>JANHMN010000026.1:8452238-8560037 GCA_030674055.1 Rhabdomys pumilio
TTATCTCTAGAAAAACATAAGCCAAATTAAAATGGAAGAGAAACAGAGATCACCATTGTCGGTTTTTTAAGATACTTTTCTATGCCACATAGTGTATGTACATAGTGTGTGTCTTCATAACAATGGAGAACTAAAACAAACGCATCCCAAGCTTTGCACTCTAGAAATTGTCAGTAATCACTTAATCTCTTATAAAGCAACTTAAAATAATGTGTGGAATACTCTAGTGGCAACATTTATTACGTAAAATCATGTGTGTGTCACTATGTAGGATGGTCTAGCAAATTCTTTTCTGTATAAAAATAAATGGACTGATGCCAATTCTTTCCCCACAAGTAGAATACTGTCACAGCTCGCTCCACCCCCATGCCATTGACTACTGATTACTCATTCACTTGGCGCTATAATTTGCCCTTGTCCACTGGCTTGTGAAAGCAGAGGAAGAAAGAGAATTGGCTAGGTCAGAGCAGTAACTGAGAATGAATTCCAAAGTTCAGAAGATAGAATTCAATGATGGTCACTCCATTCCTGTTCTGGGCTTTGGCACCTATGCAACTGAAGAGGTAACAAAATGGCCTGGGGGGTAAGGGCTGGTGAATAAATACCTAAAAGAATGAAACTTACCAATTCCTGTGGGAATTTGGTGGGCTCCTGCTCCTCTGCTTCACCAGGTTAGACCTGTGCTATGTAGAAGAAAGGCAGACTGTGTATGCTCTGCTAGGGTTTGATCATGTAATCACTAACTATTCTGGTCTTTGAGTCTTCCTTCTGTCTAGATCTGCTTCTGAGAAAAGGAGAAAATTTGAAACTTAGTTAATATCACTATCTGATAATATACACAAACATTTTATTTGTTAACCATTGAAATATGTCTATTCAACCAATTCGTGCATTTTTGTTTACGTGGTTTCTGTTATTTCTGAGTTTGATATAAGTTCTGTGTGTTAGTCTTTATAAAATAATTGGATGACACATTTTTCCTATTCTGTTGATTGTTTCTTTACTCTGTTGACTGTTTCAACTATGATATGAAAGAGTGTTAACTTGATATACTACATTTATCTGCTTTTACTATTGTGTCTTGTGCTTTGAAGGGCACATACAAATATTGCCTATACGATGTTTTAAACAGATTTCTTCATGTTCCTTCTGATGATTTTATCATCTCAGTTCTCATATGAATGTCTTTTGTTCATTTTGATTGATATTTATACCAGGTAAGAAATTGTAGCCATGTTTCTGTCTTCTGTGTAGGGATATTCAGAGCTCCTGGTGTCACTGGTTGAAAAGCCTTTGCTTTTTCTTAACCTTGTTTCAGTGCCTTTGTTGAGAATCACTCTGGACCATGGATTCACGTAGATGAAATCTATTCCATTCCATTCTCCCATGTGTCCATTTTTATGCTATTGCCACTGCTTGTTTTAGTTTTCTACAGAACCACTAAAAGTAAATACTACTTGGATATCCCATTTCTGGCTATATATAAAAATAAGTATTATGGCTATAGCAAACAGATACTAACATTCATTATGGTGTTATTCACAATAATTGATACATGGATCGATTCAGTGTGCAGCAACTAATGAAAAATAAAAAATAAGAGACACATAGATGATAGATGATAGATAATAGATGATAGACAGACAGACAAACAGAGAAACAAACAGAAACACACACACATATACAGATATTAGGCCATTATGAGTATAGAAAAGTAATTGTTATCTGCAGCTGAATAGATGAAACTCTGAGATAATGTGCTAAGTGAAATGTCCAAGCAAAGAAAAACAAATGTCACATGTTCTTTTATATAAATAGAAACTGAAACAAATTACTGGAATATATAATATTATTAACCAGAGGTTACACAGGATAGAGGTTAGGAGACAAAGTTGGATAAAGGTTGTGTAACTTAGACACACAATTAGATTGAGGAAATAAGTTGTGTTTTCCCAAACACTGTAGAATGAGTTGAGTGCACAATAATCTATCATATTTTATAAAATATGCAAGAAAAGTAAAAGTTTGTTAAAGAAATGCTAGTTTAAATAATTTGACAAATGCATACTATATCCATAGTGCTGAAATACAATAATCAGCATCAGTGATGTAAAATCAGTACATTAATCAAGACAATGTTTTCAAAAAATAGATATGGCATTCTAAAATTGTTATACACTGAAAACTGAATGGCACTGTGTTTCACTTTACAGTTAGGGAGGCAGGCAACAACTGTTTAACTAGTCCCTGTTTGTGAACTATTATGATTATTACTTGTCTGGTAACAATAATCTTTTCATAAAAGAATGTTTATAGTTATTTTATTCTTCTTACCCTGAAAATTAATGTATGAAGTAAAAGCTAATTTTAATTAGTGAATAACAAATGAATAATATGTTTGGTTAACAATTTTTATCTTTTAACCAAACTTGGTAAGCAAAACAATAATTTTAAATTTTGCTTTATATATACTTTTCCTAAAATCATGACTTTTAATGTAAAATCTGACTATTTAAAGTTTCTTTTATGATGTAGATAATTTCTTAAGCATAAATCTGTATCTTTTGAGTATTCATTTTCATCATGCATTTTTTTCTGATATGTGTATCATCTAACTGCTTAGAAAAAGATTAACAGAGTATAGTAACCACTTTTTTTTTTTTTAGATTAGAGCCTGCAGTTTTCTGGACCTTGATATCTCTTATCAATGTATCAATGTGTTTATTAAGTTATGAAATACCCAGTAAAACTTACCTGGATCCATTACTCCAAGCAGAACTAACTGAAAACATGGCGAGGGGTTGATTCTAGACTCAATCATACAGATCTCTAGATACTATTTGTTTCTGTTTCTTTAGCATCTCAAGAAAAAGTCTATGGATTCCACCAAAATAGCTATAGATGTTGGATTCCACCATATTGATTGTTCTCACTTGTACCAGAATGAAGAAGAGGTAGGCCAGGCTATTCGAAGCAAGATTGAAGATGGTACTGTGAAAAGGGAAGATATATTCTATACTTCAAAGGTATGCTCTATATGCCCTGAAAATTAATTTAACAAATTAATTTTCACAAATTAATAAAAGGGATGTATTTAGACAACACTGTGTGATTGAACATGTAGTTGGTGAATTGTGCTTATTGGCTATCATTTGTTTATGCATATTCACACTTTACATTCAGTATTGAACTTGGTTAGGGTTGATGACTTCTCATCATTGCTATATTTAAATTCATAAGCTGCTTAACGGAAAGTCCAGTTGTTTTCTGAGGCTCAACCAACAGTATTGTGATTTAGATGCTATCAGGGAGGACTCTGCTGTGAATACACGTTTCTTTGTGTGCTAAGTTATTTTCTAAAACCTGTAATTATGAATTGTCTTAGTCATGGTTGTGGAGATGCCAGTAGTACCATGAAATGACCAGCAAGAACAGGATTGACCAAGAAGCAAACTGGGGAGGAAAGGGTTTACTCATCTTACACTTTCACAATGCTGTTCATCACCAAAGGAAGTCAGGATGGAACTCAAGCAGGTCAGGAAGCAGAAGCTGATGCAGAGGCCATGGAGAAATGTTACTTACTGGCTTGCTTCCCCTGACTTGCTCAGCTTGCTTTCTTAATAGAACTCAAGACTACCAACCCAAGGATGGCACCACCCACAGTGGGCCCTCCCCACTTGATCACTAATTGAGAAAATGCCTTACAGCTGGATCTCATGAAGGCATTTCCTCAAGGGAGGCTCTTTTCTCTGTGACAACTCCAGCTTGTTTCAAGTTGACACAAAACCAGCCAGTGTATGAATATCAATCATCATATTTATAGATAAGACAGAACATTATAAAAGAGCTCTTAGGTATGAAATTAAGAAATAACTAAACTAGTACTGTGTCTACAACATATTAAAATATTTAAAGAACTTCTCCTTGGTTATTTGAATTAAAATGCTATTTAATCATTCCCATTGAGTTAAGTGGGTGAGAGAATTAAAATATTAAACTGTTTTCTAATACATAATCCCAGTATGAATTGACAATGTATTTATGTCTTTAGAAATTCCCTTCCATTTTGTTATATTTACTAATAATAGTATAACCATGTATATGAGAGTTTATATAAGTGGACACCCTTATAGGATAGATATTCAGGAAAAAATGAGTATATTTCTTGTAGTCGGTTTTTAAGCACTTAAAATTTCTCAATACCAGGTGACAGAAAGTCACTGAGTATGGTAACTTATTCATCCAGCACAATTTTTATTATCTATCCTCTGTAGCTTTGGTCAACTTCCCATCGTCCAGAGTTGGTCAGACCCAGCTTGGAAAATTCACTGAGGAAACTTAATTTGGACTATGTAGACCTCTATCTCATTCATTTCCCAGTATCTCTGAAGGTAGGAAATATTGTCTAACTATCTAACTTCAATTATCAACATGACCCTTGTTTTGTAAGCAAATGGGTTTAGCTTCTAAAAGTGTATAGAATCTCAATGTACTTACCTGAGTTATAAAACAACAATGTATGGCTGCAGAAATAATGGAAGAAAATGACTGATTCCTACAAGTTACCTTCTGATATCTCTCTCTCTCTCTCTCTCTCTCTCTCTCTCTCTCTCTCTCTTTTACACACACACACACACACACACACACACACACACACACTAAAAAATAGATAAATTGAAAAAAAAATATAAAACACTACTCAGGATAACTTTTGTCAAAAAGTTTACCACACCATATAAATGTGTTGTGGGAGGCATTAGAAAAATCAGGTGGTCCTACTAGCTCCTGGCCTGACCACCATGTTTCTGCTCTAAGTTCCCACACTATCAGTGGCACTGGTTGGCCCATGGCACCAGCCAGGGACCAATGAGATGTTGGTGTGGTATCCAGCCCCCAAAACCCAGGGAATATCCGTCACCCTCATAGTGCTCAGCTCAACCCCAGGCCCAGTAGAATGAAGACTCTTAAGGCTTAAAAATTATCCAATAGATTTATATATCAACAAATACTCACTATGCAAGATATCCACACAATTAGAATTGTTAACCCAATTATCTAACCTTTGTATAAATAACTGCTGGAGACATGAGAGTAACATCTCCTGCCATCTTGCCTCTCCTCCTCTTCCTCTCCTTCCCCCTCCTCATTCCTTTCTTCTCTCCACTCTTAGCTCTGCCTATCTCTTCTCTATCCAATGACATAGCTCCTGTCACATAAATGAGCAGAGCTAAGGATATATTCACTACTAGGAGTATTTTTTGGGAATATCTCCACTTATCTATACCTTGCTTCTTCTATATTATTAGAGATTTGGTCAGTTTTTATTTCAGACACTTCTGTTGATTGTAAATCTAGCCTTTAACTCAAAGCTGATGCTCATTAGTATTTGATGGCTTCCTAAATGTTCCAACAACAAAGTTAATCTTGCAAATAAATAATTAACTTTTTCTTCCTCTGAACTTTTCAAGGTCATTGATCAGAACCCTGATTGTTCATCCTGTGCCAAGATGACAACACACAATCAATGCCATATCACTAGTGACTTTCTCAGAGAAAGATCAGCATTATAACAGGGAAATGGATTAAAAGTAGCACAAGTCAACTAGTACACTCCACATGACATGGAATTGTATTTTTTATGATCACACATAGCATATGAAAATGGAAAGGACTATTGCTGAAAGATGTCACTTATAATTCAGCACAAAAAGCATTGTTTTAATATGTGAAAAGATGTTTCATCTATATTAAGGATTTAATTCCCACCCATAAACTTGTGTGATAGCATAAGCACAGGAGAAAAAGTTAACATGTCTCTAACGGCTGCTACTATTCCAGCCAGGGGATGAGCTTTTACCTCAAGACGAGCATGGAAACTTAATCCTTGACACAGTGGATCTCTGTGACACATGGGAGGTAAGTGACTATAATAAATGCCATGGAAAAAATAAAAAGATAACCATAGAATGTTATGGTTGAGCCATTCTAAGACTCAGAAAACATCAAGGGGGAGGATAGGAAGAATGTAAAAGCCACAAGACAAAAGCCCTGTGAAATGCTGTCTTCTGGGTGTGACATAGGTAATGCAAATAAGGTTTCACACCAGGTGTGCCCCATCCACTTTGAGTAGGCCTACACAAGATTAAGCCCGTCATCATGGAAGGACTCATGGAGGCTGAACTCTCCCTGCTGAACTACTGACTATTAATAAACTCTGGGAAAGGGACAGTTATTGTCTTCAGCTGGTATTCACTCAGGAACCCACCAGACACCAGTAGATCTTTTCAAATTCATGGTCATATAGACAATCCTAGTTAAATTCTGAGGACCTCAGAACAGAAGGATATAAATGTGGAAAGGAGGCTTGAAGGGAAAAGGGACAGGTAATAGATATGGGAGGGAGATGAGAGTGAGTGAGGGTTACAGTTATCTGAGAATGCACTATATAATACATGTATGACATTGTCAAAGAACCAACTCTGTGAAAGTTACTGAAAAACAGTAGAAATCTAGGTCACACAACTCCACATGTAAGAAAGAGACGAGTGCCCTTTACTATAGATATTACAGTCTTTCTTGTGACTCTTCTGCTCAAGCAATAAGGGAATGCAAGGTAGAACAAAGTGAAAGAGGACTGGGGACGATAACTGTAAACCTGAGTTTCTCCCTATATGATAATCATGATTGCCTAAGGAGAGTACAGGCAGTCTCTATCTTATGATCATTGTCTTTTCTGCCAGTTCCATTATTAATTTTCACTTCTTAACAATAAATAACCATTAGCTGCATTTCTTTTTCTTAGCACTTTTTTCATAGCTTTACATTTCTGTACATTGGAATCACTGGATTCCAATTGCATACGTCATTCTTCACTAATGTCTTCTACCCTAGGCCATGGAGAAGTGTAAGGATGCAGGATTGACCAAGTCCATCGGGGTGTCCAACTTTAACCGTAGACAGTTGGAGATGATCCTGAACAAGCCAGGGCTCAAGTACAAGCCTGTGTGCAACCAGGTGAGGTTCTTTCTCTACTTTTCTTCAGGCTTTCTTTCGTTTCTTCTTGTACTATTGACGGGTGTCTGTGTGTCCTCCCTACATGTTCATCTTTCTTTTATATCTCTCTTTTAAGGTGGCTAAGAGCTGAGCTTTCATCCAGGGTTCTGGGAGGGCTCATAATTGTGTCTTTGCTTGGTAAAGCAAAACAATGACGAAAGGAGACCACAGTGCTGAACTATGTGAAATAATTTAGAGAAGTCAAGGCTAACATTTGGGGAGGAAACCATTAGTTACACTTCAAAAGGAAGACACATTTAGACCTGCGTTCTTAAGAATGATGAGACACTGAATCAGGTACAGTGGAGAGAGTATGCCAAAACTGGTAGCAGATGAAATCCATACTCAGGAAATTGTGGTAATGTGTAGAGTTGATGCAGTGCCTGAAACATCTACTGTGTGCCGATTGTATGATCTAAGGTACTTTTCGTAACTCTCATATAAGAAACATGTTCTTGGTTGTAAAAATGTGACCTATATATTCATGTATTAGGTACATAATGACATATTATTTTCAAATGTAAATTCCAAAGAAGCAACACAGAAGGAATAATTTTACATTGATTTTGAAATGAACCATATTTAAACTTTTAGAACATTTGGAGGAATGATACAAAATACCAGTGACTCTAAATGAGTAGTTACCAACCTTCCTAATGCTGTGGTCCTTTAATACAGTTCTTCATGTTGTAATGAACCCAAACCATAAAATTTTGCTACTACTATCATTGGCAATGTAAATATCTGGTATGTAGGATATCTGAAATGCAACCCTAGTCAAGAGGTAATTTGACACTCCCATAGAAGGATCACAACCCACAGGTTGAGAACCACTGGTCTAAAATGATTGATTTACCATGTTCTATAATACAGGCAAGTGTGTGTGTGTCCACATATGTACACATATGCTTAATATTTTGCTGAACCCATTGAAAGTAAATCATAGAAATAACTATTCACTCCAGCATACTACAGAACACCACAAAATTAACCGCTCTCATCCGTAACTGAACCTACAACACTAGATCAAAAGAAGTTAGAAATTTTAAGTGATTCAAAGTTTAACTAATGGCAGCTAGAGATGATCACAAATAAGCCAGAACTCAAATAATCTAACAACTAGTGACATCAGATTTGATCATTTAGTAAAACTAAACCTATTCAGATCTCTTCTTTGGAAAGGTAAGATTTCTTTCTTTCCCCTTTATTTAAGATATATTTTTCTCATACAATATTTCCTAATTATAGTTTCCTCTCTCCTATCTTCCAAGTTCCTTTCCACCTCACTTCCCATCTGGATCCATCCCTACTCTATCTCTCATTAAAAAACAAAAAGGCTTCTAAGGGATAATAATAAAATAAAACTAGGTTAGAACAATAACAAACATGTAGGACAAAACAAACAAACAGAAGGATCACATACCAAGAAAAGGCACAAGAAGCAGATATAAACGCAGAGAACCACTCAGTCACAAACTCAGAAATCCCATAAGAAGATACTAAACTGGAATACATAATACATGCAAAGGACCTGTGGCATATCTATTTTATTTATATATAAAAATATAGATAGATGACTGATGATAGATAAATAGATAGATGATAGTAGATAATAGATAGATGATAATAGATGATAGCTAGATAATAGACAGATAGATAGATGACAGATAGATAGATAGATAGATAGATAGATAGATAGAGATGATAGACAGTAGATGATACATACATGCATATACATAGATACATAGATAGAAACATTGATAGGATAAACTTTGAAAAAACATGACATTAGCCCCTTCTACTTGGTCACATTGAGCCGCTCCCGGGCCTGGCATCGCGGTAGCCGCCCAGCGCCTGTAGCTTCCAGCCTCTCCACTATGGATCCCCGCAAAGTGAGCGAGCTTCCGGCCTTCGTGAAGATGTGTAGGCAGGACCCGAGCATCCTGCACACCGAGGAAATGCGCTTCCTGAGGGAGTGGGTGGAAAGCATGGGGGGTTAAGTGCCACCTGCTCCTCATAAAGCTGAGTCAGAAGAAAATACCAAGGAAGAAAAAAGAGACAAGACAACAGAGGAAACCATAAAGACAGAGGAGCCATCGAGTGAGGAGAGCGATCTAGAAATTGACAATGAAGGTGTAATTGACTCAGACAATGATGACCCTCAGGAAATGGGAGATGAAAATGCAGAGATAACTGAGGAGATGATGGATGAAGCAAACGAGAAGAAGGGGGCTGCTATTGAAGCTCTAAATGCTGGTGAGCTCCAGAAAGCCATTGACTTGTTCACAGACGCCATTAAGCTAAATCCTCGCTTGGCTATTCTGTATGCCAAGAGAGCCAGTGTCTTTATCAAATTACAGAAGCCAAATGCTGCCATCCGAGACTGTGACAGAGCTATTGACGTAAACCCTGATTCAGCTCAGCCATACAAATGGCGAGGGAAAGCACACAGACTCCTGGGTCACTGGGAAGAAGCAGCTCATGATCTTGCCCTTGCCTGTAAACTGGATTATGATGAAGATGCCAGTGCAATGCTGAAAGAAGTTCAACCTCGGGCTCAAAAAATTGCTGAACATCGGAGAAAGTATGAGCGAAAACGTGAAGAGCGAGAGATAAAAGAACGAATAGAAAGGGTGAAGAAGGCTCAAGAAGAGCATGAAAGAGCCCAAAGGGAAGAAGAAGCCAGAAGACAATCCGGATCTCAGTTTGGCTCTTTTCCAGGAGGTTTTACTGGGGGAATGCCTGGTAATTTTCCTGGAGGAATGCCTGGAATGGGAGGGGCCATGCCAGGAATGGCAGGAATGGCAGGAATGGCAGGAATGGCAGGAATGGCAGGAATGCCTGGACTCAATGAAATTCTCAGTGACCTAGAGGTTCTTGCAGCAATGCAGGATCGGGAAGTCATGGTGGCTTTCCAGGATGTGGCCCAGAACCCAGCAAATATGTCAAAATATCAGAGCAACCCAAAGGTTATGAATCTCATCAGTAAATTGTCAGCCAAGTTTGAAGGTCAATCATAATCAAAGCCCTTGCTGGATGAAGAACAGCTTAGCTCACTTACTGGACGTTGCAATAATACAAACCAGTGTACCTCTGGCCTCACCAGGAGAGCTGGGGCGCTTTGAAGATAATCCCTACCCTCTGCATCAAATTCGGCTGAGGCATTTTACAGTGGTTTGCCATTAGAGTGTTCATTCAGATAATGTTTTCCTACTAGGAATTACAAACTTAAAACAGTTTTCAACCTTAAACATATTTTTTAAAAATTTAGGGGATGTCAATTCCTACATTTTTCTTTACTACTCTTTTTGGGTTTTTCCTTTTGAATTACTGGGCAAGGAGGATGAATGTGGATGATTTACAGCTTTCATGAATGAAATAAAGATTTGTTAGTAGGAAGCAAATAAAACACATTTAAGTTGATTGAGTTGGAAAAAAAACAAAACAAAAAAAACATGACATTATAAGATAGGGAGTCTACAAAGATGAAATTGAATTTGCTTTCTTTTGGCCATCTACTACTGGGCATGCAGCTTTCCCTTAAGAGAAGTTTGTTTCCCCAATGAGACTCCTTCGGAGAAAACCAAATTTTCATTTGCAAGTGGTTATCAATTGAAGATAGTTTCTGTGTTAGGGATGAGAGCATGTGTCCACTTCTCTTTTCTGCTCTAGGACCCCATCTGCTGCAGACCTGCACAGGCCCATTGCGTGCTGCTCAGTCTTTGAGTTTATTTGTGTATTGATCCTGTTGATCTAGTGAGCCCTGTTTTCTCAGTGGACTCCATCTCAACTGGTTCCTATGCTCTTTCCACCCCCTCTTCCACAAGGTTCCCTGAGCCCTGTGGCAAGGAATTTGATGGAGACATCCCCTTTAGAACTGGTTGTCTTATGGTTTCTCACTCTCTGTAAAATGTCTGTCTCTGTATTTGGTCACATTTACTGCAGGAGAAAGCTACTCTCTACTGATGGCAGAGCAAGGCACTGGTCAATGAGTATAGCAGAATATCATTAGAAGTCATTTTATTGCTATGATCTTTTAGTAGAATGGTAGTATTTGGCTTTAACTTAAGTCTCTGGCCCATCTAGTCTCAAGTTCTATACCACCCAAATAATGTCTGGTATGAGTTCCATCTCACTGAATGGGCCTTAAGTCAAATCAGACATTGGTTGGTTACTGCCACAAGCTTTATGTCACCATTGCACTAATATCTTTCAGGCAGGTCACCATTGTAGAACAAAGAAATTGCACCTGGGCTGGTGTTTGCAGTTTTCCTTTGGTAGTATGGAGGGTACCTTCCTGTACCAAAGATGCTGAAACATAGGAATAAAAGCTCTGTCGAAGCACCAACAAAATTTCACCATGTTCAATGAGTTATGTAGGTGTTGTCTTCAGCAATGAGGACTTGCTTGTTGGTTTGTGAAGAACATTCTATAGTCTTGGCTACAGCCTGGGTTGTGTGAGGATTCCCATGGGACCCCTTTGGCTAAAAATTCAATTAGATGTATCCCAATCCCAGTAGTGGTACCTTCATTTGCTGACAAGAGATAGCCAGTTGGGACTTTGTCTCCCCCATTGTTTGGTGATTTCATTTAGATCACCATCATATATGTACATATTTTAGGAAGTTTTTACTGTATTACATTTATTTACTACCATTCAAATGGCTCTTAGTTTTAGCTGTCTCTCTCTATATCTGCTCACTCATCACCCTTTTCTCTCTGCCTCCCCATGTGATTCCCCCACTCTAGTCCTCTTCCCCATTCACCTACAACTATATATTCCATTTTCCTTTTCTCATGAGGTCTATCTGACCTCTCTATTCCCTTACTCTATACCTAACTTCTGTGGCTCTACAGGCTGTAGTTTGCTTATCATCGACTTAAACAATATCCACATATAAGTGAATGCACACCATATTTGTCTTTCTGGATCTGGGTTACCTACATACCTACATAGGTTCCATAAATTTTCCTGATTTTTTGACAGCTGATTAATATATAATTTTGTAAATGCACCACATTTTCTTTACCCTTTCAACTCTTTAGGGACACCTAGGTTGTTTCCAATTTCTGGCTATTATGTATGGAATAGAACAGCAATAAACATGGATGAGCAAATATCTCTGTAGTAGGATAAAGTTTTCTTTCTGTATAGGCTCAAGAGTAGCGGTATAGCTGGATCTTGACACAGACTGATTTTCATCTTCCTGAGGAATCACTAGTCTGATTTTCATAGTGCCTGCACAAGTTTTGAATGCCATCAGCAATAGGTGACTGTTCCTCTTACTCCACATCCTTGCCAGCACAAACTATCGCTTGTTTCATTGATCTTAGACATTCTGACAGGTGTAAGATGAAATCTCAAAGTAGTTTTCATTTGCATTTTTCTGATTACTAAGAATATTGAGATTTTCGTTGTTTCTCAGCCGTTTACATTTCTTCTCTTGAAAATTCTGTTTATATCTGTACCCAATTTTTTAATTGGGCAGCTTTCTCAATATCTAGTTTTTGAGTCCAACTTTGTTAATTATATGTAAATGGTTTCAGCTGACCACTCTGCATCAGACAACCAGTAAGGGAGCTCATCCCAGGGAGGCTAATCCTTCTCCTAGCATCTTTAGTTGCCTGTGCTTGTCTAGGAGTGAGACTTGTGAAATTTTTCCCCTTAGATGTTAACAATTCTATTGATACTGCTATTCACTTTCTAACATGATGTATTAGTGTAAAGAGCGTTTGACTATAAAGATCAAACAAACTTACAAGCTATAAGATAAGCTACACATTAATTTCTTTCCTTTAATTATTAATGCTGCAAGAAAGGAATTACTATAACAACCACCTTCATTAGAGGACAATACTTTTGTGTTCTATCTATCTATCTATCTATCTATCTATCTATCTATCTATCTATTTCTTTGCATGTGTGTGTCTCTGTCTGTGTGTATGTGTGTACATCCCTTCATTTCTCCTTCTCTGTACTTGTACTTACTTTAATTATTCTTCATTTGATGTAGAAATCAACTCAATATCACTGGCAAAATATTTTAACAATTTTCTTCAGACTTTACTTCAATTGAATATTTGATCAAATCCTTGCTTTAGTCTACTACTTATTATTTAAACCTCTGTGAATTCATTCTCCTTCCACACAGAATGACATGGAATTTGTTATGTCTGCCATAGCAGAAATTGATACTAAGCATCTAAGACCTGGTCCATGGGCTTACCGAATCTCAAGAATGCTATTTATTTTATTTTAGCTTCCCAAGAGAGATGTTTTATTTGTTAAAAACATCATGATACAGTATTGATATTTTCCATTCAGATTTAATGTTAGTATTGCTTATTTTTATTCGGCTTCCTCTCCTTTAATATTCCTCTTTGTCATCAGTATGAGATGTTATATGCTTTGATACCTTTCTATTCTCTTTATACACAGGTAGAATGTCATCTTTATCTCAACCAGAGCAAGCTGCTGTCCTACTGCAAGAAGAATGACATCGTTCTGGTTGCCTATGGTGCCCTGGGAACTCAGAGATACAAATACTGGTAATAACAACAGCAGAATTCATCTCTTAGTCACAGTTGTTAACGTATTCTTAGTTCTACAA
Source organism: Rhabdomys pumilio (assembly GCA_030674055.1). Lineage (NCBI taxonomy): Eukaryota > Metazoa > Chordata > Mammalia > Rodentia > Muridae > Rhabdomys > Rhabdomys pumilio. The sequence continues at coordinate 8,465,903 of JANHMN010000026.1, forward strand.
TAGTCAGGTTTCTGGAATTCACTTGTAGTCAAAGTGAGGGTTATTCTTAAGAGGTCCCAGAAGATGGTCAGTGGCTAGTCCATTGACTACATTCCTGGACTCTTGTGGCCATTTTCATCTGTGCTCAATCCTGGCGCGCCCGCATGCACACACACACACACACACACACACACACACACGTACAATTTCTGGAATATGTCTTTCCTTCCAGTATTAATGAGGATACCCCAGTTCTCTTGGATGATCCAGTTCTTTGTGCCATGGCAAAGAAGTACAAGAGGACACCAGCCCTGATTGCCCTTCGTTACCAGCTGGAGCGTGGGATTGTGGCCCTAGCCAAGAGTTTCAATGAGGAGAGAATCAGAGAGAACATGCAGGTGATGAGATGGGGCACTAGGGACTCTTATTTATTTATTTATTTATTTATTTCACTTTACATTGCAATATCAGTCCCCCTCTCCTCCCAGTAACCCCTCGCTCAGATCCTTCCCTTCCCACCCCGCCCCCTCTCCCTGCCCACCCCGACCCCTGCCACTGCACATCAAGCCGCAGCAGGTCTAGGCACATCCTCTCCCACTGAGCCCATCAGGACTCTTAAGCTACATATTTCTTGCTTCCCATATTCTTCATTTTCATTTGGGGAATTTTCAAATGTACAAAAAACTTATAAAATTAAATGGTACATCTCTTACCTAAATATGTCAGCTGTTAAATTGTTGATATTTTTGTTATTTTTCTATAACACTACTTTGGAGTAGCACCAATGAATTACGGACCCATGTGTTAATACTGTACCAGTTAGTTATCATCATCTTTTTTATAAAACTGGTTGGAATTATGTACAAGGAGGGTCCTCTTCAAGCCAGTTTCTGAGTCCTTTGGCCAGGAATGATTAATAACTGGGCAATTGCTATTTTAAATAATATGAAAAATTACTTTTTCTTATCCTAACTATGTATGGAATATGGAAATTCAACTGTATCTATGAAAATACTTGAAGTACGTTTTCAAAACTATCTCTGAACTTTCATATACATGACATTATCTCTTTTGAATCATATCAGCTTCATTTCTTCTTTTGTCTATAGTATTGTGTATAATGATATATTTCCACTTAATTCTTAATCTGCTCTTTAAGATTCACTTGAATGTTTTGCTGGGTGACTTTAGGAGTTGGGGAGAACTTTGCAGATATTTTAATCATTGTCTCTGAAAAAGATTGACATATATTTTCATAAATAAATATTTAAAATAACGTTTCTTCTTCTATAACAGGTCTTTGATTTCCAATTGGCTTCAGATGACATGAAAATTTTAGATGGCCTAGACAGAAATCTTCGGTACTTCCCTGCTGATATGTAAGTAACTTTCACAGCTTTTTATAACTTTGATGGTTCTCTACTTACTCTCTAAGGAGAGTATTTTAATAGCATGTCTGTCAGAAGTGACCTCAATATGAGGACATCAAAGACCAGTGAGTAGAGAAGTCACAGATTTGTAGAATGTTCTTTCTATCCTATGTCAGAGTTTTGCTCTTGAGCACAGCGAACAGGGTAATGGATACAAGATCACCTTGACCTGATGCACCTGCTCTTCTTGTATCCATTGCATGGAGTGCACTGGGTCAGCCAGCATCATTGCAGAGTCTTTATTCTTCCTGTAGGTCTTGTGACTCTATGTGTATCCTGTGGATATACAATCTGCAGATTTCAATGTCAGGTGTTTGAATATTGTAATGATGAGTTTCAAAATGCCATTTTAAAAAATCTGTTCCGTTCCTTATCAGGCCAAAGACAAGGCCACCATCCCTGTGGTATTTGGTCAACAGCTCTCATTCCTCTCTGTATGGAATCCCTTATTGAGTCTTACAAATTTAATGGCTGTATAATATCAACCCTTGTACTTTCTTTGCACTTCATGTGTACTCATGACCCAGACAAATATTTTCTCAAGAATATCAGAGTGGCTGTGGTAAACAGTATACTTGATATTGATGTTCTACAGCTTGGAGATCTGAAAGCTGAGTCTAAATACATGGCAGTGAAAAGACATTTACAAATAATGTGCAGCAAAATGCCTGACTGCCAGAGACACTTCTTAAAGTTTCTTCTCCATGCTTACCAGCCTTTCTAGTTTTCTGACTCCTGTCCACAACCACTCTCACTTTAATACACATATATAAAAGTTATTATCTAGAATCCAAGCATAAACTGTCTGGGACTGGGTTGCATTACTTAATGTATTACTTTGCATTTTTATCCATTTTCTTTTGTGTTTCATAACTTTATTTATTCTTTACATTTGATTTAAATTACATCGTACAAATGGACATACATTTTCATCACACATTCATCTGTTAATGGACATCTATACTTGTACTGGAAAAATTTATAACCAGTGAAAGATCTTTACTCTCCTTCATGCTATCTTTGAGTCTATAGGATTTGCAAAAATATGTATAATGTAAAAGAGATTAAGCAGGAAATTTCTTCTCCTTGTGAGAAAATTAATCATAATTTATTCAAATTAAGCGTGGTAACATATGAAATGTACTAGAATACACAATTGCATGTGATCCAAAGTCACTAGGTGGGTTATTATTTATATTAGCAAAATATGGCTAATATTCTAATAGTATAGAGGAAAATAATCAAGTATGCATACCTTTTCAAAGAAATGGAAATAATGGCAAGCAATCCATGATTTTTACTCCTATTAAAATGATAAATCATTTTGTCAGTTTCGTGCTACATCATTAGTTTCACAGAGTAAGTTCCTTGGACAAAGAACTTCAGTTTCATGAGTAACATCCCCGCTAGGTGTAAATCTAACTGTGTCATAAGTAGCTAGTGAATAATTAATGATTTTTTTAATGACACTAAGCTGCTATCAATTTTTTTATAACCTAAAATTATTTTTAACTTTTTATTATTTTTAATTTGATATGTATTTAATATGATATGCATACTATGAAAGTTAAAATCACAGGACAACTTATAGAAGTTGATTCTATACTGCCACCCTGTGGGTCCCAGGGATATAACTCAAGTCACATAGTGGCTCACAACCATCTGTAATGGGATCCGGTCCCTCTTCTGGTATGTCTGAATTTACAGTGAACATCTCTTTGCTTTGTAGAAAGATGTATACCTTTGATTGTCTCTGGGCTCTCTATGTGTTCAGTTCCAAGGAAAATATAATTTGAACAGTTCACTTATTCTTCCTCAGCTCTAATATGCAGTACTGTTTGTAAAAGTCAAAACGCAGGTCGTCTGGCTTTATCGGAAAACAGTTTTGAATTTTTACTTCAGTGGCATCTTTGTAGAAATTGTGTACTATATAAACAGTCACCAGAAACATTGAGCCTTGTTCTTTCTTACTGCAGGTTTAAGGCTCACCCTAACTTCCCATTCTTTGATGAGTATTAAGATGGAGGCCCTTGCCATGAGTTCTGTTAGAAGCTCTTTTGTGTGATGCTGGACTCTCAGATGCCAATACTCGACACACGATCTCCAATCCATACTACTTAGCAACTCATCACCAGTTTGAGCTGTGTCTGTACATCGGGGAGCAAATTCACTAAATTTTGCTTCTTTTCTGTAAATAAATAATTTTGCTTCAACCTCACCTACTCCTGTGTATATGGTTTGAATGTTTTACCTCCTGCTGCCCCATTAAGAACTCAAATTGGGCTGCTTGGCCGGAATATGACATGATATTGGCCAAGGACAAGGAAGTGGACTTCGGGCAGGAATCTGACCTTAGGCTAGAACAAAGAAGTAATTTCAGGCAGTAATCTAAATCTTAAGCTAGAACAAGGAAGTAGTCTTCAGACTTGAAAATGACTTTGGGCTAGGACAAGAAAGTAGACTCAGATATTTTGGTCATCCTGATAAGTCCTTAGAAGTAGTTATCACGGGAGTGATCCGGGAACTTTGTTTATTGCCTTGCTTGTTCTTTGACTATTTGTGTTTCTTGTCTTGCTTTTTCTTTGACTATTTGCATCTATTATATTGCTAGTTCCTCAACCTAGAACTGACCTTAATACTTGCATGTAATTAAAATGGTATAAAAGCAAAAAGGAAGAGGAGGGATGGGATAAGGGGTTTCTTGGCAGGGGAAGGGGATTGATATCTGAAATGTAAATGAATAAAATATCCAATAAAACAACCACAACAAAAACAAAAAAATAACTCAAATTGATTTATCTGGAAATGTACATACAGTATGGTATTTGAGAGATAACAGCCATTCTATTGACATTTCTATGTTAGGTACAGATAGAGTTCTCACCTTTTGTTGAAGCACCAGTTAGAAGGGATTTTTTTCAGTCTGTGTCTCTCCTGGTGTTCAAACAACAAGAAAATATACCACATGTGGTCTAGAAGGCAAGACACATACAAGAAGAGCAGCCAGCAGCTCCAGAAGCTCAAGGAGCAGAGCTCCAAGAAACTGAGAATGGAGCCTCAGAAAGAGGATTGGAGGGAGCCAAAAGGGGAGTCAGTCTGCAAAGATCTTGAGCTCTTTAGGATCTAAACAGAACTAAACTCTGGTGTGTCCTGATTCCAACCCATAAAAAGATATCAACCATGCCCTTCTGTAGAAACAACTTAAGGAATTCCCAAGATACTTTAAAAGGCCTGTGATTTTAAAATGCTTATGGAAAAATGTTAATGATCTTGTGGCATGGTCCTGAATATGTATAATTGTGTGTGTGTGTGTGTGTGTGTGTGTGTGTGTGTGTGTGTGTGTATTACTTCACTATAAGCAAAGTTGTCCTTAAAGAACCTATCAGCAGATGTCAGTGGATTTGCTTTCTCCATTTGAATTTCATAATCTTTACTCATATCACACCAGAGGATTACATAATGTCATAGCACACATTTTATCAGAAACTTCATTTATATTGTCTAGGTCAGAGTCCCAAAGTCATAAATAAGCCTACCTAGTAATCTGAACTGATTTTACTGCTAGTAAAAACATCCAGTGATGACTGTGCTCTTTTATGTTAGTTAAACTTTTCTAAAGATTGTCCTGGCCATAAAGACACCCAAGCTCTGGATAACTAGAACAGACACTCAAAGTAACATTCTCTAGCCAAAATAGCCATTTATAAGGATGTCTTTTGTGAGCTCAGCACTGATGGCTTTCTCAGAGAAGAGAACTACTACTAATGCATTATTCTAGATGGTAAATCAGTTATATTTTCTCACTGCATCACACAACAGATGCCAATGATTTGGTCAGACTATCACCAGATGATTCGATTCTGGCCTACTTTATGTGACTTGCCTATGAGGACTCGATAATTAAGGGCTTACTAAATATATAACAGTTCTGTATGGTGCATATATTATAGTTTCTCATCACAACCCCTGACCTTTATGAGTTTGTGTCTCTGAATAAGGTATACAATGGAATTTTTGACCTGTTTGATCACACTCCAGAAGTATGTTTAATGGAAGACACACCATCTCTTTAAGTAAACATGTACTATATAAATGATAATCAAACAAACAGTCCCATAAATGGATGTTTCTCCTAACTCTGGCCTTGACAATATTAAGTTCTAAATTTCAAGGACATTTGCATATCATCATATGTTCCCTTGTAAGTTTCAAGAAATATTCTTAAATTTTTCTATTTTCACAAAGATGTTATCAATATGTAACATGCTCACTTCCACTCCCATTTTTAAAAGTCATTTTTTTCTTCTTCTTACAGAACAAATTATATAACTGAGGACAGATGGTATTCTATGTCCCAACGTGAACACACTGTTTGAAAGGAATCTCAGTGGGTCTTTATGGAACCCCATGCAAAGACATAACTCCACTTTGCTAGCCCTACTATCTTTGCAAGTGATCACATGGTTAATATGCTGTAAAACCCTCCTCTTCTGAAAAATTGTAGAAAATTTAAAAAAATGCATCTAAGACAAATCCAGAACAAAGATGACAAACATCATTTGATAAATGCCAATTATACCAGTAAATAATCAGGAAAGAAATTCTTATACTTTTTATAGAACACCTCACAATTATACCTCCATATTCATGGGAGCCCTTGTGCTTATGGATCAGGTAATCCACCTTGCCCTGGGTTAATACAGCTCCATAGAAGAGAGGCTACAAAAACAAGAGGCAAGTGTGTCAAATGTTTTCAAATTTAAAACAGAAACATACAAATTTGACAAAGAATAAGTATGCCATATGTTCTTGTCAAATATTCTATCTGTCAAATAATGATATGAAAGGCATTCCTTATCCCCAACAAGACTAGGACAATACAGGAAACTTACAGAATCCAACACCAAGCACAAAGATTTTACGGTCTTCAAGTAATACAAAAATAACAAATTATTGACGTCTGATAGTCAAAGACCAGAGATCACAGGATAAAACCATCCCAAGAAACACTTAGTTTTAACTTCCCACAGAATAAACAGAAGTGTTTTCAAATTGCAAGACCTTCCTGCTCTGTGTGTCGTAATATCATCTACCTAATCAACGACGGTTAAAGAAGCCTTCACATTATTGTGTCTAAATCTGCATTTCCACAGTCACATTGTCCAAAGCATGGACATTTTCGATACATGATAAATTTGTTCCATGATTTATGCCCATCAAATTGGACCAGCTTGCTGTACTTTCTGATCCAAGACATCATTGTTACTATCTTTATACTATACCTATAGTATGCTCAATTTAAATGTGATGGATACACGTTGAACTTGATCGCAGTGTTCTTTCCACATAGGTCTCAGCTGTCAGCTATCCTTGATCTATAATCATTTCCCGGTTATATTAATAGCCAATAATGGTGCTGAACTCCACAGGGTGGGTTGTATTAACCACAATGTTAATCTTTATGTAGCACAGCTGGAACATTTACAAAACTGACACTTGTTTCACATAAACCCTGATATGCCCAGAAATATCTGGAAACTTTAGACATCTCCAGACCACACCCTGTAAGAAGAAGGGTGAGCATGAAATTCCCAGGGCTGACACACTCACCTTCAGCTAGCCAGTATTAAGATCACTGATCTGAGTTACTTTTTTCTTTTTTAAATATGGTATTTTTATTGGATATTTTATTTATTTACATTTCAGATGTCATTCCCTTTCCCCATTTTCCCTCCCTTGAACCCCCTTATGCCATCCTCCCTCCTCCTTTTTGCTACCATTTTAATTACATGCAAGTATTAAGATCAGTTCTAGGTTGAGGGACTAGCAATACAATAGATGCAAATAGTCAAGGCACAAGCAAGAGAAGAAACACAAATAGTCAAAGAACAAGCAAGGCAACAAACAAAATTCCATGAACACTCCCATGGTCACTGTTTCTAAGGGCTTATCAGGATGACCCAAATATCTGAACCTTCTTTCCTGTCTTAGCCCAAGGTCATTTTTATATCTGAAGCCTACTTCCTTGTTCTAGCCTAAAATTTGGATTCCTGACTAAAATTAATTACTTCTTTGTTCTAGCCTAATATTTAGATTCTTGCCTGAAATTACTTCTTTGTTCTAGCCTAATGTCAGATTCCTGCCTGAAGCTCACTTCCTTGTCCTTGGCCAATATCATATTCCTGCCAAGCAGCCCATTTCCTTGTCCTTCGCCCGTGTCAGATTCTTGCTAAGCAGCCCCAACACTCGAGACGATTCCTTACTCTTAACTTCTGAACCTCCTTCCAATAATTTAAATAGAATAAAGAGCATCAAACTGTTCTTCCAAATGCCTATCTAAATCCTCTTGTATAATCAACACATTAGTAACATTTTTTTTTTTGCTAATTGATTAACAAAAGTAGCTGTCTTAACTTCTTGTGTCAAGTCAAAGCTATTGCAGAAGCAGTGGTGCTAGCAATTAATGTAATTAAAGCTGTTATACCAGCAATAATCAAGCCCACTACCCTCCTGTTTCTGCTTAAAGCCTGACTCATTTCTTCCAGTACTTGCAAGCTATTTTTAGAATACCAAGGTTCTGTGATACTCAGGGCAATAAAACAAAAGCTGGTTGATAGACCTCCATAACTCACATGCCAGATTTCAAAACACTAACACAATTATAACGTGTATAATCAATGCAACTTACATTAAATATTGTAGAAGAAACAAAAGTAATTTTAACATGACAATTAAAAGAGACTTAACACATGTACTAACACTTGTTTGAAATCCAGATCCTACCCTAACTTTATCTCTTGCTAACATAACATCATAGAGAACTGCAGCTAACTTCCAAATATGTCTCTGAAAATGTCCAGAACCAGACTTTCAAATGTAGACTGTTATTTCCAATATTGGATTGATTTCTAGACCAGTCCATGCTTGAGTCCGAATAACTGGTCACATTTAAGAAAAATACAAGAGTCATTATAACTTCTTTTTTGATTCTCTGTTCCACAAGGTCTAAAAACTTGAGACAAGGCAGCTTATCCCATTGGGGTATGTTGATTCTTGCCTACAATGTGAGATTTCTACTGCCACCTAGTGGCTTGCCGTACTTTCTACAACGGTGGTGTTCTCAGGGAACTGTCCATACAACAATACTTGTAATGTGCCCAGCCATTCTGAGTTGTGGGGAGGCTTTGGGTCCTTTACTTTCATAAATTCATACTTTCTATAGATACAACAGATATATCCAAAGGCAACTTAACTCCCCTCACTTCAAGTATTCATCTGAACTCAGACAAGTCCCCTGAACTGAGAATGTTCACCACCAATACATTATATTAGCTTTGTAATAAGTTCTAAAGTCCAGTGAAACAAATGCCCCTTATGTTTTTGTAAGCATGTATACATGTTTACATATATACTTCTGTCATTGATGTTTTATATACATTTGATGAAAACTGTATCCAATTAAACACAAGACTACTAGACTATGAAATGTATTGTGTGAATATATGTACATTTACATAAACGTGTGAATTTACGTAAATTTATAGTTTAGTATGTCATCTTCCCTATCACAAAAGTTGAGTACATTTTCTTCCACATGTTCAAATATTATTGTATGCCTTAACCACTGAGCCATCTCTCTAGCCCTCAAAGTGGTTTTTATTAATTACTAAGCCACCAGTCTTTAAAGGGAAAGAAAGGGAAACAGCAAAAAAAGTATCCATAATTTATTAGCTGATAAATTTGGGTAATCAGTATCATTTTATTTAAACTAACCTTTTTTGTAAATTTGAATATTATCAAAGCAAAATGAATCCTATCAAAATTGATCAAAAGTATTAAATACAATCTGACAGGATAAATACAAATGTTTTAATGGACAAAGTAAAAAAAATACTTAATAATATTAAAAGTTGATATGAAATTTAGAAATGTATATCAAAATCATATTAGAAAGATTAATATTGTAAAAACAATAGATCATATTTCAATGCAGTGAGACAGTATCACCTTGTTTATCCAACCAGAAGAAGTCAAGAGCAGCCAACATATTTAAGTAAGAAGTAAGGGGGAAACACAAACTTGGTGACATCGCTCAGTAGTAGAGAAATTGCTGGCATCAGGGGGAAACACAAACTTGGTGACATCGCTCAGTGGTAGAGAAATTGCTGGCATCAGGGGGAAACACAAACTTGGTGACATCGCTCAGTGGTAGAGAAATTGCTGGCATGCAGAAGGCCCTAGGTTCAATCCCCAGCACTAAACTGAAAGTAACAAATCAAATGCTGACTTTCTAATACAATAGAGAAAGGTATTATGTTAAAGCAAGGTGGCCAATTTTGTTGCTAGAAACCTTTAAACTTTATGTAAAAGTCATATTTTGTTATATTCATCCTTAAAACTTTTATTGAAATAAAGACAAGTTGGGAAAAAATATCACTTGTATATAATGTAACAAAACTCATTTTGCTCTCCATTTTAAAAAGACATACATACTCCTTAGCCACAGGGCAAAATCATGAAAAGTGTAACTACAATAAGGGAGAGATTTTAATACACAAGAATATATCATAAAACTAATGAAAAAATACACAAGAATATATCATAAAACTAATGAAAATGGGTAACTTGTGGGGAAATAATTTTGAATCTGAAAAGCAAATATTCAGAATATGCAAAGGTGATAGAGTGTAAATCATGCACACCCCCATGCGTGCAAATTCTTATATCTGAGGATGCATACTTTTGTCATATGAATTTGCAAGGTTTCTCAGTATAATATGGCCTCTCTCTCCCCATCTCTTGAGTCTTGCCTGGCCTGTAACTTACAATGACCCCTAGAGCATTTAAAAAATGATTATATGGCAGTTTTCAGTTTACACATGAAATAAGTTCCCAAGTATTCAGTCCTAAACTGGGTGTGTAGCACACCTGCAGTCTCCGTTCTTGGGAGGCTCAGAGGAAAATGAGTCTGAGGATAACCTGGGTTGCCTACAGAAGCTCTCCCTACCAAAGTAACAGAGGTAAAAAAAGAGATTAAAAATCAATTTATTTGTTTTAAGCTTGCATGTCTAAATTGGCTGAATGGATAACTATTTAAAATAACAGTACTTTCCTACTTGAAAATAAAAATAATCCACAGACTGAATCAACACATAAATACTATTCTTGATGAGCATCAAGGACATACAAAATAAAGTTTTAATATAGGCTAAAAATCACATAGCCCAGATCCTTCCGTGAAAGGAATGAATGAAAGGTGTTCGCTTGAACAAAACTACAGAGTACATTGCTAACTTGACTGGATGAAACCCAGTCTATCCTAATCCTCTACAGCCATGACCCCAGAGTGCTACTGTAAAGAGGAGAATGCCAAGTACAGTCACTCAGTACAAGGATCCTGGGAGCTTGCAAAGAGGACTTGAAGAGAGAAGCACTGTACAGGAGCCCTGACGCCCGTAGCCTGCTCTTCACATTCTTGATCCTCTTCTCACTGAAACTCTTGGCAACAACCAGAATCCCACACTGAATCAAATACCAGAGAGAAATTAGGGCTGGAGTTTGTTTGTATTTTTTTGTTATAACACAAAGAATTAGCTATTATATGGAACAATTTCACAACTGTAGATTCCCATTCCTCCTTCAAGCCTGTTGAGTTAATTCCAGAAAACTTGGAGTTGCAAAACTAAAATTATTTTATATGTGTCTTAGGTCTTAGGTATGATTAAGGTACAATCCTTATTACCAGTTCTTACATCGTTGTGTGCCTAGAGCATCATAGGCATGCAGAACACTATCTTTTGACTTGAAGTAATCTACGAGCTTGCTCTGGTTCAGATAAGGATGGCGTCCTGTGGGTGGACAAGATAGAAAGATATCAGATTATAGAAAACCTCACGTGACTGTGAAAAAGAAGAGTTCATTTAAAAAGAAGCTACACTGAAAAGTCTACACTGTGTGAAGTTGAAATAGAAAATCTAAACTTCAAGTCGTGAGTGGTCTTCTTTTATACAGTATAAACATCCCGTAGATAAACTTACTCTGGACCCCTGAATGCAGATACAACAAGGAAAGACAATCAAAGATAACGCATGGGGAAGAAGCTCATTGAGCCTTGGATTTTGCATTGTACTATAAAGCAAGAAGTTTACAGTCAGGGACACCATAACATGAGGAACTATATTAAAGGGTTGAAGCATTAGGAAGTTTGAGAACCACTGATTTAAAGTGACAGGTTTTTTTTTTTAATTCTCACTTCTATGTTTGTCAGTTCACAGCATTTCCCTAGGTCTTAATAGATAACCTATTTCATTTGCTTGACTGTTTGGTGTCAGCATGCTTTCCCCAGAGAAACAGCTCTCTGCCACTGAGAAAAATCCGTGGTTAAGTGGTCATGTTCCCTCGTAACTGGGCAATTGCAGTCTCTGGTTACAGATTCAATGTTCTCAGTAGTGTTAATTTCCCTGAGCATATCAAAGGTCAAAGGTTAGAAATGGAATCTAAACATATCAAAGAACTGGGGATACAGCTTAGTTGGTAGGTAGTGTTTGGTATAGTATTAACAAGAACTTAGATTTAATCCCCAATAATGCTTATATTAAGTTTGATGACATATGGCTGCTGTTCCAGGTCTTAGGAGATGGAGAAAGAGAGATAAGAAATTCAAGGCCATCCTCCACTACTTGGTGAGTTGCATGAATAAACAAATAAATACTTAGTCTATGGACTTGCTTCAGTTATAAAAAGTCTAAACTAAGAAAATATGAAAATAGAAAAGTAGACAGGACACTGGGACCAGAGTCACTCTAGAATAATTTTCTCTAAAATCAATAGCAAAAATTCTCATCTATAGATTCTAGAACTTACAGAAATTCCTCAGGGTAATGAGTTCCAATTATAATCCTTTCAATGGTAGACAAAGCATAGATAAATCCTGGATCCACCTAGGAACTATGACCCATTAATTCTTAGGGATCTGGATTCTATTCAGAGCATGAAATAGATGTGCTTACTGAGGAATCTGTTTTCTGGGTCATAAGATCAAACATTCCAATGAGCAAATATTTTCCTAACCTCAATCAATGTCTCTTAAAAGGCAACATCTTTATGACTTATGTCTATCATCCTATATCTGATTGCAAGGTTTTCTTTTGCTTTAATTTTTAGTCCAGCATGTCAAGAACCATACACAAGGAACTGAATCATGAGGAAAACATCTGTAGCAAACATCATTTTTTGTTGACTAAACAATATCAAAATATCTAAAATTTCCACTATTGCTAAACATGGACTAAGATTTATCATTTGTTTTGTTACATATTATTTTACAAATATTAAATCACATACATTTACCAAGTACTGGCCATGTTCCAGGCACTATATTAATTCACTTTAATCTACTTTTTTCCTCTGTGAGTTATCTGGTATTGTTCTTATTGGTATTTACAGATAAGAAAATTAAGACATAGGTTTTAAGGAACTACTCGATGTAACCCAGCCAACTAAAACAAAAAGTTCAAAACCATTCCTATGAGCACAGCCTATTGATGCACATCTGTCATCCCAGGACCCAGATGATTGAGGAAGAATAATCAAACGCTTCAGGTCAGCATAGCAAGGACCCATTCAAACTTAAAATTGTATGCTCTGCTAATACAGTGCTCATATCAGAGAGATACCATTTTATTTATTAAAATCCTCTTTTGCTGCCTTCAAGCCACCTAAATGTGTGCACTTTTCAGATGTCAGAAGGCAAAAAATTTCAAACAAAAACAGATCGATGGGCATGATGATACGTATCTATAACCCTCGCATATGTAGACAAGATGGTGTATATTCAATGTTAACCTTGGCTAAACAGCAAGTTCAAAACCAGTCCCATCTCAAAAGAAAAAAGAGATTAACTTTACAATAAAATATTGAAAGTAAGAAGAGGTTATTTTCAGGATTAATTTTTATACTGGAAGATGTAGATAAGGCACTGAACATAAACAACCATGAACCATGAACAAGCTGTATTTGTTACCAATGGGAAAGGATGAAATAAAAAAAAACCCTAAACTAATGTTTTTTTTAAAAAAATGATAAACAGGTATCTTTCTAAACTTTTCCAAAAATATCAATCTAGTGTGATTGGGGTTCTTTGTATTTCACATAAATTATCTGGAGTGGTTTCCATGACACACGCATTAATATTTTTTTATCAATTTATCTAGGTTGAAATAAATCATCAGTAAGAGTAATGGCCATGCTGACCACTGAGGTAATATAAGGATGAAAATGCCAATTGCTTACTTTCATTGACACTGGGAAATGAAGAGAGAGGTCAAGATAACCCAACTGAAGCATTTTCAGTGACTTTTCCAAGCAAGGTCAGACCACCTCTGGCCTATGACCCATGGAGGGAGCTGCAAATTAAGTTAGAGTCAAAGTTGTGCCACATTTACATATTGCCCAAAATTGTGGGTTTCTTAAACCCAAAAGTGAGACTTTTTGAGCTGATCAGAAATTGACAACCACAAAGCAAAAAATATTCTGTCCAGTATTGAATTTTCCTTTGTAAAATCTATTAATGTCAATTCTGATGCATACTTGGATTTTAATAGTAAATCTATAGATTAATGGAAGTTAATTATTAATATTTGTGCAAAACTCAGATATAATAGTAATAACAACAATTCTCTGAGTTATATTTCACAAGAGTTTACAAAGAAGATTTTTATCTTGTTCTTTTATCCACTCACTCATGAGAGTTAATAGTCCTTTCATTTACATAAATGGAAGAAAATATTTCTGACATTTTTAATATACATTAAACAAAATGCAAAAGTCTAGCAACATTTTATGAGGTACACAGGAAGCAAATTTTTGTTCTTCTCTAACACCCAACAAAAGAGAAAAAGTGGATGTTCAGAATCCATTTAGGATCATGCATCATGAATTATTCAGGCAGATAGGTGGAACATGAGAATATCATCCTGAGTAAGGTAACCCAGAGCCAGAAAGGCATATACAGTTTGTGCACACTTATAAGTAGACATTAACCATAAAGTAGAGGACAGCCATGCTACAATCCACAAACCCAAAGAAACCGGGCAATAAATAGAATTATGTATATTTAAGAAATATGTTTTTGCTTTTTTTGATGGTAAGGTTAAAATGTAATCAAAAATTTTTAAATAAAATTTGAAATAAAAATTTTAATAAAATTTTTTAATATAATTTGATATTATAATTTAGTGTCAACATTTCTCCCTTTCAGGTTGATGCTTCTTTCTTCATTAATTGTCATTAAATGAACACATATATATAGTAAATATACATTATATCACATGTATCTGCATATACATATATTCTTAAATATAATCTGCTCAGTCTGTATAATGTTAATCCTATCTAAATTTTCAGGGCTGACCATTTAGTAGTGGATAACCAATCGGTGTGTTCTTGCCTGGACAAGACTATTTCTTATACTCTGAGCACTCTTTACTTGCCTGTAGATCTTTCTGTAGGGTCTGTTTGCAGCAAAGGAAATAACAGAATGAAGAAAGAATAGATGAGAAAAAAAATCCTTGACAGCCATCCATCTATTTGGGTTCACTTTGTTTGCTTGGTTTGAATATTTTTTAAGGAACAAGGCTCCAAGGGATTCCTGAAACACAACTCTGGGTTTGTCAGTCATGCCAGCATTTACAGAGGTAATTATATCAACAGGATTCTGGCCAGATCATTGGATTAATCCATTGATTTCATTTTCTTGTTGGGGAGTAATGGAAAGTAGCAGTGTGATCTATTTCAGAAGAAAGATCTGGGAGTATATCCTAGTGTCTTTGAATTGTATCTTGCCCTAGCTCCTTCCTTTGCTTCTCTTCTTTCTGCATCTCTTCCACCAAAAGAAGAGCAGCTACCTCCACACACCCCACCTTGATGTTCTGCTCAGGCAAAGCTGGCAACCAACAATGGACTGCAGCTGGGAAACCATGAGGCAAAATCCAACAACAACAACAACAACAAAAAATCAAACCACCAATATCTATGGTTTCTATGAGGTATTCGACTACAGTGATGCAAAAGTTGTTGTGGGAGATATTTTAAAACAATAGCACCCGTTCTGCGAATAGGGCTGCCATGTTCCTGACTAGGCAAGGTCTGTGGCCACGGCTCAAACTGCTGTCTCAGGCAGCCAGAGACACTGGCCCTGCCACCACGAGACACCAGCATGGGAGATGGCTCTGCCAATCTTCCATGCTGTCTCCACAAGACTGGGCTTTGCTCAGACTATCCTGTCATCCACGCAGACCCAGTAGGAAATGAGAATTTTATGCTTAAATATTAATCAAAAGCTTTATATATTTGGTAATGTTCAATAACAATATGCCCACATAATTATAGAGTTTCCCAATTAACTAACCTAGATATAAGTTGTTACCAGGACGGACTGCTCCCAGTACATGAGTAGTCATCCATGGCGCCTCTTACATCTCTCCTCTCCCTCCTCTTGCTTTTCCTTCTCCTCTTCTTCTCTTTTCTCCTCCTCTTCCTCTCCTTACTCCTCCCACCTTAGCTCCTCCCAACTTATGGGGAAAATATCCACTACATTATCACCCTTCCTGTTAAAATAAAAAAATAAATAAAAAATAAATAAATAAAAAACCTTTCTCTCAAAATACAATTAGAGCACCACTATACCAATTTGTATCAGTAAGGTACAAGACAGACCTAATACCCAGCCCATCATTTTTGGTAACTAACCAGAATCTCTGTCATCTCTCCTAACTAAAAGACTTAGTTCTGAATCTGGATTTTGTCCTGGCTTTACAATGAATGTCAGCTGAAAACCATCTTCTCAAATCTGTTCTCTCAAAGTAAATAGCCAGGATTGGCTATGAGACTGTGAGTTTTCATCCCCATCAGAAATCCAGAATGACTGAATTAACTGAAATTATGGGAAGCACAAAGCATAGCTTCCAAAACTTAAAGTAAATAATGTGTTAACTGGAAAATGATTACTATTCAGGGCACATGAAAAACTCAAAAATCTTTATAACAAAATAAGTTAAATAGAGGGGAATTGATCTGAATAGATATCTCTCAAAAAAAAAAACATAAAAATATCCCACAGATATTGAGTTACATGACACTCAATGTGACTAGCAATTATGCAGTGAGGGTGGGAATTAAGTTTTCTCTTTTGCACCTAGCTGGAAACAGGCTTGTTCTACACTTGAAACTGAAATGAAGGCAATACTGAGAATTACAGTCATTGGCCCCATGTTCAAACTCTGTTTCCACTGCTCCTGCCTATTTTCTTTTGAACTCCAAAACCACCGTCCTTAGGCAAAAGGCTCATCCCCCACACAGTCACAGCCTAAGAATTAAACAAATGGGAACTGGATAGATAACTCAGTGACTAAAATCATTTGCTAAACACGCATGAGAACTGCAGTTCAGATCCTGAGCACCTACACAGAAGTCTGAGAGTGGCTATGCATACCTATAATCTCAGAGCTGCCAGGTAGGGACACAGAAGGACCACTGAGATTGGGATGCTGGCCAGTCAGTGTGGATTCTTCTACAATAAGAAACTCTGTCTTGAGCAAGTAAGGCAGAGAGTAACAGAGCAATACTCTCACAATTCTCCTCTGGTCCACACATGTTCATACACCACCCATGCATACATTGCACATGCATAAACCCACACAAAACCAATAAACATATATACATACCACACATGCATATGTAATGCACATACACATATATGCAAATACATGTGTGTACACAACACATCTACATACATGCATATACACCATCACACATGTACACATACTCACATATGCACACAAAGACAAAACACATACAAACACACACACACATACACATATATATATATACACATATATATACATATACATATATATATACTTATACACACATCAGATTTGTATAAAATGTATGCAATTATACACAACCACTTTCAGCAATTCAGACACACATGTACCATTCTTCTTTCTCACAGACACATTAGCACATGCTGACACATACACACACATACACACACATACAAATCAGACTTGGACACAAATGTATACAGTCTCACACAATCACTCTCCGCAATTCAGACACACACTGAACAGACACTCATCTTTCACACACATTATCATACACTGACATACATGAATATGCTCGAACACACACATGCTAGCATGCTGGTGTGCTCATACACACTCATTTATACTCACAGACACACATTCATATAAACATACACTAACATAGTGCCCACTTATGAATAATAGTCATACTCACTGAAATACTAAAATGCTTTACAAATACACTACACACATTTCATACACCCAAACACATAGTGCACAGATACCCACATATGGGAATACATTCCTATAAACTCACTCATCTTCTCACACTTACTCTCCCACACTTACACACTAATGTGACACACGCATATAAACAAACTAAAAACATACTACACACATATTGGATTCTAAAGATTAAGCTTGGGTATCCAGGATTGTATGACAAGCACCTTTACACACTCGGCCATCTTGCTAGCCCAGTTTTTAACCTATATACTCCCTTCTCTTGGTTTAACTTTCCACTTGGAAGAGGTTGATATAACCATTTATTATTGATGCAGAAAACTCAAGCTTCCCTAAGAGGCTCATTCATACTTTAAATGTCCCTTCGAGTAACTACTTCTGTATTTACTGCTCAGAAATCTTTCACAAGGAAAATCTTGCAACACACAGCACCCTGAGCAATCCTCATGCTCTGTGGTCTCTCCTAAGCCTCCATTCTTCAAGTTCTGAATTCATCAAGAGCTACAAGAATTGGGTACCAATTCCTCTTCTCATTTTTTCATCATCCAGCCTTTCCTTCTTGTTAAATTTAAACCATCAGTCAAATTAAATGTCACCATATCCCACTCACACTCTCTATGATCTTCTTCTAAGTAGATTTACTGTCATTCCCCCTCATTGTTCTCTCTTCATACCGTCTATGTAAGACTAGTGTGCGCAAAGGCAAATTGTTTTGCTTTTGCATGCAGGGACGGTTTTAGATAAAGCTGAAACCTCTTCTGCTCTACAATAAATCTAGATATTTCCAAATCTTCAGACCTTGCCAAGTCTGACAACTCTCCTTCAGGGGTGAGATCAGAATAAGTATGAGCTATTTATTATTTGAAGTTCAGGGATTTTATTACTTCAGACTAAACAGATCAGATACTCATCTGACATCCCTCCTCCTCTCTGTTCCTGCTTTCCTAATTCCCTCATTCTTCCTTCCCTGGGTGTTTTGTCTTGTCTTTTGTTTTGTTTTGTTTTGTTTTGTTTTGTTTCTGACTCCTATAAGACTCAGAATTTCTTAAATCTCTTTAAGGAATGAGATAAGCCCTTCCTGTTCGAGTTATACTAAAACAGAACGGAATCCTTGATAATTCCATCCAGCCTCACAGACCAAGCAGTAAAGCAGGCCATCCCCTGAGAGTCAGGCAGTCGCAGGTTTTTTAGCATGTTCTAATCGGTACTGTATGCATGACCTAAGGTAATTTCTGCCCTGCCCTGATTACATGCTGTGTGATGTGGCTGGATTCTTCTACACCCAGATCTTGTTTACTTTTGAAAACAAAAGATATCAAAAGCACACAAAAAAAATTGTAAAGTAGGTCAGCAATATCTGAGTTTAGATGACTTGCAACTTCTTTATAACCCAGTCCACACGGTGAGTGTATGTATACCACTGAGCATAAATACTTTCCCTTTCTCTCCTACATTTCTTTCATCTTGTTCATTTCTTCTATCTTATGTGACTTCTGCCCCAGTGATCAAAAAGCATATTGTGAGCCTTTTGTGTCTGCTTCTCATTGTCTTTGGCCAAGAATAATTTTCCTCACACACAATAATTTGTGTTTCCTCACAAACAATTTGCCTTTGTGCACACTAGTCCTACATAGATGGTATGAAAAGAGAACAATGAGGGAGAATGACAGTAAATCTACTTAGAAGAGGGATCATAGAGAGAGTGAGTGGTATATGGTGAGTAATAAAGCTCACCCTCAATTACTGATTGTGTCTCCAAGAGGGAGAAGGCACCCTATGTGGTATCGCACTTGGTGACCATTCCCTGGTTAGTTATTGCAGAAAATGCTACATAGAAAGAAACGACTCGTTAGGAGAGCTTTGAGTCTGAGCACTGTTCAGCATATGCTCTATTTACAAAGTCAGTGTTTACTCCACAGATATTGAATGGTTAGCCATCTGATGTTTAGCCCTTCCTTCAAAGTATCTGGATCCCATAAAGGCACAAGTGGAGTTTGGGGTGTATCTCATTTGGTAAGGTGCTGTCCTCACATGTGCAAAGTCTGGTGTTTGATCTCTAGCACTACATAAGCAGGAATACCAGCTCATGACTATTGTCCCAGAGCTCAGGAGACAAAAGGGTCAAGGTCACCCTTGGCTACTTAGCAAAGGTTGAAGACAGTCTGGGCTACATGAGACCCTACCTCAAAAAAATTTTTTAGATAAAATAAAAAAGGCAGAAGTAGCCAAGTTTCTTGCGATTCTTCCCTCTCCTTTCTCCTTTAACACAAGAAGTTATCACAACCCAGAGTCCTTCACAAAGACCTTTGGTCTGAGCTCATCCTTTAATCTGTGTACTCAGCTGGAAACAATGTGGCATCGGAGGTGACAGTGCCTGATAGCCACAGCCATAAACTAACTTCATAAAAAAGCCTTCCAAATTGGCATAAAGTACAGAATGTACCCTGTGCCTAATGACAGACTTGCTTGAGGAGTCTTCAGATTGGCTATGGACACCATACCCACTCCATAATTCATGAACTCCTACCTATACCAGCTTCAGTCTGAACTTGAGACAAATCTGGAAAACAGCTTATAGTGGTCAGTTGTTTCTTTTTTTCTTGTCCTCAGATTCTACAAATGAGCCCAGAAATCAGAGCCTGTTGTTCTTATAATGACCACATAAGTTGGTGCTAGTCTGGGCATGTTACTAGCCTGATTAACTCAATAATGCATGTACATATCAAAGCTCCTCAATTCCTGCTATGTTCCAGTCCCTAGAGTGTGAGGATGTCCCCCTCCCCAGCCACAAGCAACCCCTGCCAGAAGACCAGTAGTCTGCCCACAGACCTCTGATTTCTCTGATTCAACATATCCTCTCTGATATCCCCTTTGACCTCCCTCTCCTGACTCCTCCCTATATCCCAGCCTCTAACAGTAGCAGAAATTCCCTGTGAACATACCAGCCAAACAGGGAGAGAAAACAGGAAACACAGCTATAACACTCTCTTAAAATCCAAGGAGGAAACAGAAACCAAGGAACAAAACACACACACAACAAGACAAACCCAGAAATCAACACCTATACCTGTAATCACACCAGCATAAGAACACAGTAACAGCCAGGACATTATGTTCCACTAGATTCCAGCCATAAACTAACTTCATAAAAAAACTGCACCAAACTGAACTTCACCAAACTAAACTGCCTCAAATTGAACTGAACTCAGTACTCTCTCCCTCACTGCTATTTAAGTAGCCTCTTTCCTGTCTGTTATCATGAGAGTTGGACAGATCCTATTTCTGACTCATTCTGTTCCACCTTACCACAACAGTCACTGAATATTCCAACATAACTAAAACAGACTTAAGAAAAAGACCTTAAAAACAATTACGTGAAGATGATAAAATTCATTAAGGGGGAAGTAAATAAATCTCTTAAAGAAATTCAGAAAAATACAAATAAACAATTGGAAGAAATAAATAAAATCCTTTTAAAAAGCCAAAAACAAAAACAAAAACAAAAAAAACAAATAAACAAAAACCTTCAAACAAAGAGTTGAAGCTGGTTGCAGTTTGTTAGTAGCTGTGGTAAAAAAAAAAAAAAAAAAAAAAAGGAAAAAAATCAGGTTCAAGAAAAAATTTTAAGTCCTCTCTCCTCTCTGTCATTGATGTAAATGTAAATATCACTTTTACTTCCTCAGATGAAGTGATGAAGTGAGAGCTGTACTCAAGTTTTATAAATACATGACTTGGACTGAGTGTCTCCTTCTCTATACTAACTATCCCTAGGCCTAGGCCTAGAAGCTTCTAGCCACTATACAGTCTAATCTTCTGCTAGCTCAGACCTGGACGACTTCAGCTTCCTTGGCTTCTTTCACCTTCTGACTAAATTGCTCTGCTTGTAAAGACTACCTCTGAATTCCATGAACTGAGCTGCTCCAAACTGAACTGAACACAACTGCACCAAACTGAACTTCACCAAACTAAACTGCCTCAAATTGAACTGAACTCAATACTCTCTCCCTCACTGCTATTTAAGTAGCCTCTTTCCTGTCTGCTATCATGAGAGTTGGACATATCCTATTTCTGACTCATTCTGTCAAATCTTTCTCTGATTCATCACTTTGTCTGACCTTCAATTAGACAACATTGTTTGAGATTAAAGATTGTTTGTGTTCCAGCCAGATATGTAATCCCTTGCCAGAGTGACCTTGCTGTTGGATTAAAATTCCTTTACAATTGTTTTTCTCCTATCTAGTGTTTGGGTGTACAGCTGGGTAAATAAAAGGTGTGTGGTGGGGGGAAGAACCCACAAAGTAGCAAAAACAAGCTATAAGTGATGCTCAATGTGGAGTTCAATAAAGAGAAAAATTGGGAAATCTGATTTCAAATGTCATAAAGGAAACAGCAGGGGATGAAGAAACAGATTTTTTTTTAAAGAAGCCAGTAAAAAAAAGAAAAATTATTGTGGCTACTATCAATGGGATATCCCCTGTTGTGCACCCAGAGGAAATTTTCTGTTTTTCTTTTTCTTCTTCATATAGTCTGTTTCAAAAAAGGTTGAAAGACTGGCTGAGCAGCTGGGAAAATGCAGTTGGAAATGAAAAGATCTAAGAAACAAAAAGTAGTGGAGATGGGAAAATAAAATTGGTCAATCTGCTCTCTCATTTCTAAAACGGTTGTAGAGTTGACTGCGCAACTGGAGAAGATGCAGGTCATAGTGGAAACACTTGGGAATTGAGGCACACCAGCGAAGAAAGAACAAAAAATCTCAGTCCCTGTGACTGAGCAAGCGAACAGGAGTTTCCTTTAGAGGGAAAGAAAAAAAGAAACTGTGACGGAATCTGGTCAAGAAAGAGCAAGGCAGAAAGACAATCCAATGGAGAACAATCTGATGAAATATTCTGTTTTGAAAGAAAGAGTTAATCTTGAACCAACCACACTGTCAGAAACAGAGGAGAGGAAGCCTGAGATTTCAAGATCACCATCAGCTTTCCCAGTGGTCATACAGCATATGCCTACTAATAGTGTGGAACAAAGTTATGACGAGGTAGGATGCCATCCTAAACAAATGATAGATCTAAGCCATTTTAAAGAGGTTCTGACTTCCTATGGGAAGTGTTTGCCTTGTGTGCTGAGCTCCTCAAAATAGAATTACTCTCCAAAACTGGAAGGGATTAGTATCAGCTGTACTAGAAGCCAGATCGCAATTCCAATGGTTAACATAACATGGTAGAGGGCAGAAGCCATGAACACTGAACAGTGAAATAAAGTGAGGGGAATGAGCATAGTAAAAGATGAGTTGCTATGTGAAGGGCAATATGCTGGTATACAAAAACAAACTCTACTTGATGGTGCTACTATACAGTAATATCTCTTAGAGGCTTTAAGAGCTTGGAACAAAGGTGAGAATCCTGAGAAATAAAAAAAAAGCTGTATCAGACTGACACAGGTTCCTTTCCCTCTTTCTTTTTGTGGGAAACACCTACAGAATCTCATGAGAACTGAGACTTTTTGTTCTTTTCCAGTGCTCCTCACTTCACTGCCCCGGCCCTCGGGGATTCGATGAGACCTTAGGGAAGTGGGCGAACGAATGAAAGGACAAGAGACACAAAGAATGAGAGCAAGTCTGAAGTTCTGATCAAGCTCTGAAACTTTAATTTTGGGGGCAGGTTACAAAGACACAGCAAACCAGGAAGTTTGGGCGAGGGTCATTGCTTAGGGCTATCCTACTATGGAATCCTTATTGTCTAAGACCAGTCTGCTGTCATATCCTTATTGCCCTAGACCATTCCACTGTCATAACCAACTCCAAGGAAATGCTAGACGTTCTTTAAGTTCCTGGGACCTGAGACTGGCACGTTTCTTCACCTTGTACTGACTTTCTAGAACAGCAGGTGATTCCCTGAGATTCTCTCAGAACAGCAGGTAATTTCCTGGGCTTGGCTCCCGGCACTTCACAAGTGTTTCGGCCTCCACACACAACTGCTCCAGTTGCACAGCCAACTCTGCAGCCCTTTCAGAACTGAGAGAGCAAAGCGACCGCTTCTGCTTTGCCATCTCAACTATTATTTCTCAGGTCCTTTCATTTCCAACTGCATTTTTTCCAATTTCTTAGCCAGCCTTCCAACCCTTTGTTGAAACAGAATATAACTTTTAAAGAAGAAAAAGAAAAAACATAGTATCATCTGGGAGCCAAGCAGGGGATATCTCAGCAATATCAGCCCCAATAAAAATTTTATGGCCTCTTAATAAAAGATTTTTATGGCCTCTTCAATCCCTGCTGTTTCCTTTACAGCATTTGAAATAGATTTTTCCTAGATAGAAACCTTGGCATTTGAAAACGTGAATACAGAATGTTAAAAAGGTATGAGACCATTAAAGGCACAAGCAGCGCCTATAGACAAATGGATAAGGGATATGCCCAATATTGGTTCTAACATGTACCAGGCTAATATAACAGGTCAGTCTATAATTAGAGGTCTCCAATATCAAAATGCTCAGTGCTTCAATTGTGAGAAATAATGGTAATTTGCAAAGAGACTGTGACTAAGTCACCAAAGGTTTCAGATTTCAAAATGTCCAGTGCTTTAATTGTAGAAAATATGTTCACTTGCAAGAAAATTTTGAACAAGTTGTCTCTAAGGAATTATTCTAGACATAAACCAGAAAGAAGGCCTAGATATGTTATCCATATCTAGAGATATGTTATCCATATCCAGAGATATGTTAGTGATGTGGCAAGGATTACCATTGGACCAATGAGAGATAACGTAAAATGTTTACATGTGGCCAAAATTCAATGTTATAATGGATCTCTCAGACTGAGCCACCAACCAGGTAACATACACTAGCTGGTCCGAGGCCCCGACACATATACAGCAGAAAACTGCCTGGTCTAGCCTCAGTGAAAGAAGATGTGCCTAACTTTAAATGGTGAAAAAAAGAAGAACCCACAAAGTAGCAAAACCAGCTAGAGTTGAATATCCAGCACCCCTCCCCTCTGGTATTCTTAGAGGCAGAGGCATCCCCATGTGTGGTTTTAGTTAGGGTTGGTTCTCTTCTTCTGACCCCATCTTTCCCAACCCATGGAGCTACAATCCTGCAGTTACCTTAGGTCCAAGTGGGCTATTGTTCCCATTCCTCCTCTTCTCCTGCCTTCCCTGTAATACCTAAATCAATTTCTGAAATACCTGTCCCCTTTACTTGCTTTCTCTATGGTCAAACTAGAGATTACTGTCAATACTGTCCAGAGACTTATGGAGGCTCCCCTCATTGGTCCTATAGGAGACATGATGCGTGTTCAGGAAGGTGTTCCACCTTTTATGTACAATGAAGGATTTTTTTATATCCAAATTAAGAATTCATGTCACCCCAAATGGGAGATGGGAGTCACGGGTAAGCTTTACTACAGCCTTTATCACAGCTATCCATTAGGCACAATCAAATTACAAAGGGTATAACCCCACTCTCACAATCTCTAGGGACAGACATGGTAGTAGAGGTTGTCTAACAGTCTTCAAAGGTCCTTACGTCTCTAACATCACCCCTCTTGGACAATATTGATTCCACTTCTCTGTCATTATGGTCATTCCATCTGTTGCGTCAGACCTTAACCTCTGCGTATCAGCTACTAAACAATAATTTGCCTGGCTGCTTTGGAGGGTTCTGTTTGTGTGTCCCAAAGTCAAACTCACAACCATCATTGATATCCTCACCCATTGCTCTATTAGACTCTCTTATCTTTCTGCTTATTAACAGCTCTGAGCCAAATACCACTGTTACTCTTATCTCTCCCAGATCTCTCTTTCTTCAGTATTGCAAACTGTTTTAACTCCTTAGGGACATACTATATGGGATTCTTCAGACTGTAATGATACCTAGACCCTGAACACTGATCACCAGCCCTTATGTCCTAACATTCACAATGCCTTGATCTTTCGCCACATTCAAGTTTACTCCTGCCTACTCGCTGGGTGATTTGGGTCTTGTGACCTGGTGTTTCTTTTCCCAAAATTAAGAGTAGTACCCAGTGAGGAACTCTTGCCAGTTCCCATCATAGGGCTCACAGAAACACAGCATGACAAACAAGTGATTCAGATTGCACCCTTTCCTTCTGCCCTGGGCATAACTGCTGGCGTTGCTGCTGCAGCAAAGGGACTGACTACTTTTCTAACTATCTACAGTAGTTTTCCTCTCAGTTTCCAGGATCTCCAATGTGTGGCTCAGACCATCCTCTCCCTCCAGGGCCAAGTAGTATAACACTGCCTGCCATAGTGTTACAAAACTGACAAGGATTAAGTTTACTAACAGATCTCCCAAAACTTAAGGGACAGCTTGCTACTACTGTGGGACACTTGGAAGAATAAGAACCCATGTGGAATGTCTGGCTGAAGCTCTTGTCATGCTACTCTAGACAAGTCATTTGTTCAAGTGGATGTTCTTGTGTTCAGTGAACTTGGTACTCTCACTAAAGCAAGAAGCCCTCTGTCTGCCTGTAACGTGGCAAGGCCTTTGCCCTAACTCTCAACATTCTGCAGCACCAAGGGATGTACCAAGGCAAAAGCTTCTGCAGATATCCCTGGTTTCAATTTTAATCCAAACTTTGTCTCTAGGTTTGGTCCAGTCTTCAAGAAGCCTGAAAGGATGAGAGTTTTTAAGCAGACCTCTTAGACATCCCTACAGTGGTTTAACTAATGGCTAACAACAGGATTCAGAAATGTCATCTAAGTTGAGACAGAAACTCCAGGCTAGAACAATAAGAGGCCATTGCACTTGAGTGTGGCTACTACCTTCGAAGAGACAAGATTATTTTAAAGATTCTTGTCTTAGTTAGGTCTTCCTACTGTGATGAGACAGCATGACCATGCTAACTCTTACATAGGAAAACATTTGATTAGGGCTGGCTTAGAGTTTCAGAGGTTCAGTCCATTAGTCCACTATCATCATGGTGGTATGCAGGCAGACACGATGCTGGAAAAGATGCAGAAACTTTGACAGCTGGCAGCAGGAAGTGAATAGCATGCTAGATCTAGCTTAAATATCTGAGATCTCAAAGTAAACCCCTACAGTGATACACTTCCTCCAATAAGACTCTACCTACTCCAACAAGGCCGCACCTCCTAATAATGCCACTTCCTACAGGTAAACCACCATAGTCCTATTCAATGGGATTACATTTAGAATGTCCATTAGCAAGATGGAAGTTTTTAGATGTCCAAAGTCACATAGCTCTGACCCAGCTGCTTCAAGATATGCTTCATCCATAACGAAAGCAACAACTTTTTCCTAGAAGAAGAAAAGTCCCACTGGGCAGTGTTGGTGTGCCTTTAATCCCAGCACTTGGGAGGCAGAGGCAGGCAGATTTCTGAGTTTGAGGCCAGCCTGTTCTACAGAGTGAGTTCCAGGACAGCCAGGGCTACTCAGAGAAACCCTGTCTTGAAAAACCAAAAGCAACAACAACAAAAAAAAAAATTAGAAAAGTCCCTATAAGAACTGCAGTAGCAAGAGGTTGGAGAAACATAAAAGGGAGTCATAAAGAAGGCTATGTTCTGCTAAAAGAACCATAGAATTTGAACTTGGGATAGTTACATAAACTCTCGGTA
Organism: Rhabdomys pumilio; assembly: GCA_030674055.1. Classification (NCBI taxonomy): domain Eukaryota; kingdom Metazoa; phylum Chordata; class Mammalia; order Rodentia; family Muridae; genus Rhabdomys; species Rhabdomys pumilio. The sequence continues at coordinate 8,493,227 of JANHMN010000026.1, forward strand.
TAGGATACCATTGAAAGAACTCTCACCACTTACTGTTTACATTAAGATGGGCCTGATGTCAAAACAAAAAAACATACTTTGGATTCAGGATGCTTTATAGTATTTCTGGGCATGAACAAAAGGCCCAAGATTTGTCATCTGACCCTTTCCTAGTTCTCAATCCCTTACCTCAAAATTCCCTCAAGCTCCCTACCCACTTGCCTTCCTTATTCCCATCAATGGAAGAATAGTAAAGACTTCCAGACTTTGGAGACTCAGTGTGGCCTTATTGTCTGCCATAAAGACAGGTTTCCCATACAAATGTATTTCTACTGCTAAAATTGGTATATATGGCAATCAGGAGATTTCCCAGAGCACCACAGAATCTTGATCAGAATACAGTGTGAGTAATGAGGGACTGCCTGTTTTCCTAAGAGGCGTGGACTAACATTTTTATGGTTGAGGATGGAGTTTTCTGTTTCGAAAACATAATAACTCCTTTGTGATGGTCCTTTCATCCTTAACTGCAAATTCCTGGTCCCTGCTCTCCAGTTTTGCTGCCATTGATTTAGCTTTCTCCATCTAGAACTATAACTGTATAGAGTAAGAGGCTAAAAAGAAAGAATATCAAGTTACCCTGCCTCAGTTTCTAACAGTTTGTCTCATTCTACCTATGTGTTCCATTATATTCTTTTGGGTCTCAGTTTATTCCTCTGTGAAATGTGCAGTCTACCTCACCATGCTGTGAAGATTCTGTGGATATCCCTACCTTCATGAAGTATGTGGTTAGGGGTATGGCTCAGTAGGCTTCAGTTCTCCTCAAGTCTGGTGTTCTTTTGGTTGTAACATTTTAAAAAGTATGTCAGCTCATGGGTCAGATTATCAGATTACAGACATGAACTAGTTACTCCTGGAGTAGCCTGTTGTCCCTTAAAGGCAATGGGCCAGTAATTACAGAGTAAAAAAATACTGGCATTGAAAAAGGGGTGGCACCTAGAGCAAGTCTGAAAGGCTTCACCCATGTAATGTGTAATGAACAGCTCTGGCTCCTCAAGCTAGGTAGAAGAAACTTCCTCCAAAGAGTGAGTAATTTAAAAAAATGATTGTAATGTGTTCCCTTCAACTGTACTTTAAAAATCAAAAAATGAAAACAAAATAAACAAAAAAATAATGTAACCCAATGTTTGTATTGAATACCTAACTGTACCACATACATTGTTGGCACACAATAAATAGTTGTTATGATTGGGAGAATACAACTAAGATATATGTATTTTAGCAGAGCAAAGCTCCCACTGAAATGAGTTGAAAATAATTGAATTGGATGGATAATATGGAAAGAAGTTGAAACAAATAAAGAACATTGGCACATCCATGTTTACTGTTGTTCTACTCACAATAGCAAGGAAGCAGAGCCAGTCTAGAAATCCAACAACAGATGAACAGACAATGAAATTGTGTACATACAAACAATGGAATATTATTCAGCTGAAAATGAATGACTAGATGTACAAGAAAACAGATGGATCTGGAAAGTACAACATGAAGCAAAATGACTTAAGGGTATGGAAAAGGCTGTTTATTCTCATATGTGAAGTATAGTACAGTCCAGCTTACACACACACACACACACACACACACACACACACAATCGAATGTAAGTATGGGTGAGGTCTTAAAATGGTGGATTGTGGTTTACACACATCTGTGTATCAAAATAGCAAAAACTATTTTACATTCCAGAAGAACTCAACATGTGAAGCAGATACTGTACTAGTCTTGGATATTTTTTAAATTCTATTGATCATCTGTTCAGTGGGAATTGTATATGGTTAGTCCCTGAGCACATGTGACATATTGACCCGTTCCAACTGATTTACCTACTTTCTATGGTGAGCAAGGCAATACATGATTTTCCCCCAAGGCTCTTAAGAAAATCCTCCACATTTTACTACCCAATTAGACCAGACTAAAAGTAAGGGAGTAGGTGCCACTCTCTTTTAAAATTAAAGATAAATTCACAAAGCAAAATATGTAAAAACTGGCTTCTATATGAGTGAGGTACAAAATTTATATATTCTAAATACTATTCCTTTTATAGTATCAGAAATACTTATTGAAATGCTTTCTCAAGTAATTTTTAACTTGTTCATTTTTTACATGGCATTTTTATGAACACCATTTATGTGTGCATGAGTAGCTGTGGTTTGGTTTTTGAAACATGTTCATATGTAGCTCAGCTGGCTAGTTTGGAAGTCTATACTAGCATCAAACTTGCAGTCCATCCTGAATCAGCCTACTGACTGCTGAGATTCTCAATGTGACACCACACCTAGCTTACTTATTTCTTGTTTTGTTTTTGTCTTTTGCATATATTAAGACAGGCTCTCCTATAACTCACAGGCTGCCCTTGAAACTACAATGTACCTGAGAATGACTTTTAAATCCTGATCTTCCACAGCTACTTTTGTTAATCATTTAGAAAAAAAAATGTTACTAATGTGTTGAATATACAAGAGGATTTAAAAAGGCATCTAGAACAAGAGATTGATGCTCTTTATCCTATTCAAATTATTGGAAGGAGGTTCAGAATTTAAGGGTAAGGAGCCATCCTGAGTGTCATGCCAAATACCATTGGATTCATGTTAGTTCTAAAATTTACAGTGGTAGTCATTACAATTAGGAAGAAGTTTAATGACACTTGCATATTTGCATATTTGGCATAATTCTAATACCTCTCTGGAAGTTTTAACAATACATAGTAAGTTTATGAATTTCAAGAATTCTGTTCTGCTGAGTGTTGATGCAGTAGATACTGCAGATAAAATTACCCAAGGTCTGAGGTCAGTATTTCTATTTTGGTCAAACTTCAAAAATGGCATATATAGCTTGATCATGCTAGCCCTTTTGTCCTAGGATTACTTTTATTTCTGCCCATCATGTTAAAGCTTGTCTTTAACAACATCAACATGTTGTCAGCCAAAGTACATTGAAAGGCTTGAACCTGAAAATAGACCCCCAGATAGTTATTAAATTAACAGGCTGGCAAGCCAAGGACAGGTAAGACTCTGCACAGAGCCTTACCAACCTAAGACATAAATGCATTGCTTTGGATAATGCATATTCCATGACAGGTAAGAAAGGCATTTTTGTCAGAACAACCAAAGACAGGCTCAGTCTTGTTAATGAAATACAAAAGGAGGAGAGGCAAAGAGCTTTTGGGGGCTACTTTACAAGAATTTGACATGGGCCAAGGACAAGAAAATGGGCTGCTTGGCAGGAATATAATATTATCCAAGAACAAGGAAGTAGGCTTCAGGCAGGAAGCTAACATTAGACTAGAACAAAGAAGTAATTTCAGGCAGGAATCTAAATTTAGGCTAGAACAAGGAAGTAGGCTTCAGAAATAAAAATGAGCTTGGGATAGGACAGGGAAGTAGGCTCAGATACTTTGGTCATTCTGATAAGCCCTTAGTAACAGTGATCACCAGAGTGTTCACATAATTGAGTTTAATGCCTTGATTTTTCTTTGACTATTTGTGTTTATTGTCTTGCTTGTTCCTTAACTATTTGCATCTATTGTATTGCTAGACCCTCAACCTAGAACTGACCTTAATGCATGCATGTAATTAAAATGGTATAAAAGCATAAAGAAGAAGGGGAGATGGGATGGGGGTTCTAGTGAGGGAAAATGGAAAAGGGGGGAGACATCTATCTGTATTGTGAATAAATAAAATATCCAATAAAAATTTTTAAAAAACAATCTTGATCTTCCTTTCTCTGCCTTCCAAGTGCTAAAAATATAGATGGGTGCCAACATGCCTGGATCGACTCTTATTGTAATAAAATTTTTCATGCCTGTTCTCCATACTTCATGAATGTGATGACCTTCTCTATATGGGAAACTTAAAATATTCTTTATTACCTTTGAAAATATTATGGTATTTTCTTCTGAGTAAATGTCTAGCTATACTGTAACTAGTTCATTAATATGTGAAACAATTATCTAAATATATACCTACCTTTCCAAATATGCATAACCAGAGTAGTATGTTTCTACTGTTATGTTGTACCCACCCGAGAAGATCACTCAGACATAGTCTACAGCCAATTGAAAGTCTTTATTCCAGCTGATTGGGACTATACTCAGGTATTCAAGACCCAAGTATAATGCTGAACATTTAGAAAAAGGTGCTCTTAAAGATTAAAAAAACTATATTTTGTTCTTTTGCCTAGCAGTTTCTTTGAAATTTCAAGAAGTTTAACAGAAGCTGAGATAAGGTAGCTGGGGCATCCTGACCTTAGGTTCCTAGAATAGAAAATTGCATAATTTTCCACAGGACTTTCCATCAAGGAGATTAACTTCTAGTTAAACCTAAAATGGTGTCAACAAGAATACAAGATAGATGAACTTCTGCCCTGTATCCGTGTTACAGTGGCCTCTCTTATCCTAACTGGTATATTTAATTTTGTTTTATACATGTGTGTGTACATGAGCATCTGTGGGTGTGTGGAAGACAGAGGACAACCTTGGTTGTTATTTTTAAGATTCTATTCATTTTTCTGTTTGGGGTTTTGTTTTTATTTTTGTTTTTTTATTGGCATGATCTCTCACTGCTCTGAAATCTGCCAAACAGGCTAGGAAGCTACGGATACACCTGTCTCTGCCTCTCCAACACTAAATTTACAAGTGGTATGTTGCCATTCCTGGCTTTTGAAATGTGGGTTCTGGGCGTCAAACTCCAGGCTTCATGGTTTCAAGGCAAGTATTTTCTTGAATGAGCCATCACTCCAACGCTAATGTATTTAATTTTTGTACACTCTATAATGTTCAAAGTCAACCTTGTTATATAGAATACAAACTTCTCAAAACTCTACTTAAGAGTAACTTTATTTTGATTTATCAGTATGTCATATAAAATTTTTATCCAACCACCTTATCAACCTCTACAAAAGAATAAATCTAAGCATGTGTTTGATATTGCATTGGAAACTTTGGTTGGTTTAGAACTGACTTTTTGACACCACTGACATTGAGTCTGTGACCATGATATAAGTATCTAGATTTTAATCTGTTGTTTAATATATCTCAAGACATTTCATATTCCCTGTTATAACATATATAATGTTATTACATTTATTAATAAAACATGACAGTTTTATTGTATCAGCACATTTCAATAAATTTCACAGAATTTTGTACTATTCATTCATATTTTATAAGAATCATCAATAAGTAACTAGTAATTTTATTGCTTTTTTATAATATTTCTCCTATCTCTAAGAGCCATCAAATAGATATATATTAGTAGCTTATGCCTTTAATCTGAGCATTCTAGAGATAGGGATCTCTGGGTGAATTTCTGTGAATTACAGAACATTCTGGTCTACATGGCAAGTGCCACATCACTCAGGGGAATATAATGGGAAACTGTCTCAAAAAGTTTTTATTATTTAGGATACAGTTGGATTTATATATTTCATTAATAAATGCCTCAAATAAGAACTTCTTCTTCCCTGCATGGACATAGACATTCATAAGGTTTACGTACGTGTAGGTAAAACATTCATACGTAAAATGAAATGAATGGATCTTTAAAAACACAAGACTAGGAAAAGCAACTTGATGTTCCATTTCAGAGTGTGACAAAAATAGGTCTCTGTGAACTTTGCTCCAGCTGACTCTTAATTAACAGACACAGTGGTCTGATGAGAAGGGATATGTTCAGTCACCAGTATCCAAGACTTCTCTCATATCATAATGCACAAACAGATCTTCTGATATAAATGCTGATGAAGGCCGCCATGTTAATATTCATCAGTAAATGGATGGTTGGGATGTCCCCCAAAACTAAAATTAAAAAAAAAAGAATGCACAATGTAAGAATTTGGTTTCTTGTTTTAAAGGAAGCTAAGTCCAAATGTTGACCAGTACTAAAGCCTAGTTCGATAAACGCTTTCCCTCCCATGTTTCTTAGGTCATGCTTTGTCCTCACAGCAATACCAACCCTAACTAACACAGGTACCTAATATGTTAAGTTTATAAATGGAAATTTTTTCAATTTTATAGACAGGGTCTCACAGAACCCAGGCTGGCCCCAAACTCATATATATCTGACGATGACCTTGAGCTTGTGACCATCTTGCCTACCACCTAATGTTAGGGTTACAGTTGTGTACTACTATGTTCAGTTTAAGAATTTTGAGTTCCTTACTCCAGAAGCTTACTTTGGAATTTAGTGATGTTCATACTTTACTAGTGACACAAAATATAACTGACAACGATCATTCTTAAAAGATAGGAATAATTCTTCTCTGCCTGCCATTCTATTTTTCCATTATAGTCTCTACTTAATTCTTGTCTGTCCTCTGTACAAATCAAAAGATTATTAATGCTCTTTTTGCTACTTTTAAGCACATATAATTTTCCATCGGGCTACTCTCACTTCATGTATATTCTATCATTTCTATTGTGAATTTAAATTCCCATGAGCAGAAGAAATACCCCTGCCTACCCTGATTTATATGGGTTGTCTTTGGTCAGTTTCCACAGCTTTACTGCAGGAAGGTGTTGGGAGCCAACTTTAAGCAAAAAGCAGCTAGAAAGCAGCTATCAGCTTTGCAGCCATCTTGAACCATATACCCTGACATGAGACTTGGTTTTCAACAGCCTACAACAGTTGAAGCACACTCTGATATCCCACATAGCTTGTTTTGCTGTTTAGTGCCCCCAGCTGCAAGGAGCATGCAGTATCCACGCCTACAAAGCATGTGGTGCACATGTTATACACATGCTATCCACATCATACATGCCTGAAAGGTGCACGTGCTGTCTACGCCTGTAAGGCTTACGTCATATCCACACCTGCAAGGCATGTGGTATCCACGCGCCTACAAGGCACATGGCAAAAGCCTATAAATACCCAGGATTTCCTTGTAGTGGGTGTGTAGTAGTAGTAGGTGTAGTGGTGTGTGTATGGTGGAGACAGTAAAGAAGACTTTACTACAGATCCTCTGGTTTGTCTCTATTCTTCACATCTCTTCCCCTTCTTCCCCCCACTCTCTCTCTTGCTAAACCTGGGCCGCTACAGTTTGGCCCCCAAATGTGGGCCAGAGTGGTCCTTTACAGTTTGTCCCCTAAGGTGGGGAAGTTCGGGTCTTTACAGGAAGGAAGACTAGAAACCATCTGTTGGCTTCAAATTTTTCCAACAGTGGAAATCTCTCCAAGATCTTCCTTTGGTTTCTTATCTCGCTAATCTAAGATGTCTCTGTTCTCTGCACTGAGATCTCTGTGTGTCTGAAATGTAAAACAATAGATTCTATTCACCTCACAAAGATCAGCTGGTTTTCATACAAATGTAGCTTTGGGTGCTGAACAAATGTGAAACAAGAGGAATTGAGAGACCCGAATCAATTAAAAACATCAGTTTTCAAGGTGTAACTAACCATTCCATATGAAAGAGATAAGACTTGGACAATGACATTGAAAACAATACCTTCAATCGGGTTAACAGAAAAATTCTGAGATAGGCAGGAGCAGGTGTCATCAGCTTACTCTTAGAAACATTTAATTTTTCTATATGGCAAAGTATATGTGCTATGACATAGCTGTAAAAGACAGAAACCTACACAGAGGCTTGGTTCCAATGAAGGCATTGTGTTCTCCAGCAGTCCAGTGACTTGAGACTGTGCAGAGGGGCACAGGTGAGAAAAAAAATGACCCTAGTTCCACCATTGAACAGAGCTCTGGAGACAATCTGTGAGAATTCCCAGAGCAGCTCATTCCCAACTCACATTAGTCTTTGTCTTATGAATAACTTTTAACACATTACAATCCTACTCAAATAAAAAAAAAATGAAGCAATGTAATGACCAAAGTTACTTACTAATTTGCAGTATTGTATCTTAAATTTCTGTTCAAGCCATCCAGGACTTTCATGTCCTCTGAAGCCAACTGGAATTCAAAAACCTATCACAGAAGTGGAAATTTTATTGCTTTTATATTACATATTGCTAGTCTGGAAAATCCAAGAGAATTCAAAGGAGAGTTGCAGTGGCAATATTGAAAACACAGGGGACGTGTCTCAAATATCTTGAAGATATCAAACAAAGCATTCAAATTATTACAGAATAACAAGTGGAAAAGAAATAAACTCATGTTCTTATATGAGAGATTGAAACCACACAACTACAAGCCAAAGAAAAACTAGAGAACAAACAGAGATAATGATCTTAGAATACTGAAAAAGATTATTTAAAAACTGAATTTTAACAATACAGTTTAGTAAGATGTACGGACAGAGATGCCTAGATCCCATTAGTAATACAATGAGAAAATTAGTTTTATATATAAATAGTCAAATGCTAACGAAGTCATCAGCAAAGAGCATAGGAATTGGCTTCAAAACATCTAAATTATGGAGATTAAACATGAAAAATCACTAGCTCCCAACATACTCAGACTAATGATCTTATGAATCTATTGTACTACTAGAAAATATGTTGGAAATCAGTATCCGAACAGCTGATAAAACTTTGAAGGATAAGATGCACTGTGCTGTTGAAGTGTAAGCCAAATAAACCCTTTCTGTTCCCAAGTTGCTTTTGGTCATAGTATTATGCCAGCAACAGAACTCAAATTATGACATCCAATTAACCCAATGTCAGCCATGCACAAAAGGGATTCTGTATCAAATGAGGTGAAAAGTGAAAACTGACACCCAATGTTGTCTGACATCCATGACACATACCATACCATATACACACACACACACACACAAAAAGAGAGAGAGAGAGAGAGAGAGAGAGAGAGAGAGAGAGATTTTAAATAACCCTTTAGATGAAAGAAATAGCAGCCATCTTTAGAATACTCAACTCCAGAGCAATTGTGCTGTGTAACAAGATGCAGCCTAAGCTAGTTCGCTAACGAATAAAAACACAACTCTATGAAGGAAAGCTTACTCAGTACTGACAACAGCCCAATAGACAGAGAAGCCTCACTCTCTTGCAAATATAAGAGCGGACAGAACAGACATGGCAAAACTCAGCCCAGGCCAGCAAAATGGTTCAACAAGTAAAAACCATAAGACCTATACTCAATGTCTGGAATCCATGGTGGAAAGACTGACTCCTGTAAAAGCAAAGAAATATTCTGAGAGATCCTGGAGGACCAATGTTAAGGCTGTGTATGGGCTAGTCTTTTGTCAAATACGACATAAGCTAGAGTTAGCTGAAAGGAGGGAACTTCACCTGAGAAAATGCCTCCATAAGATCCAGATGTAATATATCTTCTTAATTAGCAATTGGGTCTAGCCCATTGTGGATGATGTCATCCCTGGGCTAGTGGTCCCGGGTTCTATAAGAAAGCAGGCTGAGAAAGCCATGAGAAACAATCCAGTAAGCAGTGTTTCCCAATCGCCCCTGCATCAATTGTTGCCTCCAGGTTCCTGCCCTGTTTGAGTTCCTGTCCTGACTTTCTTCGATAGTGAACTGTGATGTGGAAGTATAAGACAAACCCTTTCCTCCACAAATTGTGTTTGCTCATGATGTTTCATGACAGCAATAGTAACCCTAACTAAGACAGGATATTCCACAAAAGTCCTACAGCCCTGTCATCACCTGCATGAACTCTTTGATCCGATTCTCCCTGAAACTCCTGGTCAGGGCCACAATCCCACGCTGCAGCTGATAACGAAGGGCAATCAGTGCTGGTGTTTGCTTGTACTTCTTTGCCACGGCACAAAGAACTGGATCATCTAAGAGAACTGGACTTTTCTGATCCACCCTAGAAGGGAAAGTAAGAAAATGCTGAGCTCCTGAAATTCAAATTACCTTTGTTTTAGGAGGCTTACAAAACAGGTATCCAGACCATAGATACACAACTGTTCTCCCCTGGGCCAGTAAAGATATCATCTCAGATCTTCTCAGAAATTTAAATGCCAATCACTCTAAGTCTGTTGAGAGTCAGATCTAGAAATTGTTATAGAACTAAATGTATTTCCAAAGCGATGCTTGAGATACACTGTTATTCTTTGGTACTTACCAGATTTTGTCTCGTGAACTTCCCAATGTGCAGTAGGAAACCAGCATGATGTCTTTTGACTTACAATAATCCAGCATTTTGCTCTGGTTGAGATAAAGATGACATTCTACCTGATAAAAGACAGTTAGTTTTTATGAAGCTTTGTATTAATACAAAATGAAAACACCAAAATGAGAGAACTTGGATTCTTAAAAAGTAAAATATAAAATTTGAAGAGAAAAAAACAACACTAAGTAGCAATCACTTTAACAAAATGAATTTAATATGTCTTTCTTGTAGGAAGTTTTTTTTAAAAATATATACACAAGAAGAAACAATTCTATGGGCATTTCTTAGACACTAAATAATCTTTTACTAGCCGATATTATCTCAGATCTTCTCAAAAATTTAAATACTTACCACTCTAAGTCAGTTGAGAGTTAGATCTAGAAAATTGTTACCAAACTAAACATATTTGTTTAGGCTTGGCAGATTCCAGAGAGGGAACAAGGAAAGAATTATTGCAAACTTGTATAGTAAATCACAGTAGAGGCAAGAATTTGGCCAAAGGCTCATAATGACATATGTGAAGACAAAAGTGTCCATTTAATAGCATTCATATTAGTGTAAGAAGTCCATAAGTCCATCACAGTACAGAGGAGGAAAGAGAATACACAAATCCATTTGCTCATGCTGATCTTTAGTTTAATGCTTTAGTCAGAATATCAATATTCAAAGGCAAACTACTAATGATTTACATTATCTTATATAAATAATGGTGCAATGACTTAGCAGATTAAAGTACTTGCCATCAAGTGCTGATTTCAACTCCTGTGACTCACATGTTGGAAAGAGAGAACCAACAAATTCCTACAATCTCCGGACCTTCAGATATGGCGTGTGTGTGTGTGTGTGTGTGTGTGTGTGTGTGTGTGTGTGTGTGTGTGTCTGTGTGTGTGTGTGTGTGTGTGTGTGAGTCTCTGTGTGTGTGTGTGTGTGTGTGTGTGTGTGTGAGTCTGTGTGTGTGTCTGTGTGTGTTTAAACAGTTGATTTGCTCTTAGAAAGCAGGAAGGAATCCAATATGATGTATACAGTCAATCAGAAGATTAGCTCAAAGTGCTCTGCCCAAAATTCCCCAATATGGCTTCATCATAACCAGATAAGATATCTCACAAATGTGCATGAATATGATAGCTGCCAGTTAATTTCTCTGTAGCTGTGGCTCTGGTTCATACAACTGAAGATGGACGCATCAGGACAAGGGCACGGCCATCTAACATTCATGGTTGTGCCATTGATCTTTACTTGGATCTTACCACTGTGTCCTGCCCTCACTGTGTTTCCAGGACCTTTCCTCCTGTGTATACTTCCCTCCAAAGCATCTTTCTTCCTCCAATCTAATCTCTGACAACGGAGAAGAAAAGCAACTTGATCTCCAAAGTCACACCTTTGACAGTGTTTCCCTGTTCTACTTCTAATATCTAATTAGCCAGGTGGTAGCCCCAAGCGTCCCACTGTCTTTCTCAAGCAGAGGTGTAATGAAGGGACTTCTATGTCCTCTAAGAGGGACTCCATTCTTAGAATTTCCATCTCATGGAAGTTAAATGAGCAGCACTTGACAACAAGTCAGTAGTGCAGGAAGAACAAATTGAGGCATAAAAGACCGAGATGTAGAAAGGGCTCACCTGGTTGCACACAGGCTTGTACTTGAGCCCTGGCTTGTTCAGGATCATCTCCAGCTGTCTACGGTTAAAGTTAGACACTCCGATGGACTTGGCCAGCCCTGCATCCTTACACTTCTCCATGGCCTAGAGAGAGAGAAAGGATGGAGGGTAAATTGTGCAGTTGTTCCAAGAAGTGGTTTTAATGCTTTCAAGCAACGCTGAGGAAACTGCTGACTCTGACAATCTAGAGGCAAAGAATTAGTGGAGAAAAATAAAGGACAGAGGAAAAGGAAGCAAAAAAGGATTCCTGTGTCCTTAAGAAATAACTGACATTGAAACATGCGGTTGGAAAGAGATTTCTAACCTCAGTTCTTCTCCCCTAGTATTTTCCAACAATAAATTCCTCCAGCATCTCCAATAGCACCACGTGTGAAAGTTAGAGAATTCTAGATCAAGCCAGGTAGATTCCGTTCTCACAGGTGGTGGTCATACATGACTCTCTCTCCCAGTGCCTCATTCTGTGTTCTTTTCTCCAAGGACTCACCTCCCATGTGTCACAGAGATCCACTGCTTCAGCCAACAGTTTACCATGTTCATCTCGTGGAAATAATTTATCTCCAGGCTGGAATAGAATCATTCATTTTAGAGACATCTCTGAAGTCAGGTTACCGTAATATTTAACCACATTGTCAGGTCCTTCAAAGTCTGGCCTAGGAAGACTTCCTGAGTAAGTAGGACATTATTTTAGATTCTTTACATTAGGAATGACAAGGGAGTACTCTTTAAAGATTGGCATCTAATCTTTTATATTTTCCATATGATTAGAAATGCTTGTCTCCCTCCTTTGTGTTCTTGGGCTGGAGATTTTAGAATGGCTACTCCAGCTTGTATCTTAGGACCATTTGCTTGAATAATTGTTTTCCAGTCTTTTACTCTAAGGTAGAGTCTGTCTTTGTCACTGAGGTGGGTTTCCTGTATGCAGCAAAATGCTGGGTCCTATTTACATATCCAGTCCTTTAGCCTATGTCTTTTAATTGGGGGATTGAGTTCACTGATGTTAAGAGATATTAAGGAACAGTGATTGTTGCTTCCTGTTATTTTTGTTATTAGAGGTGGAATTATTCTTGTGTGGCTGTCTTCTTTTGGAATTGTTGGAAGAGGCTTACTTTCTTGCTCTTTCTAGGGTATAATTTCCCTCCTTGTGTTGGAACTTTCCCGCTATTGTCCTTTGTAATGCTGGGTTTGTGGAAAGATATTGTGTAAATTTGGTTTTGTCATAGAATATCTTGGTCTCTCCATCTATGGTAATTGAGAGTTTTCTGGGTATAGTAACCTGGGCTGGCATTTGTGTTCTCTTAGGGTCTGTATGACATCTGTCCAGCATCTTCTAGCTTTTATAGTATCTGGTGAGAAGTCTGGTGTAATTCTGATAGATCTGCATTTATATGTTACTTGGCCTTTTTCCCTTACTGCATTTAATATTCTTTCTTCGTTTTGTGCACTTGGTGTTTTGATTATTATGTGATGGGAAGTATTTCTTCTCTGGTCTAGGCTCCACCTGTATAGGTAGTTGAAGGTGGTCTTGTCACACATCAGTGGAAGTAGACGGCCTTGGTACCTGAAAATTTGGGTTCCCTAATGTTGGGAATTTTGAGAGCAGGGAGGCAGGAATGGGAGGATGGTGGGAGCACACCCTCATAGAAACTCTCAGAATTATATGGATTAGACATGACAGAGGCAGGCCACCAGAAGACTAGATTCCAGAATTCAAACAAAAAATTATCTTGATACTAAAATTTGTTTTGAGAATTGTATATTGCAGAATACACAGCCTTGGTGTATCTACTCATCAAGCATCATCATGAGCAGACCTGTTCAAACCTCTGATGTCCTGGAATTCCAGATGGATGCAATCAAGACACAGCATCAGAGGCTTATCAATTTACTCTTCCCCCTGCCCCTTTTCTAATATCTCAATGCCCATAATTAGCTTGAAGACATCAATGAAGAGTCTGCACCCCTATTCCCTGGGCTTGGGGACTGAAGTGGTTAATATTGGGCTGTCTTTCTAGGGAAAAGTAGTGGTTTTGTTGGAACAGGGAGGATTAGCTAGGATTTATTGCATAGCCATAACTTATTGGTAGAAATATGTATAATTGTTATTAAGCTGAAGTTATTATAATTTCTTATATAGTACAAAATTTACTTTGATTTCAAATTTAAAGTTTTCATTGGTGTGAGGTTCTTATTAATACAAGAGTGAGATTAATATTGTTACTCTCATAGGCATTGTGCCTATATAACACATTTAGGAATACAAGGCTTAGACCCAGTCCTTCTTTAACTTTTTTAACTGATTTGAGATGGTTAGCCTGTAAATTAAGGGCCTATAGCAAATTCATGGTTCTGAGTTTATGGTTAGGGTGTTTTCTATACTTTATTTAGAAATAGCTGAGAGGAGTTAACAGACAACAGTCCAGATTGCCTTACATGGGTAGCTGGTTTTCAAAAAGGCAGAAGTCCACAGAATTGACTTTACAAACATTTCTGTATTAATGTTCATGTTGATTAGAGACCTGTCTGCTCCTGACAGCTTCCTGTCTTGGATTCTAAGAAGAAATTGAGCACCTTTGGAGTTACTCCAGTTGTGGTGAGACAGCCACTAGACAAGAATTGCCTCTTTTCATCTACAGACAAATCACTGTCCAGAAAAGGATACACTTGTGGAATAGTCGGAATAGTCAACTGATTATATCTGCCAAGACAGAGTAATCAGCCCTTAATAATTCTAGATCACTAGATCTGTCAGATGATCCTGAGCCAGAAGGCTAAAGATCAGATGCTCCAATGTTTTGTAGTATAGGGACTGTCCAGGTGTTCAGAAGTCTCTATAAATTGGCTAAGCTTTAGAAGCTATGCTTTCTGCTTCCCATAATTTCAGTTAATTCAGTCATTCTGGATTTCTGACTGGGTTGAAGACTCACAGTCTCATAGCCAATCCTGTCTATTTATTTTGAGAGAAAAGATTTGAGAGGGTGGTTTTCAACTGACATTCATTCTAAAGCCAAGAAAAAAAAAACAGGTTCAGAACTAAGTCTTTTAGTTAGGAGAGATGACAGATGTTCTGGTTAGTCAACAAAATCATGGACTGGGTATTAGGTCTATCTTGTACCTTACTGACACAAATTGGTATAGTTATGCTCTAATTGTATTTTAAGAGAAAAGTTTTATTTTAACAGGAAGGGTAATATGTAGGAGGAACTAAGGTGGGAGGAGTAAGAGAGGAAGAGGAGGAGCAAGGAGAGGAGGAGGAGGAGGAAGAGGAGGAGGAGGAGGAGCTAGGTGACAAGGCGGGGGAACATGTAGGCAGATGTTTGAGTGTCTCCGCCAGTCAAAGATAGTTGATATATCTAGGTTGGGTATTGGGTTACACTTCTGATTGTATGGGCATCTTGTTATTGAGCATTACCAAACTTATAAAGCCTTTCATTAACATTTTAAAAAATTGTATAAAAGCAAAAGGGAGAAGGGGGGATGGGATAGGGGTTTTCTAGGGAAGAGAAATGGGGAAAGGGGATGGTATCTGAAATGTAAATAAAATATCCAATAAAAAATTTAAAAGGAAAAAGAAATGCCTTTCTCCTATGTCCTAATAGTGTCTTGAGTAATTTTTGTTATTATTTCAGCCCCTATATTTCCCTATAAGAAAATATGTCTATCTTTTTTGGTAAATCAGGTAATTATATAAACCTTATATCTTGCAATAATGGATTATGTTCATGATTTGAGCAAAACAGTTCATTATCCCATTGGCCATATATATGATTGTGTAAAGGCGTGCACAATTAAACTGAGACATCAGTCAGACTTTCTTTTCAGGATTAATGTGGGTATTAGAAAACCAGAATAGCTCTCAAGTTTTACTAACCATGACTCTTGAATTGCCACAAGTCCATATTTTCTACCAATAGCAAACAAAATCCCCAAACTAGATAAACATGATGTAGAGCTAAGAGATAGAGGAAATATTTCTGAAGCCAATGCTACTTCATGCCTTTAAATGTATTCGTCATGGCTTAGACTTCCTGGTTATGTAACATAATGACCTCCACTGAACAAACTGGCTTAATGTTTTGATTATTTTATAACAAGAGTTCTTTATAACACAGTTATTATGGGCTAAGTGCCATCTACAAAACCCCATCTTGAAGCTATGAAAAGAAATAATATTCGCCAAATCTCCAAGGGCTGGTAGTATGAGAACCAGATGTTCTAGTTTGCATTCTGTTTCTGAGATAAACACCATGACTAGAAACAACTGGAGAGGAAAGAGTTTACTTAATGTTTTACACTTCTACATCAGGACCCATCATTGAGGGAAGGCAGGACTGGGATTGGAAAAAAAAAAAAAACTGAAGCATTAAAGATGGAGGAATGCTGCTTACCCATTTGCTCCTTTCCTCAGTCATCAGTTAACTTTCTTATTCAGGCCAGGACCACCCACAGAGGGATAGCTCTTCCCACCATTAGGTGGGCCCTTTCTCATTAACCCATAATCAAGATCATTTCTCAAAGACATAGCCTCCCGAAAATGTGATCTGAGCAATTCTCGAACTGAGACTCCCTCAGATGACTTTGGGCACTGTGAAATTGATACCTAAAACTGATGAAAACAGCCATCAAGGGTGTGTACCACCCGTTCTGCTCTCAGAGCACAGTTATGAGAAATGATGTAATCTCAGTGTGAAGCATATGTATGGCAGTTTGATTAATCTCCACAACTGCATGTAAACACCTTCCAAGGACTAAGGCGGACTGAGGCGATGGCCCAGAGGGTAAATCATTTGACTTGAAAGCCTAATGACCTGAGTTTAAACTCAAAAATTTACATAAAACAACAAACAGAAAAAAATTAAATTCAGCTGTGGTGGTGCACATTTGCAATCTCATCTCCAGAAAGGTGGAGAGAGGTGGACTCCTGGGCAACTTGGCTAGTGAGTCTAGCCTATTTAGAATTCTAGGCCAATGAAAGACCTTGTCTCAAACAAATTGTGGATGGCATCCAAAGAACATATAATGGATATGTTCTGTCTTTCATATGCATAAGCACACACATGAAATGTGTAACCACACACATATGCACCTGCAAATACACAAACATACACACACATACACATATACACATACACACACATACACACACACATACACACACACACATACACACACACACACACACACACACACACACACACACACACACACACACACACACACACACACACACACACACACACACACACACACACACACACACACACACACACACACACACACACAAATAGAGACCAAAAAGAGAACTATGCCTTGAAGGTAGCTATTGGGTTTTTTCCAAGTTTCTAATGCAGACGACAGCATGTAGCATTTCCTCTGTCCAATCAATTTCAATATTAATACAAGAAACCTGTAATTGGACAGGGAAAAGGCAGGCGGAGCTAAAAGATTGAGGGACAGAGATAGAGGAGAAGGAAGGAAGATGAGGAAGAACAGATTCCACATGGCTTTAAATAGACACAGGTAGCTATGAATATGATATAAGGGATAGATAATCACAGGACAATTTGTCTTATCTAGATGGGCAATTTATATTCTTATCTATAGGCTCTGAAATTATTTTGTGGGCATCTTATGAATTGAGAATTTATTAATAAATAAATCTGACTGATCAATTATAAGTTTCTAGAGTTTTGATTTACGGGGTTCAGGAGATTTGGGACCACTGACTACAGGGGGTGGATGGCTGGGAATGTGAGCAGAATTCTCACCAAGAGAACTGAGGTCGGCCACTGCATGGGGCTAGCCTAGAGGTGGCAAGACCAAGGGCAGAGAGTAGCAGGGAATAGCACAGGTTGGTGCCGATTTTTTAATATTTCCCACTACAACAGTTAAATTATTTTTTTTCACAAACAGGAAGCATGGTTTCAAGGCTTCAAAAATAATGTTAGGAAATGTGACTTAGGGATCACTGTTTAGGGTTTTCATTAGAATGATAGTTTATTTATGCATTCACTCGAGAATATGAATCTCAAATTGACATATAACCGTTGGTTACAGCGGCATAACTAGTGAGATAATTTTAAACACAGCAATTGCTCACCTGCAAAGCCATTGGGAAATGAATAATGTAGAGATCAACATAATCCAATTGCGTGTTCTTCAGGGTCTTTTCCAGGCAAGATCGGACCAATTCAGGTCGATGGAAAGTGCTCCAAAGCTGCCAACGTTAAAGGATGAGACTTTAACCTCAGAGTTCTTTATCTAACATGGAGACATCTTCTATCCTTACAAACAGCCTCCCTGCTTTCCTTCCTTTTCCACGGTTTTTCACATGTAAACTTTCCTGAGTGTGTAGTCCAATACCCTACCACTTGGCTATATCACTTGAACATCGCTATATGTTAGGTTATTGTCAGTTATCTATCGAATGTGGAATGGAATATTTAAGAGAAAGGGTTGTTTTCTCTAATAATAGTGCTCAGTCTTCAAAGTACCACACAAGTTTGGCCTAAGTCACTCATCCATCCATTCAAGCACACAGGGAAGAGCTTTCATTCATTCACCATACATAACTGAAGGTTGTAGGAAAACCATTGTGGAGCCATGTTAGTATGTGCTGAACTTAACTGAATACACTTCCAGCTATCCTTTCTAGGAACAAAAACTCCTTCAGACTGCCTGACTGCTTAGAACTTCTGCACTGTGGAGAGGTTGGAATGTTACATGCCTGAAGGTTACTTATCTTATCTAGACTAGCTTTCTGAAACAGCCCTTCCTTGTATTCTCTGTGTGAGAACTAACATCTTGTGACTTATAGATTAAGAAAATTCTTTGAGAAGTTATTAACTTAGGGGAACTACTAGCTTCCACCAATCCAAAATCTAAGAAGGTCATCAATTGTATCTTGGGCCTACAGAAAACATCCCCATCTCACTGTACCTGTCTCTCTGAGGTACCCATCAATGTGTTTTAAATGTACATTGATTTGTGACTTTCTTTATTCTGTAAAAATTTAAAACCCTTCTCAAAACTGCTTCTATGTTGGGACATAAAATTTGGGGTTCCTAAGCCATGGGGACTCCAAATGGCTCCAGAATAAACTCTCTAAATCCCTTTAAGATTTCATCTACGGCTCCTGTAGCCTGCATTTTGATATACTAGCCTGCTGTGTAAACTCTGTCCTCACAGAACTTTGTTTACTTTCCTGGGGGAAATGCCTCCACCTGCCTAAGAAATGCCTCAGGCAAGATGTTTCCTCCTTTTCCCCTCCTCAGCAAGGAAGTTCAGTGTGCTCTAGGGCATTGTGCAAACACCTGCATTTGTCCACTAGACCGTCTGTCTGTCTTCTGAGCAAGTCTGGTGATAGTGAGAAGGACTTTGGTTTTCAGTGTTCCTCTACCTGAATTAACTTGAAAGACACTCCAAATAATGCCCAGTAAAGGTACCCAGGAGAATTATAACCTCCAATCCCCTACTACTGTTGTTTCTCAAATTCTCCTTCAGTTCCTTAGCAGTGAACACCGTTGGGTCATGGTTGAGTTCTGTCTGACTGTACATTTCATCATGAACCACTTTGCTTTCACTGGAGACTCAGAACAGTATATTTACATGGAAGTTATACATTCAGACTCCACAGTGGTAACAAAGACATATTGACCTATTTTCAAACCTAGCTTGAATATATGAATGTGTGTGGATAAACCTTGGAGCATTTAATAATGATGTATAAAACAGGTATTGATCCAAACACATACTGTCTCTTCAGTTCTATCACGTTAAATATGCCCACAAGCATTCCATGGACAAAATACCTTTGAAGTATAGAATATATCTTCTCTCTTCACAGTGCCATCTTCAATCTTGCTTCTAATGGCCTGGCCCACTTCCTCTTCTATTTCGTACAAATAAGCAGAGTCAACATGGCGGAACCCACTATCTATAGCTATTTTAGTAGCCTTGATAACTTCATCCTTAGGAACCTAAAGAAGCAACCAAAAATAGTATCTGTGTAATGAAAGATATTTCAGACACAGTCAATTGTTCTCCAGTGAATCAACTTCTCTTGTCTTGGGGTTGCTATGTATGTATAAGGACAAGTTCATTACAATTTCCCTGGGTCTCTTCCAATCAGCCCTAGAGGTGAGCATCCCTCACAAACATGCTCAGTCCAGAGCACTCACTGTGTTACTGACATTGTCAGTCCTGAGTAGTATCTCCCGATGCAGTCATTTGATCGAAGGACTCACAGGCTCAATTGAAGCAATACAGAAATATAGGACAACTTATGGAGATGGGATACAGGAAAAAAAGGAGCCTCTCACCCTGGAGTCAGCCTTTTACCAGTTGAAAATCAAGAATGCCATAACAGTTAGCAACAATGTGCTATGATGGCATATTCATATTCAGCTATGTTGTGTTAAAATAGCAATAAAAATTGGATTAAGTCCACACACATATATGACCTTGTAGAGGACATTATTTCCTTTCCCACATATTTTCTAGGCATCTCAAACAAGACTGTTAACTTTGTATACAGTAGAGATGTCCTGTTTCATAGATCCCTGTGAAATACATTCATCTTATTAAGTATGACCCTGCCATGTGCCTTTCAGAACCCACTCCATGAACTCACTTATTATTAACCCTTTGAGGATAAGAACTTCACTTAAATAGTATATATGGCTATTATAAAGGTGATAATGAGTGATTTTTTCCCCTTGAAAAGCTCATATCTCTATTTGGGTGTGTCTTAGTCTTGCTTTTAATATTCCATGTTTAAATGCATGTTTTAAAATGTGCTTTAGGACTAGGCAAATGCTTCAGTCAGTAAAATGCTTGCTGTGCAAGATAAGATCCTGAGGTGGACCCCCAGAATTCATGTAAAAGCACTGGGTGTAGTGTACATGTTTGTAATCGAGGTGTTGAAGAAGCAGAAGCAGACAGATCTATCAGCCCAACTTAGCCTCCCTGGTGAGTACTAGGCCAGCAAAAGATTCTGCCCCAAATAAACAATAATGTGGATAACATCAGGAGAACAACACTCAAGGTTGATCTCTGGCCTCCTCATGCATATAGCCACATGCATGTCTATACACACACACACACACACACACACACACACACACACAGGTATTATAAAAAAGCAGGAAACTGTTATATATAAGAATTTCAAATGATTTTCAATGAAATTATAAAGGTTATATAATGCCTTATAGCCCCCCTTTCTTTTTCCAGGGGTAATTATTTTCAATTCTATAAGACATACAAATAATTCTCCAACTACATCTACACCAACAAGTACAAGTGGCCAATGACATTTGATGTCAGTGATATTTGATGTCAGCATTCTAGCCCAAGACTCTTTCATGTAGAATAATTTGTAAGAAGGTAATAAAATAACCATAACTGCTCATAAAATCATCACACATTAAAGTCAACTTGATAACAATACTTAAAAAAAATGTCCTTTACTCAGAAAGCTCAAAGCTTTGAGTCATGGTCAGAGTCCTCTGTTTATTGATTCAGAATCAGAAAAAAAAGGTAGCGGGGAGCTAACAACATTCTTCAATGTTTGGCACTCACAGTCTGTTGAAAACCTAACTCGTGAATGACTGGCATAAACAGGAGCTAATAAAAAACCATTTTATTTTGTTGAGTGATACACCAAGGCTCATTTTTATCATTGCTTTCATGATGAGGTGTGGTTAGAAGTCATTTCCAATGTATCTTTTGCATTAGATCATTGTTAGTGGAGCCTAAAAAATTAGTTATGTTCAAGCTTGACCGCTATTGCTTTATTTATCAACTCTGAGCAGCTTAGCAATACAAGAATAGCTAGATTCAGACTGATGCTATGTCGTATGTTAATTTGGCCTGCATGTGCATTTGTACAATTTACAAAAAATTAGGCTGTATCTCATTAACCCCCGAGCCTCGTTTCCCTGCACCCTTGTTAACTGTCTGTAACTCCAGCTCCATGGGATACCATGCCTCCTTCTGGCCTCAGGGCCAAATGCTCATACCCACACACAGACATACATACAATCACACACTGAAATTAAAATAAATCTTTCAAAATATAAACACTTAGAACACTACTTAAACTATATGTAACTCAAAATGTTGTATTTAATACAAATAAAAGGAAATAACAATGCTGTGAATTACTAAGAAGGTCTATATACTAGCAAATGTCACATGGAAATATCTACATAAATATTTGTTCTGGTTATTGTGGGAGAAAACATTCTTAGAGATAAAGCACACATTTTCTCTACTGGATAAAATTGTCTCTAATACCCTTGTGTTTTATGTGGCAGCTTTAACTTCACCATTGAGTTTTGTTGTTGTTACTGTTGCTTTCAGCTAAAGGTAAAAATTCAGTACTTTAGATATTGTTCTATATGCATAATTTACATGTATGTTCCATGATTTTAAGAAATTCAACTTGTGAAAATATAACCCAAATGAGATGAGTCTGTTTTCAGTACAACATGCAT
Source organism: Rhabdomys pumilio (assembly GCA_030674055.1). Classification (NCBI taxonomy): domain Eukaryota; kingdom Metazoa; phylum Chordata; class Mammalia; order Rodentia; family Muridae; genus Rhabdomys; species Rhabdomys pumilio. Next base: position 8,515,447 of record JANHMN010000026.1, read on the forward strand.
CTGATTCATCTTACCAACAAAGAAGATAACAAGAATAAAGATGAATTATAACAGTTTTCTAATAGTTTCATTATTTGTGCACATACACAAGTGTGTGTGTGTGTGTGTGTGTGTGTGTGTGTGTGTTGTACATCTGGAGGTCTGAGGAAGACCTGTGAGTGGTGGTTCTCTCTTTTTGCCATGTGATCCCTGGGGACCAATCAAACTCAATTCATCAAAGACCCTACAACATTTTTCAGGAATTGTTTTCTCTAATGTATTCAATCTATGTAGAATAGTATAATTCACAATGTTCCATTTTTAAAAAAATTATTTTATCGTATGTGTCTATACATCCCTTTTCATCTGCTGCCAGCAGAGACAAGAAGAAGATGTAAGATCTCCTGGACCCGGAGTTACAGACAGTTGGGAACCACCAGGAGGGTGCTGGAACTTGAACCCAGTTCGCCTGCAAGAGGAGCCAGAGCCCTTAACCACTGAGCTCAAATACTGAGTTCCAGTTTTCCCTGTGGTCTCTCTTGAGGCCAGCCCTGCCCTTCTCTAAACTATAATGACCCCTGCAGGTTTACTGAGACAACAGCTGCTGCAGTGTCTTCATTCCTTACCTCTCTTTCAAGTATGTACACTATGAAGTGAGAATTCCTATCAGAGGAGGTCAAAATATCTCTATGATCATGCCTTCTGCATGAGAAAAATTGCCACTCACTGAGTAACCAGAGGACTAGATTAGAATGAAAACATTTTCCCAAAACTTCCTGTTGTATTTTGATTCAAATGTCATGAATAGGAGCATGGAGCAAGGATTTAGAGTTGCTTTGTTAAAGTATAATTCACCCCCAAAAATAGTGTTTTATTTTCATTTTAGATAAATGTTTATAAAGTAAAAGTAGGAAAAAAAATTCTATTTCAGTACAGGTCTGGAATTTTGTGTTGTGGACTCAGCCCCTGTTCCTCAACCGATCATTTGTCATAAACCACAACTCCAGTAATTTCTACCACAAATACTTTTTTTTCTGGCTTATGTCTGCAGAAATAACTACTCCTTCTGTAGTCAAACTCAAAGTCGAGCAGTAGCATTGATTACTTTTCATTTACTGCCAAACAGGCTGAAACTGAAGGAGAAACAGAGCCCAGAATAAACAAAATTGTCTACATGGTAAGTCTCCAAGGACCAGGAACCCGTCTGACTTCTCTGCTACACACAAACGGCTCTCATCTGCAGACGCTGTGAACCTGAGTCAAACAGGAGCAAATCTAAAAGCACATCCTTGCATTCCTCTCCTATAAACCCTCAAGCCCCGAGACACAATTGTTACCTCATGAGGCACAGTGGTTCCAAACCCCAGTGCAGGGATGAAGTGACCATCATTTAGTGCTACATGCAGAGATACAGAATTCATAGCTTGTTACTTATGCAACCAAGCAGGTCTTGAGCCTTCTGTTCCCACAGGATAAAAGCCAGTAAAATTGCTACAGCTCCTTAAATATCTCCTGGAAAGTTAAACAATGGTATGTGGGAGGAGCCAGCTTAAAGCGATAGTCCACAGAGAGGAAAACTACAGGCTGCTTGCATGTATATGGGAGTAAACTCCAATAAATGAACAGGGCATGAAAATGAAACCAGGAATTTCTTGGAGAAGAAAAGTTCTGTTCACAATCCATATTTACTTCTGTAAATTGTTAAGGGGAAACTGATGGATAGTAATCAATCACATGTTACCTAAAAAGCAACTTCAGCTACTGGACTCTGGTTTTTTCATTTGAAAAGGGTTTCTCTTCTCCTTTACTTTCTAAACAGTAAGAGTCTCATTGTGACATTTCCACACAGATACAATGTTTCTTACCTCTCCCACTGGCCCTTCTCTCTGGCCCCCTAAATAGTCTCCCATAAACCAGACACCATCTGTGCAGAACACACCAGCTATTTGCCTTTCTGAGTTGGAGTTTTTATGTTTAACAACATGACTTTCACATAGCTCTATCCATTTTTATGCATATGATATGATTTTTGTCTCTCCTAAATAAAACTCTATCTTAAATAGATACTAAGCTTGGCTTTATTCATTTATCCATTGATTAGCACCTAGTCTGATTCCATATCTTGGACTGAGAACAGGCTCCCCAATGAAGGACTTACAGAAAGGACTGAAGGAGCTGAAGTGGTTTGTAACCCCATAGGAAGAACAACAATATCAACCAGACGCCCCAGAACTCCCAGGGACTAAACCATTAACCAAAGAGCATACCATGGAGGGACCCATGGTTCCAGCCTATGTAGCAGAGGATGGCCTTATCTGGCATCAATTGGAGGGGAGGTCCTTGATCCTGTGAAGGCTCAATGCCCCAGTGTAGAGGAATGCCAGGACAGGGCAGCTAGAGTGGGTGGGTGGAGGGAACACCCTCATAGAAGCAAGGGGATGGGGGATGGAGTAGGGATTTCCAGGGAGGACCAGGAAAGGGGATAACATTTAAAATGTAAATAAAGAAAATATCCAATTAACAAAGAAAGAAAAGCACTTTTAAAAAGCATGGATGTATAATGTGATAGTTTATATATGCTTGCCCCAGGGAGTGGCACTATTAGGTGTGGCCCTGTTGGAGTTGGTGTGTCACTGTGGGCATGGGCTTAAAGACCTTTATCCTAGCAACCGGGAAGTCAGTATTCTGCTAGCAGCCTTCAGATGAAAATGTAGAACTCTCAGCAACTCCTGAACCATACCTGCCTGGAGACTGCCAAGCTCTAGCCTTTGATGATAATGGACTGAATCTTTGAACTTGTAAGCCAGCACCAATTAAATGTTGCCCTTAGAAGAATTGCCTTGGTCATGGTGTCTGTTCACAGCAGTCAAACTCTAACTAAAACATACAGATATTTTTATTATACTGACTTTGATTCTTTTGCATCTATACTGAGGAACAGACTAACTGGACCAAAAAGAAATTCTATTTTTTAGTTTTCTGAAGCTAAATTCATGCTGATTTCCATAATGTCGGAAGTAATTCACATTCTTACCAGTCATGTAGAAGAGACCCACCATCTCCCTTCCTCAACAACATTTGTTGTTCCTTGTTTTTCTTGATGTCAGCCATCTGATTGGTGCAGGACAGAATCTCTTGCTTTGATTAGCATTTTCTTGATTGCTCTAAACAGTGAATTTTTTATATTCTTTTTGGACATTCTAGAGCTGTTACTTTTCCATTCATGATGGGATTATTATTTTGATTATTGATATTTCAATTCTTTAAATGTTCTAGATTTAAATGTTTATGCTTTGGAAGATGAATCCCAGGCTAATATTTTCATATATTGCATAGGCTTTTCCTTCACCTTGTTAATAGTTCCCTTTTCTTTATGTTATATTTCTCCATGTTTCCTATATTCTATACTGAGATTTGCACAGAAGTTAGGAAGAATATCTTTTCTATTTTTATGTAAGAGTCTTATTAGTAACTAGCCCTCTCTTCAAGATTTCTTTCTATATCCCACTCAGAGAAAACAATCTAAAAGAACAATACAGCACTTTTTTTACATTTTCATTTTCATTTCTTGTGCATTGGTGCTTTGCCTATGTGTATGTCCAGATGAGGATGTCAGATCACTTGGAACAGACAGTTGTAAGTAGCTGCATGGGTGCTGGGAATTAAACCTGGGTCCTCTGAAAGAGCAGCCAATCCACTTAACCACTGAGCCATCTCTCCAGCCCACAATACAGCATTTTTAAAAAGCAGTGTAGCTGAGTTTTCATTGTTGCTTCTGTAGGTGATGATACATAAACTGAGTGGAGCACTTTCAGATGTACTGATATAGTGGTCCATTCCCTTGGTGGTGTGGAATGTCAGGCCTTCATGCTACACTAGAAGCTGCCCTGTCCTTAAAATTGAAGAAAAGACACACAACTAAAATTGCTTCATCTAAAGGTAGAATGGCTATGAGGTGTAAAGTATCTTTTATTCACCTGATGTAACTGTCATCTGAGAGGCTTACTGCTAAATAAGCTCACCCTTTCTAGCTGTTTCTGAAGTCTTGCTGGCTGGTTCAACTCAGCTCTTCTGGTCCAAACTCTTCTTCAAGATGACTGATTCAGACTGCTTTCTCTCAGCTTCTTACTGAATTGCTCTGCTTGACATCAAACTAACTCTGGCAATCTATTCTAATCTTCTGCTCCTTCTCATTCTCTGGCTTGCAATGTTTTTACCAACAATTTGGCTCAGTAAAACTATTCCAGTAATACTGCCCCCCCCCCTCGTGTGTGTGTGTGTGTGTGTGTGTGTGTGTGTGTGTGTGTGTGTATACTGTTCTCCATTTCCTGTCTATTCTCTTGAGATTTGGGTGTATCCTATCTCTGATTCATTTTGTCAAAGCTTTGTCTGCCCCTTAATTAGACGTCACTTTCAAACATAGCTATTTCCTCTTATAAACCAACCTTACTTTCATTGTTAGGGATTAAAGATGTGTACTAAGGGCATGCCAGTATTCCAGCCACATCATACTATAATCCAGGGTTTGTTTGTATTCCAAACCAGACCATGTCTTGGATGTGATCCCTTCCCAGAGTAGCCAAGTTGCTGGATTAAAATTCCTCTACAATGAGGAAAAAATTCCTGGCCATCCTTTGCTGTGTGGTATAGGCCGGCATACTTCCTTAATGAGTGTGCTTCATGACTACAGATGTTGAGACCCGTACTCTGCTTGGCTTGGGAGCCAAAATGTCCCAGCCTGTGCTGCTGCTCCAGTCCACAGGTCAGGGTCTAGCAAGAGAGAGAGTCGGGGGAAAAAGGGGAAGAGACTCAAAGAATAGTGACAAGCCAGAGGGTCTGTAGTCAAGTCTGCTTACTCCTTTATTATCCACCCCCTTGCAAGGAAATCCTGAGTATTTATAAGCACTAGCAGGAGAACACAGGTGAAGACATTTTACCAAGTGCACCATGCAGCTGGGGTCACTAAACAGCAAAACAAGTTATGTAGGATAAACAAGATGTTTGTCAGAGTGTGCTTCAGCTGTTGTAGGCTGTTGAAAAACAAGTCTCTCATCAGGGTATATGGCTCCAGATGGCTGCAAAGATGATAGCTGCTTTCTAGCTGCTTTCTAGCTGCTTTCTGCTAAAAGTCAGCTCCCAACATACAGAGGTCCCTCCAAAGCACCTGAGAGACTAGATAATATACTACAACCTGTGAAAGTAACACATACAGCATGAGATTATAAACAAGCTATGACATAGCCCTTGCTCTGGACAATAAAACATGCAACTGAGCTAATTGTCCAGGAAAGGTAAATAAATAAATAATAAAGATATGCCTGATTTAAGAGAGGAATTCCAAAGATAAAAAGACAGGTGGATGCAAGAATTGTCTACATTAACAATGAAAGGTGATGACACAGTATCCTGAATAGAAATCTAAACTGTGATGATAAAAAGAGTGAACCACATAGTGGGTAATATAAAATAGGATGATAGCAGCCTTTAAAACATAATCTCATAGAGGCCTTTCCCACTTGATACATGAGACAAAAGCTTACTTATTCACTAGGGTCTGGTGAATAAAATTAATGCTCCTAGTCACGTTTCAATGAATCATTATTGTTCAACCTATTGAAAATAGTGCCCACCCTTAGCTGATGAGCCACTGATAGACGATGGCTGGTTTGGGGAGGGACAAGGAGTGTTCATTAAGTGTGTGACCCCTGGTAAGTGAATTATGCTGAGTGCATAGGCAGCACAAACTCTACTCAGTGGGTTTCAACATTTTTAATAGAAAATGAAAAAGAATACATGAAGTTAGGAAAGGTTGGTGTGGCTCTAGGAGGATTTAGGAGAAGTGGAAGGAATAAACCTGATCACAATACATAATTAATAAATTATTAATAAGAATTAATAAAAATATTGTGTTAAAAGAAAACACATCCAGGCATAATTGCTCACACCTTAAACCCAGTAATTGGGAAGCAGAGGTAGGTAGATCTCTGTGAGTTAAAGGCCAGCCTGGTCTACATTGTAAGTTCTAGAACATCCAAAGATTTGTAGAGAAACCCTGTTTCAGAAAATGAAGAAAGGAAGGAAATAGCACCTAATACTCCTATTACACCACAACTATTTATTCTTCCATTCTTAAAGTTTTTTTTCCAAGTAACTGTCAAAAATATTAAAGATCTGAGATTTTAATCTGACTTGCAAACATGTTTGTGCATATGCATAGGGGTTAGTGTAGTGGTTTGAATGAAAATGGCCCTATAGGCTCATAGGGACTGGCACTTTTGGGGGGTTTGGTCTTATCAGAGTAGGTGTGGTCTTACTGGAGGAAGTGTGTCAGAGGGTCACACAATCCTACCCCTACACAAAGAGCACAAGGCAACTGTTAATACTAGGAAGGGGTTTGGCAGTTTTCTTTACATATGTACCACACTCCAGCTGAAGACAATACATCAAGTCTATTTTGGCAACACAAATTGATCTTGAGAGTTGTTTGGTTTTGTTTGGTTTGTCGTTTTTAGGTCACAAAGTTGTATAGGTAAGGAAAGAGAAATGGTTATGAGAAGAGCTAGGGAGAGTGGAAAGTCTGAACAAAACACATACAAAATTCTTAAAGAACTGATTTTGAAAAAGGAACACAAACAGAAAAATAAGTTAATACAAAGAACAAAGAAAACACAAAACAAAAAACAAAAACAAATAAAACATCAAAATTTAAAAATTTAAAAGAGTAAAATGTAAGAGACCAGGCAGAATTACTTTCCAGTAGATATCTACTGATTTCTCTCTCTGTCTTTTTTAAGTGTTATTTTTACTTTTTAATTATGTGAATATTTGTGGGGGGGAGTGCTGTCTGTTTTTGTGTGTCAACTTGACACAAGTTGGAATTACCACAGAAAAAGAAGCCTCCCTTGAGGTAATGCCTCCATGAGATCCAGCTGTAAGGCATTTTCTCAATTAGTGATCAAGTGGGGAGGGCCCATTGTGGGTGATACTATCCCTGGGCTGGTAGTCCTAGGTTCTATAAGAAAGTAAGCTGAGCAAGCCAGAGAAAGCAAACCAGTAAGTAAAATCCCTCCATGACCTCTGCATCAGCTCCTGCTTCCTGACCTGCTTGAGTTCTAGTCCTGACTTCCTTTGGTGACAAACAGCAATGTGAAAGTGTAAGCTGAATAAACCTTTTCTTCCCCAACTTGCTTCTTGGTCATGATGTTTTGTGCAGGAATACAAACCCTGACTACGACAGAGGAGGCAGGTAGGGTCACATGATTGCATGTGCTCACACAGGCCAATAGAGATACTCATGTCCCAGAGCTGGAGTTAGATATGTGTCATGCCAACATGGGTACTGGGAACCAAACAGTAAGAGCATCCACACTCTGAACCTCTCAGCCCTCTCCCCCTTCCTCATTTCTCATGGAATGCTTCTGGTTTTATTTTGTTCATAACCCACTTATTCCAGTAGACTTACATACTCAAAACATTTATATATTTTCCTAGTTTATTACATAAACAATGCCTGAAAATCAAAAAGAAGGTTCAAAAAACAACCGAAAATAAAACGTCAACAAAGTTTAACTAGAAAAAAAAAATGTATAACACTGTCAACTAGTAAAATTACCTAAACCTACTTTGATAACTAAAAATATTAAATAAGTCGATAATACCCATTTCTTTACAATAAAAAATGCTCTAGAATTCTTGAATAATGTTCAATAACTTGAAGAAAATACATTCAAAAAGTGTACAATCCAATTGTTGAAATTTATTTTAGTTTTTGCAAATAAAAGATGTACACATAAAACTTGCATAAAAATCAAGGAAACTACATCAAATATTTCTTTTTATTTTGTAAATTCTCTGCAGCTTTCTGTCATTTTTAATCATCAGGAAAAATAAATGCCCTCACTTGTGATTTGTAGTTTTGTGAGATTAGACAGGCACAAGGCAACAGGGATCCTGCTTCTTTCTGAGCCACCCCACCAAGCACAGCTACACACTGCCTGGAGAGAGGAAGGTTTCCATGATGCTTAGCAGCTCTTGTTCAATATTCTTCCAAAAATGGATAATAAGGGTGACCCAATGCACTGAAAGAGAAAAAGAAACACTTGTTCATTCACTAGTCACACTTCTGATAGACAAAATGATGAGTGTCCAAAATTTGAGGACCCAATGAATCTTCAGTGGACACTATCTGGCTAAATGCAACAGGATACATCAGTGACTGAGGTTGTGGATCAACTGATTTTTTTTTCTTTTTAAAGTTGTGTTGTTGATGCTGTTGTTGTTGTTGTTGCTGATGGTGATGATGATGATGTTGTTGATGCTGCTGCTGATGCAGCATATGGAGATAAAAGGACAGTTCCGTAGAGTCAGTTCTCTCTTTCCACATTCTGGGAATTGAACTCAAGTCCTTGAGTTTGCAAGACAAGCTCCTCTACTCACTGAGCCATCCTGTTAGCCCCATTTCATGATTTTCTATATTTCAAGTTAGTAAGACTATGTACATAAGGAAATGGGTATGTGACAGGGAGGGAAAAAGTTGAGGCATGTTTGGGAACAAAGGGTGTGTCCTGGAAAAGGGTTGTCACTGGGCAAATGCCATTGCACAGAGAGAGGAAGAAGCTTACAAATATTACCTTTGAGAGTCCATCTTCCACAAAGATTATCTGAAGTACATGTTACACTGCTTTGGTATAGACAAACTTAGAATAGGCTTGATATATTACTGTGTGTTCATTATTATTGAATTCTCTTTTATTCCTTTGGATTTCAATACACGTTAATGAGAAAACATTTTCCTGGGCCTCTTAATGTATCATGAGCCACAGTTTGTCTGATCCCTGTGTCTGGTGAGCAGGTTAGCCCTGAAGACACTTACTTTGACCAAAGGTCATGAGGAGATGTTTTAAAGTCAGTCCACAGTGATGCAACTTTGACTTTTAGACAAAGTCACATGTTTTCTGTGTTTACCTTGAACTCACTGAATAATAGAAGATGACTTTAAACTTTGTTACCCCTGTTTCCACCTCCCAGGTGCTGGAAATAAAAGCATAAGCTATTGTGCCTGGTTTTATATAGTGTTCAGGATCAGAGCAAGAGCTTTGTGCAAGCGTGGGAAGCATTGTTCCAACTGAGCTACAGCCCCAGCATGACCAGTTGTGAAATGGGGTTGGTCCTGAGTCTGACTACATGCTGTGAACTTCAGAAGAAATCTCTCTTCTGAGGTCTATTTGTTTTTCTATTTTCTACTTGTGAAGCATTTGTTCCACACCTATTCTGAAAATCAGTCATGTCTTCTCTATAATGACATTATATTGAAAGTTATCATATGTTGTTTGAGCTCACTGAGAAGCTGGCTCTGGAAGCAGAGTTGTCTGTTTCCTCATTTAAGACCCAAAGTATTTGGTCTCAACCTGTCTTCCAAGGCCCTTTGTCTAGGGTCATTACACCACCATCATCACTATCACCACCACCACTCCCTGCCAAACTCTTACAGGGAAAGAAAAAAGCAATGAAAGAACCCAAGAGTGAAAAACATCATGTCTTCAAGAACAGTTAGAGGTTTCCATAATATAAAAGTGCCTATAGTGGGAAAGAGAAGCCAGCTCAGCTTATGGGAATTACCTCAACTTCCCCTGGGACCTGCATATAATAAACTTTCAAATACCTTCCTTCTGTGTGAACTCCTGTTCCCATAGAACTTTGTTTAGTCCCATGGGAAGAATGCTTCCACCTGCCAAGGAATGCCAAGGGCAAGATATGTCCCCTCCCTTCCTCAGCTGTGCTGCTCAGAGTACTCAAGGACGTTATGCAAACAGCCCCCATCCAGCCAAAAGACTTTCTGTCTCCTGAGCACGTCTAGTCATGAGAAATACTCTGAACATTTTTCATTGTTTCTCTCTCCCAGCTTTGAACTCTCACCTATCCAGAAGAAAATTTCAGAGAATGCCAGTGAAGATACTGTTGAGCAGCCCAGTCTGAAGTCCCCTGGTTCTGTTGAGTCTTGAATTTGACTTCAATTCCTCACCACCACTCACTAATATGGATCTTGATATTCCCCAGTTGATTTCTTCTGGATGTTGTAAGGACCCATTTTTGATAATGCAATCTCTGTCTTTGATCATTTGTTCTAGTGGGAATCCTCACCCAAGGGGGTTAGCCACTCTTTTCTGCTCAGGACTCGCTATTATGAACGCTAGTTGACTGCCTTGGCTTCCCCAGGTGGTTTTTGCTGGATGTTTGTAAGCCTCCAGTTTAATAATGTTACCCAATTGCTGCTATTTGCCCTCTTACTTAGAAGCCTCATCTGAGTGTCCCTGTGCTCTGCTCAGGGCCTTCTCTATTGAGAATTCGAGCCGGTTGCTTTAAAAGAATTCTCTCAATCAACTTCTGGATATTTAGAGTGCGCAATTCAATCATGTCTGTCTATTTATCACTATTTATTCTTTTACATTGACGTGCTGTCTATGTAATAAACTCACCCATTCAAAACCAAATATTTAGCTACACTGACCACTCCATGGGTCATACAGAACATCTTCAAAGCTCATCTGCATGCTACAAAATGCAAACAACCTGCAAAATGGTCTAGAGGAGTCACTTACAATGAAATTTTAGAATATCGAAAATTTCTGTTGAGGCTGTCAATTGCTTTCATGTCCTCTGGGGTCAATTCAAATTCAAACACCTAGAAAGAAAGAGCAAGTCATAAATAAATAAATAAATAAATAAATAAATAAATACTGTAGATATTTTTTAATTCCAATACAGGGTTTCCACCCTGCCTTTGATCATTCAGTTCCCTGACTAAAAATGCATGACTTTCATTGTTTACAATAAACCTTGATTACCACTAGAGCTTGGCAGATATTTACCTTCTATGGTATTAAAATCTATTATCCTATCAATAATTCCAAGTTATTACTTACTATGTTTCATCTGGGTTGCTCTTAACTCCAGTTAGCCAGCCCTCACGGCCACATTTTCATGAACTCACCTAACCCATGGTGACTTCTCCTCCATTTACCTTCTTCTCCCCCTCGTGGTTCTCTCTCACCCCCACCCAGGAACCCTAAACCCCACCTATGTCTCTTCTGCTCAGCTATTGGCTATCAGCATCTTTTTTCACCAATCAGAAATACCTTGGGGGCAAAGTCACATAACTCACTTGGGTCTACTGCAGACTCTCTTGTATCTGGGCAACCCAGGTCTTAGGGGCTGCAGTTACCATTACAATATACAGCAAAAGACCAAACTTCAACAAACAGAGAAAGAAATAAACAAACAACTGAAGTTGCACTCTATTTGGGGATATAAAGGGATACAACAAAGGTGGCTTTAAGAGAAGCGTTTCTGTCACCAGAAGTGACACTGGCTTCCAGATGGTCTGGTTCTGAGAACACTTGGCTGAGTATCGCAACCCCTCCTTTCCTTTCCTACTCTGATCCACTTCACAAAAGAAAGACTTATCAATTGCAAATCTTCTTAAATAAGTCAGGAAAAAATGGGACACTCAGCTATGTTTTCATACCTAGATTAAATACTAGATTTAGCTTCACCAAAATTTGCTGAACGTTTTTTCCTTTACCACCCTGGAGTTTGATCCAGCTTTGAAGAGAACTCAATTTTAGGGCATAGTATAACTTTTCTCCGGGACTTGACTGAGTTGAAGAAAAATCATCCCCTGATAAACTGTTCAGTCATACTACTCGATTATCTCATAGTTCTCAAACATTATCTTGTCTATTCTTCCTTCTCAAAAGAACCTTTCTTATCACTGAGTTAATGGATCCTGTATTAAGTCCATTACTTCTTTTTTTTTTCTTTTTTTTTCTTTTTTTTTTCTTTTTTCATTGGATATTTTATTTACATTTCAGATGTCATCCCCTTTCCCCATTTCCCCTCCCTAGAAAATTCCTATCCCATACCCCCTTTTCCTTTTTGCTTTTATGCAATTTTTTTAAATGTTAATCAAAGGCTTTATAAGTTTGGTAATGCTCAGTCAGAAGTGTAACCCAATACTCAACCTAGATATATCGACTATCTTTGACTGGTGGAGACACGTGAACATCTGCCTCCATGTCCCCTCTCCTCTTTTTCTCTCTTTCTCTCTCTCATTACCTAGCTTCTCCTGTCCTTCTTCTCCTCCTCTCCTTACTCCTTCTCTTCCTCTCCATACTCCTCCCACCTTAGCTCCTCCTACATATCACCTTTCCTGTTAAAATAAAACTTTTCTCTTAAAATACAATTAGAGCATAATTATGTCGATTTGTACCAGTGAGGTACAAGTTAGTCCTAATAACCAGTCCATCATTTTGTTGACTAATCAGAACCTCTGTCATCTTTCCTAACTAAAAGACTTAGTTCTGAACCTGGCTTTTTTCTTGGCTTTAGAATGAATGTCAGCTGAAAACCCTCCACTCAAATCTTTTCTCTCAAAGTAAGTATCTAGGATTGGCTATGAGACTGTATGTTTTCAACCCTGTCAGAAATTCAGAATGACTGAGTTAACTGAAATTATGGGAAGCACAAAGCATAGCTTCTAAAACTTAGCCAATTTATAGAGACTGCTGAACACCTGGACAGTCCCTATAGTTCAAAACGTTGAAGCATCTGGTATCTGGTTTTCAGCCTTCTGGCCCAGGATCTTCTGACAGACCATAGTGATGCAGAATTATTAAGGGCTGATTACTCTGTCTAGGCAGATATAGTCAGTCGACTATTCTGCAAGTGCGTCATTTTCTGGACAGTAATTTGTCTGTAGATGGGAAGAGCCAATTCTTGCCTAGTGGCTGTCTCACCACAACTGGAGTAACTCCAAAGACGCACAATTTCTTCTTAGAATCCAAGACAGGAAGCTGTCAGGAGCAGACAGGTCTCTAATCAGCATGAACATTAATACAGAAATGTTTGTAAAGTCAATTCTGTGGACTTCTGACGTTTTGAAAACCAACTCTCCATGTAAGGCAATCTGGACTGTTGTCTGTTAACTCCTCTCAGCTATTTCTAAATAAAATACAGAAAACATTTTAACAATAAACTCAAAGCCCTGAATTTGATATAGCCCCTTAACCAGTCCATTACTTCTTCATGGAAAAATATCCAACAAAAATTTGAGATCTTAGGATGTAGTTATAGCTTAGTGGGTGAAATCACTTGGTGCATGAGCATGGGGACCTGAGTTCAAATCTATAGCACCAATACAAAAAGTAAGTCATGACTGTGCCTATATCCTCAATATTATAAGATAGAGGAGACAGCAGGACTACTCAGGCTTGATGGTTGTCAGCGTACACCAGGTTCAATTGAGAGAGCCTCTCTCAAGACAATAAAGCAGAGAGTAAAGAGAAGAATATCCACTACAGAACATACACAGCACCATATATACCACATACATTCACATCAACAACAAAAACAGAAAACCCTGCAGAGTCCCATCCATCTGTCTACATACATACTACGTATGATAAGTGATTTTGTTAATTTAGGAGAGAATCTCATATAGTCCAAACTGGTATTAAATATTATATGCATATATATTTGTGTCTGTGTGTGTTTATGTGTGTGTGAGAGAGAAAATTAAATATATAGCTATCTATTCATTTGTCTATTAAAAGTATCTGTGGTGGTTATGTTAGTTGTCAACTTGACAAAATCAAAAATCAACTGTGAGATTGATCTTGGGGCATGCCGATGTAGGATTATATTAATTGATATGAGAAGACCCATTTAAATGTGAGTAGGATCATTCCCTGGGCAGGGCGTCTTGGACTGTATAAGGCAGATAAAGAAGAGCTAAGCATGAATTCAACCTTGTCTAGTTTTTAACTGTAAATACAATATGACCAGTTTCCTCAGGCTCTTCAAGCTACTGTCTATGGTACACAGGAGCCATGCACAGGGACGAATGAATGGCAGGTACTCTCATTTGAGGGAAAACACCTCCATGTCTTTCTAGAGAGATGATCTTGGGCATTTACCTGGAAGATTCTCTTCTCACTGAAGCTCTTGGCCAGAACCACGACACCTCTCTGCAGCTGGTAGCGCAGGGCAACCTGGCCCGGAGTTCGATTGTGTTTCTTGGCAATGGTCATTAAAGACAGGATCTTCCAGGAGATATGGGCTATCACTGCTGACCCTGAAGAAAAGTAAAAGGACAAACACACATACTCACAGGAAGATAAAAAATCTAGAATAGGTCCCTCCACTTACCTATATTCCCAGACCACTGACAGCAATAAAGACAATCCAATATAATTAAAGCAGAACCTTGTGACTATTCATAAAGATTTGTTTTTTATTGTAGTAACTGTAAACAACTAGGTTGCCCATCCATAGGTGAGAAGACAAACACTGTGTAGGACATGTGTCTATGCAATGGAATATTTCAGAAATACAGACACTCTCTGTTATCTTCAGGGGATCTGGAATAGTACTGATCCTTCTGTGCATTGACCATTCACACATGAAGTGCTACCTTTTCCAACTTCAATAAGTGCGCCTTACATGTGGTGGCACAACAAAGCTAGTGTGAATTTTCTTTTCCTTCTCGGCAATTTTAGGGATAGAAGATTCATTCTCAGCATGGATCTTTGTAACCTCTGTGCATACATTTTTCTCTTTCATGAAGCTAAGAACGTTCCCATTCTCACATGAAGCAAATGCTTCCCTTTGCCCTCTCCAGACTGCAAACACCACTGTTCCTATGCTTTTGAGCCTTTATAAGTAAAATAATAGTCAACTGAATGCAAGCCCTACCATGCAAGGACTGTTGTCCCAGTAAAGCAGACAAGTAACAAGTGACTAGCAAGTGTGGAGAATCTCTGGTAAGGACACTCAGAATAATAGGCAATTTAAAGTTAAAAAGTGCTTATCTCACTCCCAGAATGCCAGCTCTGCACCCAATTCCAGAACATCCAGAGGCAGCTGGACTCCCAGGAGCTCTAACACACCTAGGATCATAGGTGTGGAGGCTGCAACACACCCCACCCCCAAGCAGGAAGTGATTGGGACCCACAGGAACCAGGAACACCCTCACAGCCAGGAGCTCCTTCTGGTCTGCAGTGGTGCCCTGAGCAGTCCCAGGGTGCCAGCTCTGCACCCAATTCCAGAACACTCAGAGAAGGCTAGACTCCCAGAAGCTCTAACACACTCAGGTACATAGGATAATAGGATCACAGGATCTCAGGAGCTTGGTCACACAGGATTTCAGGATCCCAGAAGCAGCCTGAATCCCAGGAGCCTTTACACCCAGGTTTTACACCCAGGTTCTCAGGATCACAGGATCACAGAGAGAGCTGGACTCTGAGGGGTTCTGACACAACCAAGATAACAGGATGGAAAGGCTCCAGTCAGAGAGAGTGAGTGAAGGTAGAACTAGAGATAACCAGATGATGAAAGGCAAGCTCAAGAACATAAGCAACAAAAAGCAAGGTTACTTGACTTCATTAGAATCTATTTCTTCCACCATAGCCAGTCCTGAATAACCCATGACACAGGAAAAGCAAGATTCTGATTTAAAATCACTTCTCATGTTGATGATGGACATGAATAACTCCCTTAAAGAAATACAAGAGAACACAGGTAAACGAGTAGAAGCCCTTAAAGAGGAAACACAAAAATATTTTAAAGAATTACAAGAAAACACAACCAAACAGGTGAAATAATTAAACAAAACCATCCAGGACATAAAAAATGGAAGTAAAAGCAATAAAGAAATCACAAAGAGAGACTACCCTGGAGAAAAAAAACCTAGGAAAGAGATCAGGCAGGAGTCATGGTTGCAAGCATCACCAACAGAATACAAGAGAGAGAAGAGAGAATCTCAGGTGCAGAAGATTCCATAGAAAACATTAATACAACTGTCAAAAAATGCAAAATGCAAAAAGCTCCTAATCTAAAACATCCAGGAAATCCAGGACACAATGAGAAGGCCAAACCTAAGGATAATAGGTATAGAAGAGAGCAAAGATTCCCAATTTAAAGGGCTAGTAAATATCTTCAACAAAATCATAAAAGAAAACTTTCCTAACCTAAAGAAAGAGTTGCCTATGAACATACAAGAGGCCTAGAGAACTCCATATAGACTAGATCAGAATAGAAATTCCTCCTATCACATAATAATCAAAACACCAAGTGCACAAAACAAAGAAAGAATATTAAATGCAGTAAGGGAAAAAGGCCAAGTAACATATAAATGCAGATCTATCAGAATTACACCAGACTTCTCACCAGATACTATAAAAGCTAGAAGATGCTGGACAGATGTCATACAGACCCTAAGAGAACACAAATGCCAGCCCAGGCTACTATACCCAGCAAAACTTTCAAATACCATAGATGGAGAAACCAAGATATTCCATGACAAAACCAAATTTACACAATATCTTCCCACAAACCTAGCCATACAAAAGATAATAGAGGAAAAACTCAAACACATGGAAGGAAATTATACCCTAGAATAAGCAAAAAAGTAATCTTCTTCCAACAAACCAAAAAGAAGATAGCCACACAAACATAAGTTCACCTCTAATAACAAAAATAACAGGAAGCGACAATCACTTTTCATTAATATCTCTTCACATCAATGGATTCAATTCCCCAATAAAAAGACAGAGAGTAATAGACTGGATACATAAACAGGACCCAACATTTTGCTGCATACAGGAAATGCATCTCAGTGACAAAGACAGACACTACCTCAGAATAAAAGGCTAGAAAACAATTTTCCAAGCAAATGCTCCCAAGAAAAAAGCTGGAGTAGCCATTCTAATATGTAATAAAAAAAAATTTCAGCCAAAAGTTATCAAGAAAGATAAGGAAAGACACTTCATACTCATAAAGGAAAAAATCAACAAAGATGAAATCTCAATTCTGAACATCTATGCTCCAAATACAAGGGCATCCACATTCATAAAAGAAACTTTATTAAAGCTTAAAGCACACATTGCACCTCACACAATAATAGTGAGAGATTTCAACACCTCACTCTCAGCAAGGGACAGATCATGGAAACAGAAACTAAACAGAGACACAGTGAAACTAAGAGAAGTTATGAACCAAATAGATTTAGCAGATATCTATAGAACATTTCATCCAAAAACAAAAGAATATACCTTTTTCTCAGCACCTCATGGTACCTTCTCCAAAATAGGCCATATAATTGGTCACAAAACAGGCCTCAACAGATACAAGAAAATTGAAACAATCCCATGCATCCTGTCAGATCACAAGACTAAGGCTGGTCTTCAATAATAATAAAAATCAATGGAAAGCCCACATACACGTGAAAACTGAACAATGCTCTACCCAATGATGATTTGGTCAGGGAAGAAATAAAGAAAGAAATTAAAGACTTTTTAGAATGTAATGAAAATAAAGACACATCATACCAAACATGTGGGACACAATGAAAGCGGTGCTAAGAGGAAAACTCATAGCGCTAAGTGCCTACAAAAAGAAACTGGAGAGAGCATACACTAGCAGTTTGACAGCACACCTGAAAGCTCTAGAGCAAGAAGAAGGAAATACACCCAGGAGAAGTAGATGGCAACCAACAGATTAGGAAAAGATCTTTACCAATCCTGTATCTGATAGAGAGCTAATATTCAAACTATACCAAAAACTCAAGAAATTAGACACCAGAGAAACAGATAACCCTATTAAAAAATGGGGTACAGAGCTCAACAAAGAATTTTCAACTGAGGAATACTGAATGGCCGAGAAGCATCTAAAGAAATGTTCAATATCTTTAGTCATCAGGGAAATGCAAATCAAAACAACCCAGAGATTCCACCTCAAACCAGTCAGAATGACTAAGATCAAACACTCAGGTGACAACAGATGCTGGCAAAGATGTAGATAAAGAGGAACACTCCTTCATTGTTGGTGGAATTGTAAGCTGGTACAACTTCTCTGGAAATCAGCCTGGCCGTTCCTCAGAAAATTAGACATAGTGTTACCTAAGGATCCTGCTATACCACTCCTAGGCATATGCCCAGAAGATGCACCAACATATAACAAGGACACTTGCTCCACTATGTCCACAGCAGTCTTATTTGTAACAGCCAAAAGCTGGAAAGAACCCAGATGTCCTTCAACAGGGGAATGGATACAGAAAATATGGTACATTTACACAATGGAGTATTACTCAGCTATTAAAAACAATGAATTCATGGAATTCTTAGGCAAATGGATAGAACTAGAAAATATCATCCTGAATGAGGTTACCCAATTACAAAAGAACACACATGGTATGCACTCACTGATAAGTGGATATTAGCCCAAAAGCTCACAATACCCGAGATATAACTCACAGACCACACAAAGCTCAAGAAGAAGAAAGACCAAAGTGTGAGTGCTTTGGTTCTTTGTAGAAGGAATAACAAAATAGTCACAGGAGCAAATATGGAGACAATGTCTGGAGCAGAGACTAGAGTAGGGACTGTCCCACCTGGAGATCCATCCCAAGTGCAATCACCAAATGCAAACACTGTTGTGGATGTCAGAAAATGCATGCTGACAGAAGTCTGATATACCTGTCTCCTGAGAGGTTCTGCCAGAACCTGATATATACAAAGGCAAATGCTTGCAGCTAATCATTGAACTGATCACTGAATCTCCAATGAAGGAGTTAGAAAGAAGACTGAAGGAATTGAAGGAGCTTGTGGCCCCATGGGGAGATTGACAATACCAACCCACCATAGTTCCCAGGGTCTAAACAGCTAGTCTGGAAACACACATGGAGGGACCCATGGCCCCAGCTGTATATGTAATGAAGGTTGACCTTGTGGGGCACCAGTGGGAGAGGAGGACCTTGGTCCTGTGAAGGCTGGATGCCCCAGTGTGAGGGCATGATGGCAGGAATGGGTGGATGGGTGGGGACACACCCTCATAAAAGTAGGAGGAGGGGGGATGCAATAAAGTGTTTCTGTGGCAGGTGGGGAAATAGGAAAAGGGGATAACATCTGAAATGTAGATAAATAAATTATCCAATAATAATGATAAGAATAAATCTTACTGACTTACTTACTTAATAATAATAAACCTTGCTGGGCGGGATTAAACACACCTTTAATCCCAGCACTTGGGAGGCAGAGGCAGGCGGATTTCTGAGTTCGAGGCCAACCTGGTCTACAGAGTGAGTTCCAGGACAGCCAGGGCTACACAGAGAAACCCTGTCTCGAAAAAAACCTAATAATAATAATAATAATAATAATAATAATAATAATAATAAACCTTATTAGATAATGAAACTGGCTATCACAGTCGAGCATTTGAGAATTTTTGTCAGCAAATTAATATTACCCATATTACTGGGATTCCACATAATTATCAAGGACAAGAGACTGTGGAAGGGGCCCATGTAACTTTAAAACAATATCTTTATAAAATAAAAAAGGGGGAGGTATATCCCTGTACATCACAAATTCATTTAATCATGTTCTTTTTATTTTAAATTTTAAAAAATTTGGATGTCAAGGAACTTTCTGCTGGGTGTCTATGGCACTCTACAACTACACATACTTATGCATAGGTGAAAGGAAAGGACCCACTTACTAGCATATGGCATGATCTTGATCAGGTATTTAATACAGGGAAGAGGGCATGTTTGTCTTTTTTCTGCAGGATGCTGAAGGAGCAGTGTGGCTACCAGAGCGACAGGTGAGACATGTTGATGCCAGGACAAAGAATAATGCTGACCTGTGACTTTGCTGAGTGTCCTGACAATGGTGACTGGGAAGCTGTATTGGACATATGTTCCTGACCCACCTTTGCTTACCTATACCCCAAATAGTACAAGCTTTCTTGTCTCAAGTTTTTAGACCTTGTGGAACAGAGAATCAAAAAGAGAAATTATAATGGCCTTTGTATTTTTCTTAAAGGTGACCAGTTATTCAGACTCAATCACAGACTGGTCTAGAAATCAATCCAATATTGGAAATAATAGTCTTCATTTGGAAGGCTTGTTCTGAACACTTTCAGAGACATATTTGGAAGTTAGCTGCAGTTTTCTATGATGTTATGCTAGCAAGAGATAAAGTTGGGACAGGATCTGGATTTCAAACAAGTGTTAGTACATATGTTAAGGCTCTTTTAATTGTCAAGTTAAAATTACTTTTGTTTCTTCTACAATATTTAATGTAAGTTGCATTGATTGTACACTTTCTAATTGTGTTAGTGTATGGAAACACAGTATGTCAGTTACAGAGGTCTATCAACCAGCTTTTGTTTTATTGCCCTGAATATCAGAGAACCTTGGTATTCTGGGAAAAAAAAAAAAAAAAAAGCTTGCAAGTACTGGAAACGAGCCAGGTTTTAAGTGGAAGCAAGATGGTAGTGGGCTTGATAATTTCTGGTATAACAGCTTTAATTACATTAATTGCTAGCCCCAGTGCTTCTGCAATTGCTTTGACACAAGAAGTTAAGACAGCTACTTTTGTTAATGATTTAGCAAAAAATGTTACTAATGTGTTGAATATACAAGAGGATTTAGACAGGCATTTGGAAGAATAGATTGATGCTCTTTATTCTATTCAAATTATTGGAAGGAAGTTCAGAGTTTAAGAGTAAGGAGCCATCTCAAGTGTCATATCAAATACCATTGGATTTGTGTTAGTTGCAAAATTTACAGGGGCAGTCATTATAATTAGGAAAAAGTTTAAAGACACTTGCTTTGTATTTGACATAAGTTTAACACCTCTATGGATGTTTTAACTTTGCATAGAGAGCTTATGAATTTCAAGAATGCTGCTCTGCTGAGTGTTGATGCAGCAGATACTGTTGATAAAATTACCCATGGCCTGAGGTCAGTATTTCTGTTCTGGTCAAGCTTCAAGAATGGCATATATAGCTTGATCTTGCTAGCTTTTTTTTTGTCCTGGGAATACTTTTATTCCTGCCCATCATATTAAAGCTTGTCTTTAACAACATCAACATGTTGGCAGTCAAAGTACATTGCTTAAACCTGAAAATGAACCCTCAGATACTTATTTAATTAACAGGTTGACAAGCCAAGGACAAGTAAGATTCTGCACAGAGCCTGACCTACCTAAGACATAAGTGCATTGCCTTTGATAATGCATATTCCACGATGGGTAAGGAAGGCATTCTTGTCAGAATGACCTAAGACAGGCTCAGTCTTCTTAGGAAACATAAAAGGGGGAGAAACGGAGAGCTTTGGGGGCTGCTTGACAGGAATCTGACAATGGCCAAGGACAAGGAAATGGACTTCAGGTAGGAATCTGACATTAGGCTAGAACAAAGAAGTAATTTCAGGCAGGTATCTAAATATTGGGGTAGAACAAAGATGTAATTTCAGACTGTAATCTAAATCTTAAGCTAGAACAAGAAAGTAGGCTGCCAACATGAAAATGACTTTGGGCTAGTACAGAGAAGTAGGCTCAGATATTGTGATCATCCTGATAAGACCTTAGAAACAGTGATCATGGGAATGGTCACAGAACTTTCCTTATTGCTTTGCTTGTTCTTTGACTATTTGTGTTTCTTGTCTTGCTTGTTCCTTGACTATTTGCATCTATTGTATTGCAAGTTCCTCAAACTAGAACTGACCTTAATACTTGCATGTAATTAAAATGGCATAACAACAAAAAGGAGAAGGGGGGATGGAATAGGGGGTTTCTAGAGAGGGGGAATAAGGAAAGGGGATGACATCTGAAATGTAAATAAATAAAATATCCAATAAAAATTTTAAGAAGTGCTTATCTATAGAATTTTTCCTTTGATAACATCAAGCCACCACTAATTAATAACTGAAAGTATGGGAAACAAGATTATCAGGCAGTAAGTCATAGAAATTGCTATAAAATTTAATGCATTACAGGTAGTTGTGATCACACTGGCCACAAAAGCACAAATGTGTGAATTACAGATAGGGATGGTGGCAAATGTCTGTAATTCCAGCACTTAGGAGATAAAGGCAAAGGTTCCTATCCATTAGCCTGCCCTACATTGCATGACCCTATTTCAAACCATGTTCCTCACGCAAAAGAACAGAATTTCAGTAGAATAGGCAAAACTTCTCTAAAGCAAAAGAAATAGTAAAGAAATTAATTGTCTAAAAGTGATTTAAAAACTGCCTCAAAAGAAATAAGAACTTCAAAAGACATATACAAGTTTATTATTACGATTATTATTACTATTAATTAACTTCTTATTTCACTTTGTTTTACTGTACAAACTCAAGTTTCCACATTAATCATTACATTCTATTTAAAGCAATGGATAAAAGACCATGTCTTTGATAGCCATCAAAACACCTTCTTTCTCATGCCTCATCTAGGTTAGGGTTTCTATTGCTGTGATAAAACACCAAGATCAAAAGCAACATGGGAAGGAGAGAGATTATTTTACACTTGCACATCACAGTCATCAAAGATAGGCACAGCAAGAACTGAACAGAGGCTGTGGAGGGATGTTGCCTACAGACTTGCTCAGTCTGCTTTCCTCAACAACTCAGGACCACTGTGTTGGCACAACCCACATCATGTTGGGCCCTTCCACATCAATTACCAATAAAAATACCACACAGTCTTGCCAATAGGCCAACTTTACTAAGACCTTTTTTTATTAATTGTGATTCCTTATCCTTCTTACCATATAAATCTAGGCTTTTGTCAAGTAGATGGAAAGTCCAGCAGTGCATGCATATACAAATCTGCAATCTTTATCTACAAATAGGTATCAGAATTCACTTAAAAATAAACAGTACTAATCTCTTAAGCCTATGAATTTTTTTAATTATTAATGTTCTTACAACAATATTCTCATGACATCAGCTGCATTTATCCTTTGAAAAGTCTTTAATAATATGTTGCCTGCTTGGCATGTCAATACCACCACTTCAAAAGATGGTCATATTTTCTCCTGGGAATTCTTCCTTTTTGACTTCCATAAAACATTATCTCTGATATTATGAGAGAAAATAGTTTGAAGTCCCTCCTAAATTAAAAACTAGATGTTGTAGAAACAAAAAATATATTATGGAAATGACATAAATCTGGGTTTTACGTTCTACACAAAAATCAAAATGGCACGCCTAGGATATACTTAGTCTAATCTCTGTAAATTGTGTCTTTAAATCCCTTTTAGAGTTATTCATGCAGGAAACAGGTAGACACAGATAAAGTCAACATAAAAGAACACTGATGACCCTCGCCTCGTCCTTGTGGCTAGGGCAGACACTTAGCTGGTCTGCTCCCATGAGGTCACCTTATCCCGAGACATCCTAGAGGGGACACTGAACTCAGAGTGGCAGGTAAGAACAATCGCACACTGCCCTACGCCCCAGAGCTTCAACTGGGAGCAGGGAGAGCTCAGGACCCACAGGCACCCAAAGCCCACCCCTGTGGACTACCACTCCCCTTCTGCCCCTCACCTGGGCCTTGTGGCTGGGGCAGACATGTAACTGGTCTGCTCCTGTGAAGAAACCATATCCCGAGATATCCTAGAGGAGCCACTGAACTCAGAGCAGAGGGCAACCATATCCTGAGACAATCTAGGAGAGCCACTATACTCAGAGCAGCTGGGGTTCAGGATCACAGGATCACAGGTTCACAGGATCACAGAGACATTTGGACCCTGAGGAGTTCCAACACAAGCAAGATAACTGGAAAGGAAGGCTCCAGTCAGAGACACTGAGTGCAGGTAGCACTAAAGTTAACCAGATGGGGAAAGGCAAACAAGAACTTAAGCAATAGAAACCAAAGTTACTTGTCATAATCAGAAACCAGTTCTCCCACCATAGCAAGCCCTGACACCCCATCACACGGGAAAAGCAGGATTCAGAATTAAAATCACTTCTCAGGATGATGATAGAGGACTTTAAGAAGGACATAAATAACACTCTCAAAGAATTCGAGGAGAACACAGGTAAACAGGTAGAAGCCCTTAAAGAGGAAACACAAAAATCCCTTAAAGAATTGCAAGAAAACACAACTAAAAAGGTGAAGGAATTAAACAAAACTGCCCAGGATCTAAAAATGGAAGTAGAAACAATAAAGAAATCTCAAAGGGAGACTAACCTGGAGATAGAAAACCTAGGAAAAAGATCAGGAGTCATAGATGCAAGCATCACCAACAGAATACAAGAGATAGAAGAGAGAATCTCATGTGCAGAAGATACCATAGAAAACATTGACACAACTGTCAGAGAAAAGGCAAAATGCAAAAAAAGCTCCTAACTCAAAACATACAGGAAATCCAGGACACAATGAGAAGGTCAAACTTAAGGATAATAGCTATAGATGAGGGTAACGATTCCCAACTTAAAGAGCCAGTAAATATCTTCAACAAAATTATAGAGAAAAACTTTCCTCACCTAAAGAAAGAGATGTCCATGAATATACAAGAAGCCTACAGAACTCCAAATAGACTAGACCAGAAAAGAAATATGTCCCCTCACATAATAATCAAAACATCAAATGTACAAAACAAAGAAAAAATACTAAAAGCAGTAAGGCAAAAATGTAAAGTAACATATAAAGGCAGACCTATAAGAATTACTCCAGATTTCTCACCAAAGACTATAAAAGCTAGAAGATCCTGGACTGTATCATACAGACCCTAAGAGAACACAAATGCTAGCCCAGACTACTATACCCAGCAAAACTCTCAATCACTATTGATGGAGAAACCAAGATATTCCATGACAAAACCAAATTTACACAATATCTTCCCACAAATTCAGCACTTCAAAGGATAACTGATGGAAAACTTCAACATAAAGAGAAAAACTAGAAAAAGCAAGAAAGTAATCTTCAAACAACCCCATAAAGAAGATAGTTACACAAACATAATCCCACCTCTAATAACAAAAATAACAGAAAGCAACAATCATTTTCCTTAATATCTCTAAATATTGATGGACTCAATTCTCCAATAAAAAGACATAGACTATCTGACTGGATAAATAAATAGGACCCAAAATTTTGCTGCATACAAGAAACACCCCTCTGTGAAAAAGACAGACACTACCTCAGAGTAAAAGGATGGAAAACAATCTTCCAAGCAAATGGTCCCAAGAAAGAAGCTGGGGTAGCCATTCTAATACCAAATGAAATCGATTTTCAACCAAAAGTAATCAAAAAAGATAAGGAAAGACACTTCATACTCATCAAAGGAAAAATGTACCAAGATGAACTCTCAATTCTGAATATCTATGCCCCAAATGCAAGGGCACCAACATACAAAAAGAAACTTTACTAAAGCTCAAAGCACACATTGTACCTCACACAATACTAGTGAAGGATTTCAACACCTCATTCTCAGCAATGAACAGATCATGAAAACAGAAACAAAACAGACACACAATGAAACTAACAGAAGTTATGAACCAATTGGACTTAATTGATATCTATAGAACATTTCATCCTAAAACAAAAGAATATACCTTTTTCTCAGCACCTCATGGTATCTTCTCCAAAACAGACCATACAATTAGTCACATAACAGGCCTCAACAGACACAAAAATATTGAAATAATCCCTTGTACCCTATCAGACCACCATGGACTAAGGCTGGTCTTTAATAATGACAAAAACAATGGAAAGCCCACATACACGTGGAAAATGAACAATGCTCTACTCAATGATGACTTGGTCAAAAAAGAAATAAAGAAAGAAATTAAAGACCATTTAGAATTTAATGAAAATGAGGACACATCATAACAAAACTTGTGGGACTCCATGAAAGCAGTACTAAGAGGAAAACTTATAGCTCTAAGTGCCTACAAAAAGAAATTGGAGAGAGCATACACTAACAACTTGACAGCACACCTGAGAGCATTAGAACAAAAAGAAGCAAATATACCCAAGAGGAGTACAGACAGAAAAGAATCAAACTCAGAACTGAAATCAATCAAGTAGAAACAGAAAGAACTATACAAACTATCAACAAAACCAGGAGCTGATTCTTTGATAAAATCAACAAAATAGATAAACCCTTAGTCAGACTAACCAAAGGGCACAGAGACAGTATCCAAATTAATAAAATCAGAACTGAAAAGGAGACATAACAACAAAAACTGAGAATATTGAAAAAATCATCAGGTCCTACTACAAAGGCCTATACTCAACAAAGCTGGAAAATCTGGATGAAATGGACAATTTTCTAGACAGATACCAGGTACCAAAATTAAATCAGGAGCAGATAAACCATCTAAATAGTCCCATAACTCCTAAAAAAAAAAATGAAGCAGTCATTAAAAGTCTTCCCACCAAAAAAAGTTCAGGATCAGATGGTTTTAGCGCAGAATTCTATCAGACCTTCCAGGAAGACCTAATACCAATTCTCTTCAAACTACTCCACAGAATAGAAACAGAAGGAACACTACCCAATTTGTTCTATGAAGCTACAATTACGCTCATACCTAAACCTCACAAAGACCCAACAAAGAAAGAGAACTACAGACCAATCTCTCTTATGAATATTGATGCAAAAATACTCAATAAAATTCTCACAAACCGAATCCAAGAACATATCAAAACAATCATTCATCATGATCAAGTAGGCTTTATCCCAGAAATGCAGGGATGTTTCAATATTTGGAAATCCATCAACATAATCCACTATACAAACAAACTCAAAGAAAAAAAAACCACATGATCATCTCACTAGATGCTGAGAAAGCATTTGACACAATTCAACATCCCTTCATGTTAAAAGTCTTGGAAAGATCAGGAATTCAAGGCCCATACCTAAACATAGTAAAAGCAATATACAGCAAGCCAGTAGACAACATCAAACTAAATGGAGAGAAACTTGAAGCAATCTCACTAAGATCAGGGACTAGACAAGACTGCCCAATCTCACCCTACCTATTCAATATAGTACTGGAAGTCCTAACCAGAGCAATTAGACAACAAAAGGAAGTCAAAGGGATACAAATAGGAAAGGAAGAAGTCAAAATTTCTCTATTTGCAGATGATATGATAGTATACTTAAGTGACTCTAAAATTTCCACCAGAGAACTCCTAAACCTGATAAACAACTTCAGCAAAGTGGCTGGATATAAAATCAACTCAAACAAATCAGTAGCCTTCCTCTACTCAAGGGATAAACAAGCTGAGAAAGAAATTAGGGAAATGACCCCCTTCACAATACTCACAAATAATATCATATATCTTGGAGTGAATCTAACCAAGCAAGTGAAAGACCTGTATGACAAGAACATCAAGTCTCTGAAGAATGAAATCAAAGAAGATCTCAGAAGATGCAAAAATCTCTCATGCTCATGGATTGTCAGGATTAATTTAGTAAAAATGGCCATCTTGCCAAAAGCAATCTACAGATTCAATGCAATCCCCATCAAAATTCCAAATCAATTCTTCATAGAAATAGAAAGAGCAATTTTCAAATTCATTTGGAATAACAAAAAACCCAGGATAGCTAGAACTATTCTCAACAATAAAAGAACTTCTCAGGTAATCACCATCCCTGACCTCAAACTGTACTACAGAGCAGTAGTGATAGAAACTGCATGGTATTGGTACAGAGACAGGCCAGAAGATCAATGGAATAGAAATGAAGATCCAGAAATGAACCCACACTCCTATGGTCACTTGATCTTTGACAAAGGAGCTAAAACCAACCAGTGGAAAAAAGGACAGCAATTTTCAACAAATGGTGCTTGTTCAATTGGAGGTCAGCATGTAGAAAATGCAAATCAATCCAATCCATTCTTATCCCCTTGTACAAAGCTCAAGTCCAAGTGGATAAAGGACCTTCACATAAAACCAGATACACTGAAACTAATAGAAGAGAAGGTGGGGAAGACCCTCGAATACCTAGGCACAGGGGAAAAGTTCTTGAACAGAACACCAATGGCATATGCTCTAAGATCAAGAATTGACAAATGGGACCTCATAAAATTGCAAAGCTTCTGTAAGGCAAAGGACACTGTCAATAAGACAAAGCGGCAAACAGATTGGGAAAAGATCATTACCAATCCTACATCTGATAGAGGGCTAATATCCAATATATACAAAGAACTCAAGAAATTAGTCTCCAGACAACCAAATAACTCTATTAAAAAATGGGGTGCAGAGCTAAACAAAGAATTCTCAACTGAGGAAACTCAAATGGCCGAGAAGCACCTTAAGAAATGCTCAACATCCTTAGTCATCAAGTAAATGCAAATCAAAACAACCTTGAGATACCACCTCACACCAGTCAGAATGGCTAAGATCAAAACCCAGGTGATAGCAGATGCTGACAAGGACGTGGAGAAAGAGGAACACTCCTCCATTGTTGGTGGAATTGCAAGCTAGTAGAAACACTCTAGAAATCAGTCTGGCGGTTCCTCAGAAAATTGGACATAGCACTACCTGAGGACCCATCTATACCACTCCTCGGCATATACCCAGAAGATGCTCCAACATATAACAAGGACATATACTCCACTATGTTCATAGCAGCCTTATTTATAATAGCCAGAAGCTGGAAAGAACCCAGATGTCCTTCACCAGAGGAATGGATACAAAAAATGTGGAACATTTACACAATAGAGTATTACTCAGCTATTAAAAATAATGAATTTGAGAAATTCTTAGGTAAATGGATGGAATTAGAAAATATCATCCTGAGTGAGGTAACCCAGTCACAAAAGAACACACATGGTATTTACTCACTGATAAGTGGATATTAGCCCAAAAGTTTGAAATAGCCAAGATTCACCGCACAGACCACATGAAGCTCATGAAGAAGGAAGACCAAGTGTAGATGCCTTGGTCCTACTTAGAAGGAGTAACAAAATACTCAAGGGAGCAAATATGGAGACAAAGTGTGAGACAGAAACTGATGGAGGGGCCATCTGGAGACACTTCCACCTGGGTATCCATCCCATGTGCAGTCACCAAAGGTAGACCCTGATGTGGATGTCAGGAAGTGCATGCTGACAGGAGCCTGATATAGCTGTCTCCTTAGAGGTCTGCCAGAGTCTGACATATTCAGAGGCAGATGCTCACAGCTAACCACTGATCTGATCAAGGGTTTCCCAATGGAGAAGTTAGAGAAAAGACTGAAGGAGCTGAAAGGGTTTGCGGCCCATGAGGAGAGCAACAATACCAATCAACCAGAGCTCCCTAGGGTCTAAACCACCAGCCTGGGAGCACATAGGGAGGAACTCATGACTCCATCTGTATATGTAGGGGAGGATGGCCTTGTCAGGCATAAGTGGGAGAGGAGATCCTTGGTCCCATGAAGGCTGAACACCAAGTATGGGGGGATTTGAGGGTGGGGAGGTGGGAGAGGGGGATAGTTGGGGGCACATCCTCATAGAAGCAGGAGGAGTGGGGTGGGATGGAAGGTATTTGGATGGTGAGGGGAATGGGGTAAGAGGATAAAATCTGAAATGTAAATAGAGTATCCAATTTAAAAATTAAAAATAAATAAATAAATAAATAAATAAATAAATAAATAAATAAAACACTGATGAGCCTGGAGTACACCCAGGGAACATGAGAAATGGCTGCAATCTTAAGTTGAGCTTTGCCATGGGGTTGACATTTAGTCTGTTTAAATGTTTTATCAACATAGAATTATTGACATAAGGAAGTAAAGTCCAAGAGTCTCATTACCAGTATGGTTCTCTCTGGGATCCCAGGGCGCTTGTATGCAACTAGAACAATGTCTTTGGACTTGCAGAACTCCAGGAGTTTGCTGAGGTTGAGATACGGGTGACATTCTACCTGTAAATTTCCAAAAGGAAATGTTAATAGAATATGTGTCAACAATGTCATGCATGTTTTAAAAGTGCCTTAAGGGTTGGTCTACTTCTATATTGACTTAAGTACAATATGTTTCAAATTGATCAATTTCTTTTTTCCTGAAATACATTTTGGCCTTTTGTAAGCATTTTAAGACTGAAATCTTCTGTTCTGACTTGCAGTCTCTGTCACTTTCTATAGAATGAAGCCTAATGCCCTATTAGAGCAATGACTGAGTATAGCCTCAGGAGAGAAGACTGCAAGCTGAGCCTGAAACTCGTCTCTTCTTCTCCAGGCAGACTAGAAGGCTTACAGAAGGAGCAGAGAGGAACAAATGAGGGTGAGCATGTAAACTATACTGGATGAGAAATCTTCTATCCTCTAACACTCGTGGACTCAAAGGACTTTGATCTTCTGTTATCAAATCTTTGCTCTGATCCTTAACATATATGAAATTCAAAAGCAACATACCGAACTATCACATTGACTAATTTCCTCTATTACAGGAAATTTGAATAGGCTAAAATACTTAATATCTTTCATAACTAAGTCAAAGGGGAAAGAGTCAGAGTGGAAACTAAGACCCAGATTAGGGTGGGGACAGAGGAGAGAGTAAGAAAGGGGGAGAGGATGTGAGACAGAATCTACTGGTGTAAAGAAATATTTAACAGCCATACCTCCCAGCCACAATGGATAAACCTTCCATACTCCCTACTTTGAACTAATTATTTAGAAAAAAAAACATGTCACAGCTAGGCATAGTGGCAAACACTTAGCTACTTGGGACACTAGGGGAGGAAGGTGTCATCTTCAAGGTCAACTGGAGCATTCAGAGAGATTCTCCTCAGAATAATTTGTTAAAGGACCCAGGAACATAACTCAAAGTTAGAGTATTTGCCTACTATGTGTGAGGTCTTTGTTTCAAGCCTGAGTACCAAGGAAATAAAAAGACATGATCATGTTTTAGCCCTCAAGATATTCAGTGATACCGAGCATTGCTAAAACTGTAGGTGTTTGAATAGTATTCTAGCAACACTAACCTTTTAAAAAAATGTGTTTTTCAGATATAATCAGTTGACTATTCTGCAAGTGTGTCATTTTCTGGACAGTAATTTGTCTGTAGATGGAGAGAGGCAATTCTTACCTGGTGGCTGTCTCACCACAACTGGAGTAACTCCAAGGATGCTCAATTTCTTCTTAGAATCCAAGACAAAAAGCTGTCAGGAGCAGACAGGTCTCTAATCAAAATGAATATTAATATAGAAATATTTGTGACGTCAATTCTATGGGTTTCTGACATTTTGAAATCCAACTATCCATGTAAGGTAACCTGGACTGTTGTCCGTTAACTCCTCTCAGCTATTTCTAAATAAAATATAGAAAACACCCTAACAGTAAACTCAAAGTCATGAATTTGCTATAGTCCCTTAACTCACAGGCTAACCATCCCAAATCAGTTTAAAAAGCTAAAGAAGGACTGGGTCTAATTTGTATTTCTAAATGTGTTATACAGGCACAATGCCCATGAGAGTATCAATATTCATTTCACTTTCATATCAATAAGAAGCTTATACCAATGAAAACCTTAAATTTGAAATCCAAGTGAATTTTGTACCATTTAAGAAATTATAACTTCATCTTGATACTAAATTATACAGATTTCTACCAATAGGTTATGGCTATGCCATAAATCCTAGCTAATCCTCCCTGTTCCAACAAAATCACTACTTTTCCCCAGAGAGACAGATGGGCTAAAATAACATCATCCCTACTTAAGTGTGGTGATAGGTGTATGTGAAAGAAGTCACTGTGCAATGCTCAGTGCCTCTGGTAGCTTTAAATGTTGCAAAAGTTAAAGGGTTTTGAAAGTTATTAAAAATATTTTCAGTCTAAGTCTAGGAAAGAAACCACCACAAATTGTCCGGGTTTCCACCAGAACAAGGCAGCAGCAGTACAATTTTTGTCTTTTGGTTTTTGTTTTGGGAGCTTTATATGATTTTAAGCACAGCACACGTAACGAGCTTTACTGAACAGCTTTTCTATGAGCAGTAATTTTAGTCTATCAAACATGCTTTCACGTGTCTCCAGCCTCAGCGCTCCAGATGAAGCACACCCGCTCTTGCGTATGGTGGTCCTCCTCTCATGATTGCTTTAAGAACGGGTCCATTGTCCTACAAGTCCATGACTCATAAGAATAAACTATGCTAGTAAATTTATGTTAAAATGTTCCTTCGTGCTTTTAGACACAGCTCCAGAAGCCCCTTTTTTTGAAGCTCTTATACAACTTATGTTTATTTTCAGGCTATGTATTACAATGTCTAAAGGAAATAAATACAAAGAGTCTTTAAAGAAACCAATGGTTTTCCTTTTTCCTTTGTTTTTTAAAGAGTTCTTTTGTCACCCAGACTGAACCTGGACTCACTCTGTAGTTGAGGCTGCTTGAACTCCTGATCTTCCTTCCTCTGTCTCCTAAACACTGGAATTGCAGGCGTGTGCCACTACACCTAGCTTCAGCATCTTCATTAAGCCAATTTAGGCTGAGGTTTTGATTTCTTGTAACAGAAACGTTGTACCTGACCAAGAAGCATGTTATTTGATATGGTTTTCATCTATTATTGTAGCCAAAGTTTTTTCCCACCCTTTGAGTCTTAGTATCAAAAAAAAAAAAAAAAGTCCCATGAAGCCATTACACATGTAAACATTTCTCTATTGTAAGATATTTAAAATCATTTGATAGGAGAATATTCATTTTAAAAGATGGATCAGCAGTGAAGAGTGCACATGGTCTTAACAGTGGACCTGAGTTCGGTGCCCAGAATTCACACCAGGTAGGTCACAAGCAACTCTAGTTCCAGGGGAGCCCGACGCTCCTGGTTTCTATAAGGACCTGCAGAACTTCTCTCCCATACCCTTCCCCCCACCCACCTCTCTCTCAAACACACACTCTCTTAAAAATGAATCTTCTTAAAAAATAAGCAAAAATAAAAATAAGCAAAAATGGGGTAGATGAACATAGAAGCCAAGTGCTTTTTGTGTAACTGTAGTTGCAGTGCTAGAAACCCTAAGCCAGGAAATCTCAAGGCTTATTTAGTTTAGCCTGGACTGTGTACCCAGACTACAACTCAAAAGGGGTTTCTGGGGAGGGGAAGGGGATGACATCTGAAATGTAAATGAATAAAATATCCAATTTAAAAAAAAAGCTCAAAACAAAAGCAAAATGAAAATCAAAAATGAAATAAATGCACATACATGAGTATGTGCTTTTTTTTCTCTATTTTAATATTCAAACAAATAGTTTCCTAAAGGTGGGAAAAACAAAAGTTATTAAAACCTGAATCACTTTTTGTATAATTATCAGAATATTCTTTAAGACTAAAAGTTTTATAACACTATTGCCTCTGGCATCGCTGAGACCAATAAAAACTATGCCACAACTATGTGGAAGAACCTTTTTACCCTTAAATGGAATGGCCAGGACCCAGTTCCTATATGGGGCCGAGGATTGATATGACTGTTTAATACCACAGAAGGCACAACTAAATGGCCACCAAAAAGATTAATGAATTAAATAGATACCTCCCCAAAACCAGGCCCAATTATAAATAAGATGAATAACAATTGTCATCCAGGGAAGAGAAGTTTCCCTGAGAATTCCTTTCTTTTTTCTCTTCCAGGTAAAAATTAATCACCTGTGATGTCTGCCATTAGGAGTTCTAATCCTGATGCTGGCATCTGGACTTATACTACTCAGACCTCCAATGGGCCTTTGACAAGGACATCAAACAGCTGTATATTGACATCACTAATCTGAAGAAATCCCTCATTTCGCTGTTTGATGCGATCCCATTCCAAAGAACTTTATTGGACCTGATTTTCTCTTTTACAATAGAAAAGACTGTAAACAGCTCTAGACTGTGTACAGCCCTTAAAGAAGAATGCTGCTTTTACATAGACAAAACAGGGATGATTAAAGAGAGCATGAAAAAGGCCAGAGATGGTCTTGAGAGAAGACAGAGAGAGAAAAAGAAAAAGGAGAGTTTGTACAAGAATTGGTCTTCAACCTCTCCATGATTGTTAACCCTACTTCCTTCCATCTTGGGATTATTAATTGGGTTATTTTTGCTTATTTCCTTTGGTCCCTGAGCCTTAAATAGGCTGACTAACTTTGTGAAACAACAGACAGATAATCTGATAGCAAAATCTATTCAGATACATTATCATATGTTAGCTTTGGAGGACCACGAGACTCTAGATGACGTTGTTTCTCTATCCAGGGTGTTCCTAAGTCCCATCTCCACCCATCCTAAAGGAGGAGGCTTCCACTCTTAGACCAAGCAGAGAGGGGCCACCCAGAACTCCCTCTGTCTGACGATCTGAATTCTTGCTGAGGCTGCGAGGCTAAGCACTGCAAGGGAATATAAATAAAAGTTAAAAATATGTTTCTGGGTTCCCTGAGGGACAAGCCTGACTGCATAGGGGTAGATGTCAAAAGTATCCCCTCTCCAGGAAAAAGACATCGGGATGGGTATGGCCCTTATGCCTCACTGGACAATGACAGGAGGACTGGAGCCATTACAATGTCCCCTTTAGTTACTGGAGGTCAGGCCTCTATCCTCGCCTTGGCAAGATTAGAATCGCCACAGCCCTTCTATACTTGGAGAAGGGAGGAGATGTCAGGGGCAGCCCTGCTTATATACTGAAGGACTAAAATCAGCCATAAGCCTAAAATCAGCAATAGGCCTGACATATATGCCTACTAACACAAAGACTTGGGTCTCTATGGAAAAACACTGAAACAGAGGGCTATAAACTATTGTAAACAGGCAGCTTTTGTTGAAATCTACCAGCCTGAGTAGTCATAAACTTGTAAATAGGCAGCCTTTGGCAGATAGTACCAAATTAGATTATGACAAGGGCATCATAGGAAGAGTCATAGTGACCTGACCCCTGAACCTTCACCCAGATGATATCCTGTTCTGAAAGATATCTGTACTCCCCTGAACATCTATGTTCCTCTGTCATCCCCTTCCCCACATTCTGCATTTTTGTGTTTATAACCCCTGTGTTAAAAAGTAAAAATTATGATTTGATAAAAA
This sequence comes from Rhabdomys pumilio, assembly GCA_030674055.1. NCBI lineage: Eukaryota > Metazoa > Chordata > Mammalia > Rodentia > Muridae > Rhabdomys > Rhabdomys pumilio. Next base: position 8,550,239 of record JANHMN010000026.1, read on the forward strand.
AAAAATTAACACACAGTGTACCCCTGGTTCTGCTGACTTAGTTCCTGACAATCTATTTTCTTGTTCTCAGAAATACTTTGAATTATAAAACGTTATTGTGGTTTGTGTTAGTATGCTGGGTAAAATAATTTTTTATTGATCTTATTTTAAACTTCAAAGTTTGTAGTGAGTTAAAATGTCCTTCAACGTAATTATAGGTCATATTTACTTTCATATTGTAAAATGCTAGTTAATCTGTTGAACATTTTAAAAAACTGGAATCCTTTTTGAGAATTTCATATATGAACACTGTATTTACCTAACTTTCCACTTTCTCTCCTTGCTCCCACTCTTCCCAACCCCCCATACGTTTTAAATACATTTTATTATTTAATTATTGTTTATATATGTATATATATATGTATGCATGTATAAGTATATATGTTTATACAAATATTGATAAATAAAGTGTTTTAAATTTGAAAAAAAATATTTGTAATCAAAACATGTACCCAACTACACATATGCATTTAATGAATGTGTGTTCAATAATAAAGGTGTGTTTAATAAAATGTGTTTCAGTAAAAAATAAAAAAATAAATAAATAAATAAATAAAAATAAAAATAAAATATAACACTATATATAACCATTTATTTGGTGTTTTGATCATTATGTGGCAGAAGAATTTTCTCTTCTGGTCCAATGTATTTGGTATTCTGTAACTTTCCTGTTTGATTAGAGGCATCTCTTTCTTTAGGTTTGGGAAATTCTATTCTATGATTTTATTGATGATATTCTCTAGGCCTTTGAACTGGGAGTCTTCTCCTTCTTCTATTCCTGTTATTCTTAGGTTTGGTCTTTTCATAGTGTCCCAAATTTTCTGGATGTTTTGTCAGGAACTTTTTAGATTTAGCATTTCCTTTGGTCAATGTATCAGTTTCTTCTGTCATATCTTCTATGCCTGAGACTCTCTCTTCCATCTCTTGGAGTCTGTTGGTGATGCTGGCATCTGTTTTTCCTGTTTTCTTCCCTAGGTTTTCCATCTCCAGGATTCCCTCAGTTTGTGCTTTCTTTATTGCTTCTGTTTCCATCTTCAGGTCTTCAACAGTTTTATTCATTTCCTTCACCTGTTTGATTTTATTTTTCTGTATTTCTTTATATTTACCCATTTCCTCTTTAAACACCTCTACCCATTTGATTGTATTTTTCTATATTTCTTTAAGGGATTTATGCATTTCCTCTTTAAAGGCCTCTATCATCTTTATAAGATTAGAGTTAAGGTCATTTCTTTGTGCTTCAGGTGTGTTATTCTAGTATAATTGCTGTACTAGGATGGCTGGGTTTTAGTGGTGTCATATTGCTCTGGCTTTTATTGATTGTGTTCTTACATTGACCTTTATCCTTCTGGTTGTCCCTGGAGTTGGCAGACCTGGTAGTCTCTGACGGGAGTAGGCCTCTGGGATTGCAGACACATTTGGTTGTCCTGGATGGTAACAGGTTTCCAGGGATACAGGCAGAGCTGGTGGTCCCTGATGGCTACAGACCTCTAAGATTGCAAGTACAGTTTTGAATCTTGTTATTCTTGGTGGCAGCAGGCCTCCAGGCATGCAGGGGGGCTGGAAAATAGAATGCAGAGGAGACAGGGAGAAACTCACCTCTGGTCGATTTGTCCAGAAGGACTGGCAGACAGGGAATTGAGGTAGGAGCCTAATCTGGTAGTCCCTGATGGCTGCAGACCTCCGGGACTGCCTAAATAGCCATTCATAACTACAAGTATTAGGAAGGGGTTTTTGTACCAGTTTCGAGATGTGTATGTTTTGTTTGTTTGTTTTTGTTTATTTGGGGTTTTTTTTGCAGTATTGATGATACTTATACATGCTAAACAGTCTACCACAGAGATACTTTTCCAGCACCTCTTGTGATTTTTAATATTTATGTGAATTATGATTTGTGTGATTGCTCACTCTTCCTTCCCTCTTTCTGCTCTGTCATGCATTCATACCACTTTGGAAGTTCGTTGTGAACTCTGACACCAAACCCATCTACTGTTTTCCATTCCTCTTGGACTGGAGAGCTTCTGCAAGATACCATTCATTCAGTCTTAGCCCCTTCCAACACTCTTGCTTCCTGTGACATTCCTGACAACATACATGTTTTATTTTTCCTCAGCCTAAGAGACAGTTCTTGATTCATCTCCTGGCCAGAACCTCTTGCCATGCTTATTGATCTGTTCTCTGCCTTTTCTTTTCTTTCCTTTCCATTCTGTTTTTTTTTTTTATTTTTATTATTCTTTACCTGTGGAGTCCACTATACATTTCTCAACTGCTCCTAAACATGATGTCTGCCGTGGTGTGCCTGATATACTCAGAGTCATTCCCATTGGAGAAAACCTATTTTCCCCTCCCAACAGAGATAAATGACAACTCCATAGTTAACCTTTACCCTAGTGGCTCTATTTACATTCAATTCATTCATTTTTTTAATATAACAAAATACAACATAAAACAAAAACTGTCCCATCAAGTTCAAACTAGACAAACCAACAGAAGGAACCCAATGGAGGGCACAAGAATCAGAGACTCACTTGTTTATACACTCTGAAATCCAATAAAACACTGGACTGGAAACCATAATGTAAGCAGAGAGGGCATGGTGCAGACCTATGCAGGCCCTGAGCAAGCTAACTCTGTTCTGAGTTCAATTGAGCTTTGCTCATGTTGATTTAGAGGGCCTTATTTTCTTACTGTCCTCTACCTCCTCTGGAAGAGACAGTTAAAATTAAAGGACACTTGAAATTAAAGGGGTAGTATGAAAACCTAATACAGTAGAACCTTCACATAGATATGTAGATATATAGATGTATTGATATATAGATATACAGATACCACATAAATAAAGTATATATAATGTATATAATATAATCTATAATTATTATATACAACTATTGATTGACATATAATATTATGTATTATTTAATATAATAAGTTATACTTGAGTATATTATTAAGTAATTATACTTAATATATTATAAGTAGTATATTAAGTATATTATTATAATTATATTATAATTATAAATAATTTATTAAGTATACTAAGTAATATATTGAGTGTAATATAAGTATAAAATATATTAGTTATCTAATATATAATATATAATATAATACTTATAATATATATAGTTAACATGGCAATATATACTTAATAACATATAATATTTAGAATATTAATGATATACATTATATTATGTTGATATTAATCATGTAAGTGCTATTATAATAATATAATGTTAATAATTATATTATACTATATTATATTATATATTACTATATAGCTTTCACATGGCTAAAAGACCACCATCAATAGGACAAAACAGTAGCCTACATAATGGGAAAAGATCTTCACCAACCCTACATCTGACAGAGGGCTTATAGCCAAAATATATTAAAACCTCAAGAAATTAGATACCAACAAACTAAAATAACCCAATAAAAAAAATTGAATACAAAGCCAAATAGAGAATTCTCAACATAGAAATCTCTAATGGCTGAAAAACACATAAAGAAATGTTCAACATCCCTAGTCATCAGGGAAATGCAAATCAAAACAACTCAGAGATATATATTATATATGATTATATATTAGACAGTATATAGTAACATTATGATATACTATATATAGTAAATAATGTTATACAGTATATACAGCATATATAATTATATATTATATACTATAATACATATATTACATGTATTATTGTAATTATATAATTGTATATTATAAACTATATATGTAATATATTATATAAAAATATATATAGTATATAATATATAACATATATAATTATATATAAACTATATATAGTATATTAAATTTATATATATAATCTTGCTCTTCACAAACTGACAGCAAGGCTAAAAACAATACATACACAACTCACTGAACATAGAGTTATCAAACTGGTACCTATATAGAGCCCTCATCCCTATGTTCCAGCATTTTTGTTACAGGAAGGTACTCTGCATAATGACAAAGGAAAAATGTAAACACCAGCCTAGCTACAATCCCTTTGTTCTACAGTGGTATCCGACCTGCAAGATATACTAGTACTTCTGCCTGCAGGGAATTCAACGAGGATCTAGGGAGGGAGGTGAAAGAGTGAAGAGACAAGAGATATGAAGACATGAAGGAGAGCAAGTCTAGAGTCCTGATCAAGCTCTCAGTTTTAATTTCAGGTGGTCAGTTATAAGGCACAGCAAAATGGAAAGCTTAGGCAAGGATCATTGCTTAAGGCCATCCCTCTATCCTATCCTCATTGCCTAAGACCATCCCACTATCATAACCAGCTTCCCGGAAATGCCAGACATTCTTTAAGTTCCTGGGGCCTGAGACCACAAACATACTTTTTTAACCTTGTACTTTAACTGACTAGGTTTTTCCAGAACAACAGGTAATTTCGTGCATTTGGCTCCCAGCATACTAGTACAATGGTGGCTCAAATCTTGTTATCTCACTTAAGACTCATGCCAAGAGATGAAACCCATACCTGACACTGCTTGGATGACCAAAAACCTGAGACTAGATAGCCCAGGGACCTAGGGTAAACCTAAATACTAGTCAAGAGAGAGAGAGAGAGAGAGAGAGAGGAAAAAGGGAAAAGAAAAAATGTAGAGATAAAAGAACTCCTAATGACACTAATGACATTTTGCTATTCTCATAGATCGGAGCCTTGTTCAACCACCATCAGAGAAACTTCCTCTTGCAGCACATGGGAACAAATACAGAGATGCACAATCAGACATCATGCAGTGAGTGAAAGATCTTGGAACCCATAGCTCTAACTGGTATATCTCCATCAAATTCTTTCCCTCAGAGATCAAAGAGTCCAGAGGGGAAAAAAGTTGAAGAATCCTTCTCATTATCACAGGATGAAAGAACTCATCCATCCTGTGCCCTTAATGACCATCCATGAAGCAGTACATTGCTACATCATCTATCCCTAACTACCTTGAGCTTCAAACTAACGATGTACTTTCAACACATCTTAACCTGGGTGTCTCATAGAACTCTCAGGTCCACAGCTGATTTAGAAGACCTTGTTCTTACCAGACTAATCAACCTGAACCATCATTGATATTTCCTATCTCAGAAAAAATAGTTGTAATCTAATTCAAAACAGAAATTTAAGAAGCATCGAGTAAGGAAGAAGTTTTCAAAGAACAAAAGGTAAGAGATGGCCAAGGTGGATTAAGAGCTTACCTGATTGCAAGTGGGCTTGTATTTCAACCCCGGTTTGTTCAGAATCAATTCCAGGTGTTTGTGGTTGAAATTAGACACCCCTATAGACTTTGATAAACCTGCATCTTTACACTTCTCCAAGGCCCAGGAAGAAAGAAAAATCTGGTATACATGTACTGTACTCTGTCCTTTGGAGTTTCTCCTTGAACATTTTTGAACACTTACATAATAATTTCAGTTATTCTAAACAGTGTTGTCCCTTGAATACAGCCTTGACTCATGCACATACCTGCTATGAATACAACATATTTGTCTGCTCGTTCAATTACGTGCACACTGAGAACAGCAAATATACACAAGTCTCCCCTTACCTCCTCCCACACTCTTTGGTGGCACCTGTTTTGATGCCCCATACAATGGTTCTTCAATAAATGCCATCATAGTCAAAGGCATAGAATCCACAGATCTTGTGCTAATAGAAAGAGTATTGTTCATTTTTCCTATGATGTTGAAAGCTATATATGAGATAGGATGTATAATGGCATGTTTCATTCTCAATCATAGCTTGCTCTGTGCTAAGGCAGATTATGCTTCTCTAAACTTGTGTTTATCTGTCCTGGAATAGTGTTGTGACCCTTGAGTTTCTTTCTGCTGACCCCCTTTATCCAGCTTATATCTTTGATCAGCTTTATAAGGCAAAGGAATGACAACATCAAACTATCGTTGAGATTAAAAATTAAAGTTATGCCACGCAACTCTTACTTTATAGATGAGATTACAGAGATAAAGAAGGTTTTGTTTGTGGTTTTTTTTCGTATATTACATACTGACCACAGTTTCCCATCCCTCACTTCCTTCAGTTTTTGTCCCCCACAAAGCCTCTCCCCAGATCTACCCCTTCATTATTTTCCTACAGAAAAGAGCAGCCCTCCCAGGTATATCACCCCAACATAGCATAACAAGTCACAATGAGACTTGGCATTATGATATGTCTTAGGTCTGTTGACTGATGAAAAAAAAAAAAAAAAGTCTTACCCATAATGCATTGGGGTACTCCCACAGCAGTACATACCTCCCATGTATCACAAATGTCTACTGTTTCTAAAATGACTTTTCCATTAGTATCTTCTTGTATAAGTTTCTCTCCGGGCTAGAATGCAGAGAAAAGAGAAGTTAACAGATACTTTCCCTTATAGTCAATTTCTAGTGCCAAATGAATGAGCTTACTCATTCAACACTTGGGAGACTATATTAATCACTTAGTGTGTATTCTGCACATGTGTCTGTAAAGGGAGACTTGGGAGATGGAAAACTAAAATTATCTAAGAGATTATACAGAACATCTTTCCCCATGATTGCCTCCACTTTTCTCCCTCTCCCCCCCCCCACCTAAACTTCACCAATTATGAGGGCTCCTTCAACTGGAATTTCTTTCATATCCCAAAGACAGAATGGTGTGAAGGATAGAACTTATAATATGAAGCCTGAGGTTTTTGTCCACTTTGTGATAACTCAATTCTGAGTTAATGAGTCCATCAGATATGATCAACAATCATGTGTATGATAAGAAAATGAAGCCACAAGGCCCAAAGGAGCCCAAGCCCAAATTCAAATCCAAATTCAGATCTCTCTGTCTTAGTATGAACGATACATGATACACATAAGCTAGAACATTTGCTAAGAATGTGGAGAAACCCCCGGAGTCTCAGCTGTCTCCATATTTGGGGAACTCTATAGCTAAAAGGCAGTGGAGTCCTTGAACTTTGACTCTTCAGAATACCGGAGCATGGGTATTTTAAGAAGTCTCGCCTGTGGGTCATTCAGCTGTCGTAAAGAGTCATAAGCATTTAGACATTCTATTCACCTCAGATAGATGCAGCTCTCTTGGTGAGAGCCTGGGAAAACTCACTGGCCTGACATAATACAACAGCCAAGGGCATAAATAAAACTGACCTTCATAACTATCGGCAAATGAATAAGGCAGAGATCTACATAATCCAGCCCGTTTCTTCAGCAATCTCTCCAGGCACTGACGAACCAACTCTGGTCTAAAGAAAGTACCCCAAATCTGCAGTGTCCAAACAAAATTACACATTGTAGTGAAAGGATAGAGACCCTCTATGGTGGTATCAGCTAAACTAAGAACAGCTAGGGCTAAATGTTTAAATAGATTTTATTTTAAAAAGTTCAGACATTATATTTTTATATATTTGATCATGATTCTACTCTTACCCATTTTTTCCCAGATCCTCCCCCATAACCCTGCCTGGGTTTATGCTGTCCTGTATAGCACACATCATCAATAGAATACTGACATTTATTTCAGTGATGGCAAAGTGAACGGTATTAACAGGACTTAGAAAACAACCAACTTAGATATTTTGAGATTTAGAAGCTTGGGTCTCAAAGAAACGAAGAAATGATGGGCTGGCGAGAATGAAGTCACTATCCTTAGTAAACCCAGAACAAATTCTAAGAAAGCCAGTCTAAAAACAAGTTGTCACCAGTGTAAGATAAAGATGAGACATCCTTAGAGACCTCAGCTCAGATCACATCACACATGTCAGCTTTCCTCCTGAGAGAATATGACAAATGTCAGTCTCGTCAGTGCTGATTTGAAAAATGATTTTTCCGTTTGTGAACAATATCTCAACATCACTTGGTAATCTACTTAAGAATTAGTTACTCAGGGTCCAGAGAGGCCAGATAATCCAACAGAACTGATTTCTTATTCTACATCTAAACAATGTCTGATACTCAAAAACAGAGTAGCTATATTCCACACTTAATACACATCAGAGCAAAACAAGATTTGTACTTTTTAATATTTTTCACTTATTGGTGTGTATGTGTGTGTGTGTCTGTGTGTGTCTGTGTGTGTGTCTGTGTGTGTGTCTGTGTGTCTGTCTGTGTGTGTCTCTCTCTCTCTCTCTCTCTCTCTCTGTGTGTGTGTGTGTGTGTGTGTGTGTGTGTGTGTGTGTGTGCTCTTGTGTATGTGCACATGCATGGGTACCATACATGTAGAGGTCAGAAAACAGGAATCATTTTTTTTCCTACCATGCACATCCCAGGGATCAAAGGTTGCCAAGCATAGCAACCTGCACCTTTTTGCACTGAACCATCTTGCTGGCCCTATAATCTATGCTTATATAGTGAGTCTTTGCAATAAAGAAATTATGCAAATTGATAGCAAAGGGGTGGTTCCTCCCTCCCCAGTAACATACGTGAATTGGCAGTGGCTTCCAGGCATTCTGGCCACAAGTCTTCACCTTGGTGGTGTAAAATAAATCCTCCCTCTTCACAGTTCTGTCAGCCATCTTGTCTCGAAGGGCCTGTCCAAGTTCTTCCTCATTTTCATAGAAGTATGCTGTGTCTATGTGACAGAAACCCACATCAATGGCTATTTTGGTGGCCTCAGCAGCCTTGCTCTTTGGAATCTATGAAACAAGAGTAGGGAAAGTTGGGGATGTGATCAACTCATAAAAAAAACAAAAAGCCATTTGTTTCTTCATAGTATGTTCTCTGAGTTGCTGTCAGCCCCGTGGTTGATCTTGTTTGATGATGAAAATCCTGATAATAGACTTACAACCTATCTGAAGACACAGCCTACAACAAGACTAACTTCTAAATCTTGACTGAATGAATTAGTGATGTGGGATTCATGTGAAGCATTGGAACACAAGTTTCACTTGATAAAGATCAGTTGTAAGGAACTAGCTAGCAGGAAATCGAGCATAATGGGAGAAAACTTCTAAGGCACCCGGAACAGGGCAGGTGTACATACTCATAGGTACAGTTGGAGTGACAACTGAAAATTAGTTCCTATTACCCATCATTCCCAATTTCCATTCAAATAGGATCTTTAGTTGACGCAAGATTCTTTTATATCCTTCATTCGACCAATACTTGCAGTCAGCATTGCTACAGTAAGCATCTACTGAGTACCCTCGTTTTGCCCAACACTGTGTTAGATTCTGAAATCCTAGATATTTTTCCATGAACAAAAGGAAGGACTGCCTCCCCTTCTTTTAAGAGGTATTTGAGAAGAAGGTGGAGAAGGTGGTTAATACAAAAGAAAGTATAAAAAGTGGGTGTGGTAGCCCACACCAACAATCATAGCACTTGTGAGGTGGAGAGGCAGGAAGATCAAATGATCTCCTATAACACCCTTGTCTCTATAGTAAGTCTAATGCCAGCCTGACATGCAATGGAGCTTGTATTCTTCATCATCATCATCATCATCATCACCACCACCACCACCACCACCACCACCATCACCACCATCAACCACCATTATCTCGTTGTTCTCCATGCATTCAAATATCTCTATCTTATTGTGACAATCACACAGAAGTAGATCTTTAGCTGTTGAAAATTCCAACCATTGCCAAGATGCATTTTAATGGCAATTAAAAGCTTAAACATGAACACTGGATTTGTTAGTTATCGATTTATAATTATATAATTTACCAGTATGTCTTTAATCGAATATGCATAAATGCATGTTGTGCATTATGTTGGTAAATTTTCATAGGCTTTGAAAGCTCATCGAGAAGCTGGCTCTGCAACCAGACTTTCCTCTCC
>JANHMN010000026.1:8560047-8589688 GCA_030674055.1 Rhabdomys pumilio
ACTGTAATATGAAGGGGTCAGCCATGGGAGGAAGTTCAGTCCATAAGGAAAGAAAGCTAAATCACAAACTTCAACTTATTACCTCAACTTCTCCAGTGGGTTCCTGCTGGATGCTGTGAGCATCTAATTTGAAGATATCACCTCTATCTGCTGCTATTTGTTCAGCTACTTAGAAGCCTCACCCAAGGGGATACTACATTCTGCCCAGAGAGACTTGCAACAGGGAAATTCCAGCTGGCTGCCTCATTGTGACTCTCACCATTCATTTCTACTAGATGTTTGGTAGCCTCCTGATTTAATGATGCATTGCTATATATCTGTTTCTATTCCCCCTTCATAATTCATTCTTTTACTTTTGCTTGCAAGTACTTAGTAAATAGCACATTCAAAACCATCATAGATGATATGGCCAACATAGACAATGCTCCAGACAGTAAAATGGGTATTTATTCCTTTCTATTCACCACATTAAACACTAGTTTATTTATTCTACTACTTGTCCTTATTGACAAAAATTGATCCACTAAAAAAAAATTGCATGCAGAAAATTTATGAGTCTGTCACTTTGTCTGTATCCAAACTAGGAAGATCAAAGTACAGGATGCTAGACCCATGTCCAGAAAAACCATAGTGAGAGAGTAGCAAATTTCCAGAGAGCTGATGACTACCCATCTCACCACCTATTGTTTCCAGGACAAGGACCACACCTCACAAGGCTGCTGTTGGAAGGCAAAGTCAAGATAATAATATTTACAGATTTTCTTCAAATTTCAATCAGCATATATTTTAATGATTTAATCTGATATCCTATGTTTGTGTTCCTCCCAGGAAACAAACTTGGCTGGACAAATGAGTCACAAGACACACAATGGAGCAGACTTTTGTTCCAGCAATGGCCCATAGAAAGTCATTGTTAGAGTTAGAGTCACAGGCAGAATAAAAGCTGTGAAGGAGCTCCTATTTGTTCTTTTCTATTTCTCAAAGGCCCATGTTCCCTTTACTTTTGTAAGTGGGGGCATTATGAAATGCATTCGTTCTGTTCCCTAAGACACAAGTTTGTCTTTAACAATATTAACAGATGTTGGCTAAAAGCTACAGAACACATACTATACACTTAAATCTATTCCAGAGGACCATTATGCCACTGGAAATAACCTGGTTCTATCAGATGCTGATATTTCATCATCCTTCCACCAATATTAAGAATATCGATACCTTTGTCATTTGGAGACAATTCTTCCTAAGTCACCCCAAAGCTTCTCTTCCCTGTGACTAGACTGATACTTTCAGTTCACTGAAATGAGCTGTTGAATGAGTTTATAATGTGTTTGGTAAGAAGTGTGATCAACCCCCATTGTTACTTCATGCTTTCTTCAATACTAATCTATGAATAGAATGATTGTAGCTTCTCACAGACATTTTTAACAGTTTGACTGCACTCTAAATACTTATCTTTGTACCTGTAGATAAATACATATCTCAGTGTGCATCCAAGAAGCTTTGTTTTGCCATTAATAATGACTAATACTAAGACACACAACTAGTCAAAGTTGAGAGACTAGGTTTCTGTGAAATGCTTAGTCATAAAAGGAATACCTATGCCTCACCGTTTCTTAAAGAGGCCAAGAGAACATCATAGGAAAGGAGGAAGAAAAATAATTGGGCTAGGACAGGGAAGTTGGCTCAGATATTTTGGTCATTCTGATAAGCCCTTAGAAACAGTGATCATGGGAATGTTCATGGAATTTTGTTTATTGCCTTGCTTGTTCCTTGACTATTTGCATCTATTGCATTGCTAGTTCTTCAACCTAAAACTGACCTTAATACTTGCATGTAATTAAAATGGTATAAAAGCAAAAAGGAGGAGGGGGGATAGCATAGGGGGTTCCTAGGGAGGGGAAATGGGAAAAGGGGATGACATCTGAAATGTAAATAAATAAAAATATCCAATTAAAAAAAGAAAAATAGTAAGAACCACAGGTCAAGAGAACAGGAAAACTACTGTATAACAGTATCTTTAGCATATGACAGAACCTCTTGTATTCAGGAGCTGACAGCAGCTGTGATGTCTGTACAAAACCTGAACAAGATCAATCCAGTTCAACACTGCAACATGCACAGTGGATGCAATGACAAGACCTCAGCCCTACCTAAACTGCTACTGACAGTTGATGGCTTCTTGGAAAGAAAGAATCTGTTTCCTTCAGGCATATCATCCCAAGTAGGTTGGCTGTGTTCTAGTGGATGGCCTTATATTTATATGAATTTAATCAGTATTAATGGACTTAGTGGGTTATTAAAACAAAAGGCCACGAAGTTCGAAGGGAGATGTGTGAATGTCTGAGAGGAGTTAGGAGGTGTGAGGTGAGTGGTGGCTATGGCCAAAATACGTTGTGTACATGCATAAAACTTTAAAAAACCAGTTCAAAGACTGGTTTTTAAAATATATGGTAAGCATCGAGATTTGTTAGGAAACAGTGATACTAACAATATAAAAAGACACTCTACCTACAAAATCATCTACCTCCAAATCTCCAGAGCTAATATTTTGGCATCTCACCAAGTACCAAAGGTGATCTCCAAACATGAACAGAAGCAAGCTGTAGGTAGTGAAAGAAAAGTGCAGAAGAACCATCTACCAGGTACAGGTGTCCCGCCTTCTGAACTTACTTCCAGGATAGGTAGTATCCAACCTTTCAGTTCCAAAAGATCCACTTACCTCTTTAGGAGCATATGTGCCAAATCCAAGCATTGGCATCGAGTGCCCATCACTTAGCTTCACTGAGCAACTATGTTTGAGATCCACGTTATCCACAGCCCAGTCAGTCGGACTTTGTCCTTGACTAACCTGAGCTTGCAAGGCTCCAGCATTCTTTATTTCTGTCAAGATAGGCGGGGTCAAGATTACAAAGGCTCTAAAATAAAGTTAGAGTGAGTCCATTGGCTTTCGTGTAATCCCTTCATGACTCTACAGAAATATCTCACAGGAAACAAACAAAGTTTACATATTAGAAGACACTGGATTTTCAGCTCCTACACCAAAAAGCTAACTGTGTCACTTTACTCCTGGTAATTAATTACACCAGACTTACATTGTAAGATACAAAATTATCACCACGGTGTTTGTTTCTAAACATGAATTCTGCTACAGAACCTGTTTTTTTTTCCTCATTCTCTATTTGTTTTATGAACAACATTAAAAAATACAGTACAGAACTTCTCAAAGTTTGATGTCTGGGCCCAAGCTCATAGAACATCAAAATTCCTTTGGAATATTTACTGTAATTTAATTATCTTCTCTGTGGTAAGTCTTCATTCAAAATTCAGATTCTCTCTATTTTGCTTCTTTAATAGATAAAGCTCTGTATTGTTGCCTTTGTTGAAATAGTTGCCTATTTCCAGAAGAGTCTGTTCTCCTCCATCACAATCACTATTAATCTAGTATGTACTTTTGCTTGATATGCTCTAGGAGTCTCGGGTTCTTCCCACAGCCTTATTAGATAAGATTCATCATGCTCTCTTGCATCACCTCACATTGTACTTATCATCTATTAATGCAGCTCAAAAAAAAAAAACTTGTCGATGAATTATACTCCAAATTAATTCAAAACCTCAGCTAGGATCAGAAAACCCTAAGCAGCACTTTGCTCGTGGTCACAGTTATGTCACACTTCCTTGTCTTGAAATTCTGCAAGTGCTTTTCCAATAGCACTATATCTTGTTATTTCAGTCCATCCCCATCTCTTGGCAGAGTCAGATCTTTGCCTGATTTTATTAATCCTTTTATTGTGTATTATATGCCGGTGTTGTATAAGATATAAATTTAATGAGTACATACTTTGTCTTTTCTTTGATTCAGCAGTGAAACTGAACAGAAATAAGTCCATAAAATGCTGGGCACTAGTATGACCCTGACCACAAAATAGTAGTGACCAAGGAAGACAAGACTCGTTCTAGACACAAGAAAAACCCAGTAGTCAACCCAGGCCTATTGTGAAAAATGACACAATGAGGATTTGCTTCCTTATTCACAGTGAATTATAACATTCTTTCTAGGTGAACAAGAAGCTGCCACCTGCCGCGGACCACTCTGCCCCACTTTGGGTGTCAAAAATGTTGAGAACCACACTACCTCACACTTGGGGGTCAAAATGTCGAGAACCACTCTATCAATGTTGAAACCCGAACTGCCAAAAGCCTTGGAGGCTAAATTGTTAGAACCCACACTGTCCCAAGCTGCTCTGGTCTGTGGGTCGGGGTTCAGCAAGAGAGAGAGTGAGGATGGACTCGAAGAACGGAGACCAGACAGAGTGTGATTCAATCCCGTTTATTCTTCAGTCTCTCTTCTTCTCTCCAAGTCCCTAGTTCCTAGTACCAAGTCTCAGGTCCTAATCCTAGTTCCAGCTATAATAAGTCTCAAGTCCTTATCCTAGTTCTAAGTTGCTAGTCTCTTTCCCAGTTCCAAGTTACCTTCCAAGTCAGCTTCTTCTGTCTGCCTCTCGCCTTATATAAGTCTCACTTTTAAGTCACACCTTTAAGTCACGACTTTAAGTCTCACATCTTTAAGTCTACACACACAAGGGAAGATCCTGGGTATCCAAAACAAGATGTTATCAGAGTGTGGTCAGCTGTTATAGGCTGTTGTAAACAAATCTCTTGTCAGGGTATATGGCTCAAGATGGCTGCAAGGATAATAGCCACCTTCTGTCAGCTCCCCACGGTCACCTAAGATAGACGATATACAATCAATGCCTACATAGTTTTTATTTTTCTCTTTCAACTTGGAGTTTAGAAGAAAAACCTGACCAGAAGAAGCAAGAAACTAAAAGCACTCTTATGTTTTCCTATGACCAATTACTGATGAATGGCTCAAGGGTAGAAAGCAGTGAGTCTCAGCGAAATCAGAGGCAAAAGCCAGGAGAAACCTTCCATACTGAAATGTCACTCTGTGTCAAAGCCTCAGAGGAAAGGATGAGAAGAGAGGCTTCTGCCTGACTCAGTGCCTAGAAGATGCTGAGTAAGTCAGGGTAAGTCAGCAATATTCAGAAATGTACTTAGTCATCTAGCTGTATAGAAGCTGAGAAATCAATGAATGGTCAAAAGTCCCTGATCACTTTTGCCTTCATTCTAGGTATTCCTTTTTTGTTAATGTTTTTCTCTGTGATACTTATTACTAAATGAAATGTTCTTGTGTTTAGCTCATTTTAATTCATTATAAGAATTTAAGCCACACTTAATGTGTATCAAAACAAAAAAAAAGTTGAGTGAAGAATCTCAGAAAGACAAATAACATGAATTTTCTCATCTAAGATTCTTGCTGTTCTTAGATTCCTTTATAGAGATATATGAAGTCTATGTATATGTGATTATTCTAAACATACAATAAATGTTGACTCTGCCCTGGACAACTCAAAGCCTGCCCCTACCTGCTCTTAGGGGTTGGAGGTGAGGTGGTGCAGAGTCAACAACACAGACTCCTGGAGCAGGTGAGAAACACCTCGCCAGGCTCATCTGAGTAATGCTGCAAGCTCCTTTAATACTTTCCACCCACACCCATTAGTGCCAAGAAAACATCTCTTCTAAACAGCAGTTCCCAATTGGCTGCCATTGTCTGTACCAGCAATCCTTGGTTTCTCAGGCAGTCCTCAACTAGGTCCTCCTGCAAGAGATGCTTTTGCAGCTGCGGGCCCCCGGAGTTTACATAGAGGCAGCCCCGCCATTCCTGCCACAAATAAACACATTTACAAAAATGTAAAATAACAACAAACACAGATTTTTGAAAATCAGACTAAGAGATACAACTTTCCTTTGATTAATCAAATAGGTCTGACTTTTTCTTTAGGGAAAAGGGAATTTCTCCCATTCCATGAGCCACCTAGAGAGCATCATGAAGGAAAGCTTGCAGTCCAGGCAAGCATTTTAGCCACATGAAGCAACAAGGATAGCAGCCCACCTGTCTCTCAAGTGATAGTGTTGGCACAGCTAACCAACTCTAAGGGAGAAAAACAGCTATGGAGAGGCACTCGAAACACCCTTTCATAGACTCAGAAGTATGCCATGTGATGCTACCTTAAGGTCAGAATAACCTGCATTACAGCTGGAATAAACTTTAAATTACTGTTCCTTCTTTGATTTTCTTACCCAGCTGCTCCCCTATCAGACCTCATCTTTTTTAATTTTATTTTTTGTTTACCTTCCTCCATTCATTCACATGCTCATCTGAGAAGACTTAAGTTCTTCCAGCTTTGGACAATAACTGCTTTTAGAAACTGTAAAGTAGTTACAAGAGAACAGTTGCCCAAGATTCAGAATTGTTTTAAAAACTGGAGCATGTGTATTATGTGGCCAGTGTCTTCACTCTAACGTGGTTATGAGGCTAAACCAATCCTCACTGCTCTAACATACTGAAGAAGCCGTCTGAGGGGGAGGGAGATGGATGCTCAGCTGTCACACCAAAGGGAGCGGCATTACTCTAGCAGCATCCGTTCTTGTGTAAACCTTCCACTGTTAGAGATTGAGATTACATGATATACTTTATGCTCATAACTGATATAGCTGAAGAATTGGTATTGAATTATAGCATCAGCAGAACAGAAAATGTGATATATTTTATGCCTGTCAGTAAAAGAATGACCTGTTCTTGTTCCTCAGAGAATGGAAATTGAAAGTCAAATACCCTTTGTATTCCAAAACAGAGTCTCAAAACATTTGGTAATTTTCATTTAAATTGTTAGGAGGCTTGGAACTATTAGTTAATCTGTCTTCCAATTCTGTTTAATATAGCACTGAATAAATGATGCGAGTTGTCAATGGATGAGTGATCAACTAATAGCTCTCCTAGTAATTGATTTAGTTGTCTTCAATAAAGCTGCATAAACCAATGGGGGAAAAAAAAGAAACACCCTTTCACAAAGTCAGAGTGAGTCAGCAATATTCAGGGCTTTATTTAGTTATATGGTTTTACAGAAGCTGAGAAATTTGGGGATGCTAATAAGATTAAAATTTTGGTTAAAGTGCGGCTGATTTGAACACAATAAAAGACTTGGAGTCACCAATATTGTGTTAGTATCTCATTAAGAAAAGAGATCAAAGCACCCCTCCACGGTGTGATTTAGTCAAGAGCAGGCCCAAACTGGAGCTCTCTTCTTTGCATTCCTGTGTCTCTCATCCTCTTATCTGTTGTGTGAGTTTCAATCTGTGCCTTCCTGAAGGTTGTCTTGAGAACCCATTGCTGACTCTGCCTTTGTCTGTGCCCATGTGTCTATCTGTGTCTAGTTCATCACTTGGAGAAGAAATAAAGAATACTTTACAGAAAACTCTAGTTAAGTTTTACAAAGGATTAAGTCACTGACTCCAACTGTCCCCAACTGACCCAGATGACAAACAGTATAACAAGCATTATTGTTTATCAAGCAATATCTTTATGCTGTGTTCATGGATATCCATTTTATAAGATTGCTTTCAACTGTTTCTGATGTTGTTTTCAGCAAGTAGTTATGAGAACACATGTTCACGACTGGAGCGGGAGCTTGGAAGAGGACAAAATGTGAGATTACAATTTAGCATTGGCTTAGGATGTAAAGTCAATGTTGATTACTGAGAAATCAAAGGCAAGTAAGTTCTTACATTGTCCTCTTAAAGACAGGTTAAATGAACAGGGTAGGTACATGGGAGTAACAATCATGGGGATAAGTGACCTCAAGATTTGTTATTAACTTTGGTTTTAAAATCCAGCAAAAGTCCAATATTTTACATCTCTGTATAAAATCCTTTACTTAAGGTATCTTTCTATCTGTCTGTGGCATGAACGTAGAAGTAAAAATGTCCAGGGAGACAGAGGAAATTCGTGGGAAGAGAAGGGTTCAAAAACAGGGAAGAGGAAGTTTGGGGAAATATTCCCAACATAAAATATATGCATGTAGAAAAACTTAAAACAATTAAAATAGTTTTTAAAGAAAATAGACTAAGAGTAATGGCTTTCCTTGGGTAAGCAAGACTCTAGATATCCAGTTCTTTCTCTATTCAGTGTCTACCTCATCCTATAAGGCGTGTCTTTTACCTGTCTACTCTATTAAAGCTGTAACTTGTTGTCCTCCTTCTCCTCCATTTTTCTTCTTCCTCCTCTCAAAAAGTGCTAAAGCCTTTAATCTGCCTGCCCTACTGTTTATTCTAACTCCAATAAAGCCATCTTCAAATTCTCCCTTTTGTAGCCTCATAAATCCATTCATCAACAAGATCAACAAGCTACAAAACTGTGTTCTGTTTCCACAGCGATAGTGGAAAGAGCAACAGAGGCATATTATCGTCAACTTTTATAATGTCCTATTCAGGCTTCCCAAAGTACATGAAGGTCTCTGGTCATTGTCCTAAATCTCTAGTCACCTTGTATTACAGGAACTAGAGGCCTGACCTGCAAATCCCTTTATGACAAAGGGCTAAACTCTCCACCAAGTAATACCAAACCTCTCTGGATTATCTTCTTCCGTAGACACCTTGTATTACAGGAACTACAGGCCTGACCTGCAAATCCCTTTCTGACAAAGGGCTAAACTCTCCACCAAGTAATACCAAACCTCTCTGGATTATCTTTTTCCAAATAAGACTGATAATCTGTTACTATAGCTCACTGTGTGCCATCAATAAGTAATCCGTGTTCATTCCTTCAAAAGCCTTATTCAGCCAGAACTAACATAATAATCAACCAAACACACTTTGACCCTGACTGTTTAATATGGTTCCCACTCACCAACTGCCCCGGCTCATCCTCTACTTAAACCTAAAGCTCATGTCAGTTCCCAGAGACCAGATTTGGGGTCCACTAGACCTCATTTTCTGCTCCTCTCCCCACTGGGATCATAATTAGTAAATTTATGTTTCTTGCTTTGTGCCATAATTATTTTGTTCACCAATGTGTTCTAGTAAATCTTTTGGATATCACACAGCTGGACTTTGCCTTTGCCCTGCCTGGGCTCTGGAAATAATACTGATGTGAGCGAAATCTGATCCTAAAAGACAGAGAGAGAAAAGACAAGAGTGTGGAAGTCAGGGTGGGTAACGAGTTAACAAACTACAGGCAAGAAAAGAACAAAATCCCATACATATTCCTGAATGTGTTAAAACCTTCATTCAAATCCTATCAGGACCCATAAGTGCCAGGAAGACTCTCCCCAAAACTCAATCCACAGGCACTTCACCTTACAGATTATCTTTATATTCTAAGTCTATCCATTTTGTCCTCTTTTCTTGTTCTACTGGCAACTGTAGGCTGCCTGTTAGGGTGATCACACACTTTGACAAACCTTGCCCGAGTGGCTGGGTTCCTTTCATCACTGAAACACATGTAAAGGAGCTGCTTGCTGTTCATCTGTCTCCTAGTAATCCAAACTTACAGGCCCACCCCCAAATTTAAGGTATATAGAAAAAAATACTTTCATTTCCCCTAAGTGAACCCTCCTGTCATTCCTGGATGTCCATTCCCTAGAATTGAGGTCTGACAAGAAATCCTGCTGATCATGGATGCTGGAGGTACTGTGTACCACATGCATGCCTGGTACCTGAAGAGGTCAGAAGTGGGTATCAGACACACTGGGCTGGAGTTACAAACAGTTGTGAGGCATCATACAGGTGCTAGAACTTTGAGAGAAACAGAGAGGGGATAAGGGAGGGAGGGAGAGAGAGAGAGAGAGAGAGAGAGAGAGAGAGAGAGAGAGAGAGAGAACACAATAGAGAATTGTTTGGTAAGTGATGAACAACTTTTTCCTTGAAGGTCAATCCAAAAATAAAATTATTTCCTGGAAAAACCTTGAGGCAAATCAGGCAAATCTCTGTGTATAGGGGGGTGTGGGGGGTGGACCCACCCTACTGACACAGGAAAGTGTCTCTAGGTTTATATATTTAAATTTCAGATAAGTTTAACTTACTTGAAGTATCTTAGGGCAGTGACTGCCTAAAGCATGGCACTCCCGGACAGGAGTCTCATAAAGAAATCATAATTTTATGAAAATAAAACTATATGACTGTCAGGCTAGGTTTTTGATGTTGTTGGTAAAGAAATCTTGTTGCCAAACAGCCCTGTAACTGGTTGCCTCCCCTGGGAGTTATCATCTGCACAGTTAGTGTGTGGCAGAAGCAGGAAACTGAAGCCTCACATTTTGAACTGCATAACCAAGACAGCAAACTAGGAATGGCTTTGAAATCTCAAAGGCCACTACTAATATTCCACCTCTTCAGGGAGGCCCCATCTCCCAGACCTCTCCAAACATTGCCACCAATTGGAAAACAAATATTTAAATGCCAGAGCCTCGAGGAGACGTTCTCCTTCAAACTACCACAGCTGGTTGGTAGATTATTTTTTTAATTTTTGTTTTGTTTGGCATTTTTATGCTATCATGCAGCAAACCCTTTAATAACATTTTGAACAGAGGTTCAGCTAGTGTTCACTTGCAGTTTCTAACTTAAGCTCGGCCAGCAGGCCATACAGAAACTAATGCTAACAATGCCCACTGAGAATGCAGCCTGAGAAATTAATAAGCACCCCTAAAGTGGAAGACAGGGTGCAGGGTTGACTCTGTATGTTGTCATAAGGAAGAGTGCATCCATATTCCAACTACTTGCCTGCAAAGTAGAACCTCTGCTGGCCAAAGAGTGAAGAGGGGGCGGGGGCCTCCTTACCAATTGGCCTTGACAATTTCAATGAAGATTTCAATGTACTCACCCTCCAGAGTGATGGTCTTGCCAGTCAAATGGTCCCAAAGATTTGTATTTTGATCTGTGACAAAACATGAGGACATCACAAATTTCTCATCACGCTAAACAACCCAGACACCATCAAGAATCAAGACACCCTGTTTTGCTTTATTTATTGTTGTTGCTGTTGTTGTTGTTTGAGACAGGGTCTCCCATGGTAGCCCAGACTAACCTTGAACTCCCATGGTCTTCCTTCTTTGGTCTGTCAAATGGTGATATTGATGTACTTGACTGCGGTGCCTCACTAAAATTTGGTGCCTTAACCCATCCTTCCATTTACCTCACAGACCTTGTGTGAAAACTAAGCAAGCAAGATTTCTCAACAAAGGACTTTATGGAGAATAATTGCAGTTACATGGTCTCCTCTCTGGGGCAAGTATTTAGATGATAGCTTAAATATCAAGAATAGAGGCTTATGTGGATTTACCAGAATTGGGTGAAATAATTGGCTTGCTGCCTGACAGCGATAGAACTTGGGGGTGTCTCATTGATCTGCCTCCATTCTTGACCAATCTGAAAACTTAATTGTATCTTGAAAGCCATAAATAAGTTGTATGATTTCTGAAGCAAAATTAATATAGCCTGACACTAGCTAAGGTCAACATTTTTTTTAAAAGGCAGAGTCTCGCTGTCTTTAAAAGTCCAAGCTATTCTCAAAGTTGAGCTTCTCCTGCCTCTGACTCTGATGTGCAAGCAATATAGGTAGGTACCAGAGTAGGACAGATTTTAATCAACAACACACTACTCTAGTAAGGAAAAGATGCTACTGGATGAAGGATCTTAGATAAAGAGAAAATTCAAGGATGGAAATGGAGTTGATTTGGCAGGAGTATTAGAGCAAGGTCAAGGTTCACTTCCCAATCTTGTCTAGGGTGGTCGGAGTCTAAGTATTTATTGAGGTATACACTTGTGGCATACAGATTTCTCATGGAATTGGGAGGGAGTCTCCCAGAATCAGTCCATGGATCAACTATCCTTCCAACACATTGAGTGGGTAGGTTTTGACTCTGTTTGGTCCTAACTGAGGCTATGGAGAAACTCAATGTTAGAGAATTTGCTCAACTGCAATACAAACCAGAGGTTACTTTACCAACTCAAAGGTCACATGCAGGGGCTAATTATTTCCTAACTTTTTATCTGACCCCTACATCAAACTGAGCTCAACCTCATCCAATATCCATGAGTACAGAAGTGACTCAGCCTTTTTAAGGCCTTGTAGTGGAATTAGGAGCTGTGGGTGGGGAGGTTGTGGAGTTCACAGAGTGACAGTAGTAAGCTTGTGGGGTGGTTACTATGACAATCAGTTCAGGTAATTTAATAACTAGAACGACGGAAGTTAAGCGCTGAACTTCACAAGAGGCTGGGAAACAAGAGTTCTGTTTCCAGATGTGGGCTGGGCTGGGCAAACAGTACATTCCTTAGATAACCCTAAGTTTTTTCAAGCAAGCCCTTTCAGATAGCCTTGAAAGTGATACTGGTCTTTATCCACTCTGGCTATTTTTGTGAGAACAATTATTGTTTTGTCAGCAGTGGCAGATATCAAAATACAGCGCTACACTGTCCCCACAACAGTCTTCTGAGAAATTCAGTTTATATTTTACAAATGTTGTCTTTAGTAAGGCTGAATCCATGACCATTCTACCAAAAAAAAATTTTTTTCAGAATGAGCCAGTAGCCAAGTTGGAGATAATTAAACATAGACATAAGGTATACAGGGAAAGAACATGGCACATGGAGGATATAGGTGTGGGCTTTTAGAGACCTATACTTAAACGCCTTAGCATTAGGTATATAAACCATGTTCGTGACATTTAGTTAATTTGCATCTCAAAGGAATGATAGGAAACTTTTGTTCTTTTCTTTTGTTTTCATTTTGATAAATGGGTTATAAAGTTGGGTGGTACCTTGAAAGATAATATAGTCCAAAGGTAAGAGCTACTAGGAATGTACAATGGAGATAGAACATGCCTTCTTACTATGAGGGATGCTTCTGATTAGAAGCCTAGAAAATTGTGGGTTTACAGCATTAAGCAAATGCTATTACGTTGGAGCTCTTGACTCCTAGCTGGTGAGAAGCTTCAGCCAAACTACTGGGTAAGGGCTCCCTTTCCCTTCTCTGGCCCATACTTCTGTTTCTATCTTGCCTCAGTAAGTATGCTTCAAGAGCAACAGAGCTTCACCCTGGATAGCAGTCTCCTTCTGTAGCTACTCCAAGCATTCCAAAAGAACATTGGAAATAGCCAGTGGGCTGTGAGCTCTAATTCTCCTGGAGTTCTCTTGGTATGGCTGTGATCCTCCCATTGCTCAAACAGCGAACCAGTGCAGTGCTGGAGCACAGTAATTATTTTCTGGGAAACCTAAATGCACTGGATGAAACCCAAGAAACTTTCAAAGAGGTTTCACCCAAAAAGAGACTGACTTCACATAGTTCTGCAATTGTCAAAGAAACAATAACCTCAGATTGTAGGAGAAAGCTAATATTTCACAGAGGTACAATACCTACCTAGCTACCCTAAGTAAATAGGAATTTACTCTGAAGCAGCAGAGAGACTAACTTGCTGGAATAGCCCATCTCACCCCTCCTTCATCGCTCTTTATAAACAAGGCAGACGAAGAGATAATCTTCCAGGGTTTTTAAAATGCACAAAAAGACATGAACCCAGTGAACCAACTCTTCATAGAGGCCCCACCTCCAACCATCCATCACCCTCCACTAGTAGCACATATGATAAAAGAACATATGACAAAAGTTATTCAAAGCAAAAATCATCCATTGTTAGGTCAAAGATGTCAAGATTTAACTTTCCCTAGAAAACCCATCACAGACTCCTAGGTGAGTCTCAATCCAATCAAGTTGACAACAAAACTTTACAGAGGTAACAACCTCTCAGTAAGTATATGCTTCTCCCAAAGAAACAAAACGAAGAAAAATAAGTAGTACCAGATGCTGAGCCTCACTTCCAATCCAAGGTTGGGAGATGCCCAGGAAGCTGTGAAATTACCACTGTCTTAAGACACACACAAACGATAGTGATGTGTGTTGACTGCTCCACTGTCTTCTGCTAGCCAATGGGAGGGAAAGCAGGGAGAACAGAAGGAATGAAGCAGAATGAAAAATAGTTTGAATTGAGAGCAAAGGGAAAGTGCCCAATTAAACACATTTTGAGGATTGAATGCAGCTTGCCTCATACATGTCCTGTCTTTAGTCCCTAGCACCACATAAATAGGATCGAGTAGTATAGACCTATAATCTAAGCACTTGAGAGGTAGATATAGAAGGATAGGTGGTAGATAGATAGATAGATAGATAGATAGATAGATAGATAGATAGATAATCTTGAATAAATTTTAGATACAAAAATTTTGACAATTAGGATTCATTATCACACATTTATGTATCATGTATCACTACACAAATATTCACTGTATCTTTCATTATATAACTATAAAATAGGAGATCTAGAGAAAATATTACCTGCTAGAGTTCCCAAAATGTGCTATATTAGGAACTCAATCTCCTGTGCAACTATATAAGAGGAGTTTACAACCTGAGAGCTCTGCTCGTATGGTATGGATCTGTGTTGCTACATGAGACAGACGAGCCAGCAGTAGTGAGATCTCCGGTTTGTTCTTCCCACAGGTGAAGACAGTGTTACCAGCCTCACAGAGACGCGATGTTCAGACACAATCTTGGAAGTAGAGATCAGGCCCTCTCTAGGCATTAACTCTGCCAGCACCTTGATCTTGAACTTATTAGTCTCTGAACTATGAAACACCTATTTCTGCTGGTTATAAATGACTCAACTGTAGTGTTCTTTTACAGAAGCACATGATTAACTGAAACATTCTACCAGATGGTAAACGCATTTATCCCTGGGAAGTGAGCAGAGAATGTGGTTATAGTAGAAACATTTTCTCTGGTGTATTTTGTTGTTGTTGTTGTTGTTGTTGTTGTTGTTGTTGCTTGATAAGTCAGCACATGCACATGCACACACCCATGATCTCAGAGATCTGTAGGAAAGGCATTCAATAAGCATCCTCAGCCCCGGTTTTCAGGAGAGACGGAGTGGGGCACTTCGGCTCAGAACTCAGTCCAGAACTTCCTAAGGACTGGTAGCCAGAAAGTAGCAGAGGTACATTTAGGTCCTGACCCTCTGACTCCTGGCCTCACATCCCAGCTCTAAAATTCTGAAACTGACATTTGACAACAACTTTAGCCCTTCTCCCTGTGGTTCCTGTTCCCTTCAGACTTTTGTGAGCAGAGGAAGAACATTTTACAACATGGTCAGCTTCTGTCTACATCTGTGTTCTATAGCTTTCTTCTCCTGGGCTTCGATTGCATAATTCATTTAGGTCTACTGAAAAACTGCCAGGAGGTGCCTGGGGCACTGTGTTAGGTTGCCTTTGGTGTTGTCACAGTTTATAACAAGATTGGTGGCTTCTAGAAATGTTGTGGCCAGAATTTTGACATCCTAGTATAGGTATGAGCAGGGCTGTCCACCCTCTGGGGTTTGGGGAAAGAAAATTGCTTCATTTCTTCCCATGTCTGGTATCCCCATGCTTTATTTGGATTGTAACGGAAACCCTCAGATTTCTGCTGTGTCTTTGGTTGTTTTTTATGTCAAACCTGCAGCCTGCTTAGAAAGGCATTGTGGTTTACACTCAGGATAAGCCACAGTGTTTTCTCCATCTCAAGACCCTTGGGTTACAATACATCTTTAAACTCCATAAGTTACCATCATAGCTCCTGGCATTTAGCTCTGGATAGTTTTGAAGATCATGACATAGCCTATTGTAAACAATCAAGTAACTGGATGCCCAAGATAAACCTCACAGATAATTTCCCTCTATTTCCTACAGGGCAAAACAAATAGATTATAGAAAGTCCATATGGGCCTTGTTATAAACTTCAAGTGTTGAAAAGAAGTCAGAGAAGGTCATACATTCTAAAACCCACAGTTTACAGATGAAAAGTCTAAGTGAAATATTGTTAAACTCCACAGTATACGTCATCAGTTAGGATTATAATGCCATAGTAATAAAATCGACCTCCTTACAATCATCATGAAAATGGGAAAAATAGAATTATGTCCAGTATCCTTTATGCACATCAGTCATGTTGAGCTTTATAAATGCTTCATTGTTGATATTGATTATCATAATTGTTACCAGGCAAGGATGTTGGAATGGGTTTCTCAGCACAATAAATAGTAAAACATCTAGAACTAACTCTCTAAACTTCTGAATTCTCGAATGCAGGGCATTTTCCCACATAATTAAGTGCCCCTAAAACCAGAAAAGCAGAACATACCATCCTATTTTTGGCATGGCTCTGTCCTCTCTTTTTGTCACTAAGGTAATCCTGAGAGCCATCCCACTGTCCTACCTACCTTTCTGTCTGAATGCGTGATTGCCTTCACTCTAGATCACTTTCCAAAGACCCTCAAATAATATTAATCACCAACAACCAGCAACACTAATCAGACTCTAGCAACTGTTCTAAGGGCTGGATGCACATGTCCATGTGTATACCCATAAGTGTGCATGCCCGTTCAAATACATATGTGTAGACGCACGCACATACACAACTAAGGTTTTCATCTAATAATGACTACAAGAGAACAAAGAAAAATTGCTTAAATCTGGCAGGAAGAATTGAGGAAGGATTTACAGGGTAACTGGGGTTAAGAGAAAACTCAAAACGAACTACTGAAACAACTGTGATTCCAAACACAGGAAGTTATGGGTGTAATCACAGAAACATTCCCAGAAGTAGTCTTCCTGAGCTGTGTTGTTATCACTGGGTTGAGGAGGGGCACACTACTGCTTACACAGAGGTAGAAAATACTCTCCTTTTAAATGTGTATAGATGTTTGGCCTGCATATGTCTATGCATGACTTTTATGCCTAGTGACTAAAAGGCCGGAAGAGGTCCTTGGAACACCTGGAGCTGGAGTTTCAGATGCCTGTGAGCAACCACGTGAGTGTTAGACATTGAACCTGGATCATCTGGAAGAACAGGCAGTGTTCCTAAGCAAACTAGTTTCTAAGCCCCAGAAAAATAGTCTCATGTGGCAGGTCCTGCAGTGGCAAGCAACAGACAGACAGAGAAACAAGCAAAACACCCTTTGCATTATGCTAGGCGTCCACCTTGGTACCCACTAGAAGTTTGTCTCTGACTCCAGTTCCTGAAGTCCCCTAGTAAGTTCCCAGTAACTCTGATTCAGTGACCCCACCCAGAAGTGACCATCTGCTTTGTTATGATATGACAAACAGCTGTTTTGGCTTCTGTAACCTGCTTATGCAGACATTCAAGGTCTTCTTGTGGTTTTCCACTTTAAAAATTATTCTTTCTCCCTTCTTCATGTGGCAGTCTCTAATTTGACTCAGAGACTGATATCCAGCTGGTAGTATCCATACATTTAAGTAATTACAATCTGGATTGAGTCTGTAGCTTTTTCTCATGGTCTCAAACACCATAATAGTCTCAGAAGCCTTCCACACATGTGCACCAGAGTGGGATACTTGTCTTCTTTAGAAATTTACCAGGGCGCATGGAGTTAAGACCATCTACTATCTTCCAGATCA
This sequence comes from Rhabdomys pumilio, assembly GCA_030674055.1. Classification (NCBI taxonomy): domain Eukaryota; kingdom Metazoa; phylum Chordata; class Mammalia; order Rodentia; family Muridae; genus Rhabdomys; species Rhabdomys pumilio. Next base: position 8,577,382 of record JANHMN010000026.1, read on the forward strand.
GAGTTTGGCTCCAAGCACTTCCACTGAGAGGCTCACAATTGCTGGTGACTTCAGCCATAGAGATCCCAGTACCCTTTTCTGAACACCATACACATCTCTCTCTCTCTCTCTCTCTCTCTCTCTCTCTTTGTGTGTGTGTGTGTGTGTCTTCTCTCTCTCCTTTATTTCCTCTTCCCCACTCTCTCTCTCAAGAATTTTTAAAAGCTCAGAAATATTTTTAAAGAAGAAAATATATCCACACATGTGTATACAGATACACATAGTAATATGAGTATACACACACACACATACATACACACACATACACACACACATACACACACACATGCACACAAACACACATACACACACATACACACACACACATACACACACATACACACACACACATACACACACATACACACACACATACACACACACACACATACACACACACACATACACACACACGTACATACACACACACATACACACATACATACACACACACACACACACACACACACACACACACACACACACAGTGATGGCAAATTAAATGTTTCTTTTAGTCTGAGAGATGTCAGTGTACCTGGTTTGAACCACATACCCAACAAACATGTTCATCTAACACCTCATCAGCTCTAGCAAAGAGAATGTCCTGTATGTCCATGATGGGTGGCCTCATTCTTCAAAACAGAAATCTGCAGCCTCAAATAGACTTACAACTTACAGTTCACATGCTTCTAGCTATGATCATGACAAATTTATCTATTTGATTCCATGATTTCCTCCTTTGACTTTTCTAAGAAGCAATGAGTTTAATAACATGGCAATGATTGCCTACTAAATGATGTCTATATAATCTAAAGAAAATTCAAACATTTTTAGTTCCTCTGCCACTGGCAAAGCAGCACTGGTAAATGTTGGCAACAGAATAAAATTGTCTTCTCCTTTCTCTTATATGCTTGTTATTAAAGGAAACACTTCAACTAATACAGTTGCTGGTGGGAGTTCAAACTTATACAGTTTTGCTCTCTTTTATTCCCAGAAGTTTTCCACTGTCTGACTTATGAATCATTTCTCCTAATTTAGTGTATGTATGTATGTATTGTGGAAGACAAAGGACAATTCTATGGCATCTCCTTTTTTATCACCTCATTTTGGTTCTAGGGATTGAACTGTGTATTTCAATACAAAAGGATGCTAACCAAGAGTTTAGAGCATGTGCTTCTTTTTTTTTTTTTTTTTTTCCTGGCTCTCCATAAATCTTAGTTAATAGTCCCATCTTGTGGTCAGACTCAATATTACATCACCACAAAACTGGTGGTTAAAGAATTGACTATTGAGGAACCATTACTCCCACCAGCCTATGTCACAGACAGGAAAACTGAAGGGCCCGAAGCAGGGTGTTTTGTTCAAGATTGCACAGTCAGTGACTATAAATATAATTAGAATGTCTTCCATCTCTAAGCACCTTGTCAGTCATTAGATCAGCAGGGTAGACTGTAGGCAAAACAGCTTTTTTGAGCTTCTTACTCTGAGGCTTTCTAAAAATGTAAAGCACTGTGTGGTGCTTGTCTTCCAGGATCTGTCATCCAAAACAGAAGAGAGGAATTTGCTGCACAACAAGCTCAACCATAGTCATCTCTCATCCAAGCCAGAGCCCTTGCACAGGTGGATAACATTACTCAATGTTTTCTTTTGTAAGGTTTGATGAAGATGGCTTGATTGGGAGTTTTGAGATGCAATCTCATACAGACCAGGCTGGCCTCAAAATCACTCTGTAGCAGAGGATGCCCTTGAACTCCTGATCCTTCTCCCTTTACCTCCCTTTAGGATTACAGGCTTACACCACCACCATGACAGGTTTGCCATTCTGGAGACTGAGCCCAGTGTTTCATACATGCTAGGTAAAGACTCCACCAACCAAGCTACAGCCCAAGCTCAAACTGCAGCATTAAACAGTGTCTTACTCAACAACAGATAAGGAGACTTTTGCTTATCACATAGTAGTTGTGACCAGAATACTGAATTCTTGTTCATCCTCATCACTAATAAAATGGTCCTTATAAAGAACCATGGAACTGGCCCAGGAACTACAGAGGCAAGCTTCACCAACAGAATATAAGAAATGGAAGCATCTCAGATGTTAAATATACAATAGAAAATATGGGTACATTGGTCAAAGAAAATATAAATCAAAAAATTTTTGACACAAAACATCCAGGAAACCTCAGACAGTATGAAAAGACCAAATCTAAGAAGAAGAATAGAGGAAAAATAAGAAAATCAGCTTAAAGGTCCAGAAAATATTTTCAACAAAGCCCTAAGATCAATAATTGACAAATAGGACCTCATAAAATTGCAAAGCTTCTGTAAGGCAAAGGACACTGTCAATAGGACAAAATGACAACCAACAGATTGAGAAAAGATCATTACCAATCCTACATTTGATAAAGAGCTCATATCCAAAATATATAAAGAACTCAAGAAATTAGACTCCAAAGAACCAAATAACCCTATTGAAAATGGGGTACAGAGCTCAACAAAGAATTCTCAACTGAGGAATGTTGAATGGCCAAGAAGCACCTAACGAAATGTTCAACATCCTTAGTCATCAGAGAGGTGCAAATCAAAACAACCCTGAGATTCCACCTCAAACCAGTCAGAATGGCTAAGACCAAAAACTCAGAGGATAGCAGATGCTGACAAGGATATGGAGAAAGAGGAACACTCCTCCATTATTGGTGGGATTGTAAGCTGGTACAACTACTCTGGAAACCAGCCTGGTGGTTCCTCAGAAAATTGAACATAGTATTACTTGAGGACCCAGCTAAACCATTCCTGGGCATATACTCAAAAGGTGATCCAACATATAACAAGGACACATGCTCCACTGTGTTCATAGCAACCTTATTTATAATAGCCAGAAGCTGGAAAGAACCCAGATGTCTTTCAACAGAGGAATGGATACAGAAAATGTGGTACATTTACACAATGGAGTATTACTCAGCTATTAAAAACAATAAATTCATGAAATTCTTAGGCAAATGGATGGAACTAGAAAATATCCTGAGTGAGGTAACCCAATCACAAAAGAACACACATGGTATGCACTCACTGATAAGTGGATAAAAGCCCCAACGCTCAAAATACCCAAGATACAACTCACAGACCACATGAAGCTCAAAAAGAAGAAAGACCAAAGTGTGAGTGCCTCAGTCCTTCTTAGGAGTAACAAAATACTCAAGGGGGCAAATACAGAGACAAAATGTGGAGCAGAGACTGGAGGAGGAGCCATATGGAGACTGCCCTATATGGAGATCCATCCCATATGCAGTCAACAAACTCAGACACTGTTGTGGATGCCAGGAAGTGCATGCTGACAGGAGCCTGGTATCCCTGTCTCCTGAGAGGCTCTGCCAGAATCTGACATACAGAGGCAGATGCTCGAAGCTAAGCATTGAACTAATCATGTTGTTCCAATGGAGGAGGTAGAGAGAAGACTGAAGGAGCTGAAGGAGCTTGCAGCCCCATGGGAAGAGCAAGAATACCAACCAACCAGAGCTCCCAGGGTCAAAATCACCAGCCTGGGAACATACATGAAGGGACCCATGGCTCCAGCTGTATAGGTAGTGGAGGATGGCCTTGTCAGGCATTGGTGGAAGTGGAGATCCTTGGTCCCATTAAGGAAGGATGCCTCAGTGTGGGGGAATTCAGTGGCGGAGAGGAGGGAGTGGGTGGATAGATAGGGGCACACCCTCATAAAAGCATCAAGAGGAGGAACAGGATAGGGAGTTGGAGGGGAGCGCGGGATGGGGAAAAGGAATAACATCTGAAATGTAAATAAGTAGGATAGCCAATAAAAAATTTACAAGAGATGAATTGTGATGGCTATTCTAAGTTTTCTGATGGAATAAATATTTAAAATCCCCTCAAAAAAAAAAAAGAAAATATTCCTAACCTAAAAAAGGAGATGCTTATAAAAGTATAAGAAGCATACAGAACAGCAAATGTATTAGACCAGAAAAGAAAGTTCCTTCATCACATAATAATCAAAACACTAAGCATAGAGAAAAAAATAAATAATATTAAAAGTTGCAAGGGAAAAGACCAAGTAACATATAAAGGCATACCTATTAGAATCACATCTGACTTCTCAGTGGAAACTTTAAAAACTAGACGAGCCTGGACAAATGTACTACAGACTCTAAGAGAACACAAGTGCCAGTCCAGAATACTATTATACCCAGCCAAACTCTCAGTCAACATACATGGAGAAAATAAGATATTCCATAATAAAACCAAATTTAAATACTATGGTATCTACAAATCCAGCCCTACAGAAAGTGATATAAGGAAAACTCCAACCTAAGGAGGTTAACTACAACCATGAAAAAAAAGGAAATAAATAATTCCGGGCCACAAAAATTAAAGGAAAGGTAATCAACAATCATTGACCATTAAAATTTCTTAGTATTAATGGTCTCAATTCCCTCAATAAAAAGATACAGACAAACATAATGGATGCAAAAACAGGACCCATCCTTTTGCTGCATCCAAGAAACTCACATCAACATCAAAAAGACATTATCTCAGGGTAAAGGATTCGAAAAAGATATTCAAAACAAATGGACCTAAGAAACAAGTTGGTATAGCCATTCTAATATCTTACTTCAAACCAAAACTAAAAGGGATGGGGAAAGACACTACATTCTCATCAAAGAAAACAAAATCCATCAAGATTACATTTCAATTTTATCATCTATGCCCCAAATACAAGGGCACTCACAATTACAAAAGAAACACTACTATAGCTTAAATTACAAATTGGCCCTCACGTACAGATAGTGCAAGATTTCAACACCCCACTCTCACCAATGGACTGGTCAATCTAGACAAAATCCAGGGAAATACTGGAGTTAGTGGGCATTATCAATCAAATGAATCTAACAGATGTTTACAGAACATTTCACTCAAACACAAATGAATAAAGGTTCTTCTCTGAAAACTTTGGAACCTCTTGGAACGTTCTCCAAAACTGACCACATACTCTGATTCAAAGCAAGTCTCATCAGATACACGAATATTGTAATGACTCCCAGCATCCTATAAGATCACTATGGATTAAGGCTGAATATCAACAACAGAAAGCTTACAAACTCATGGAAACTGAACAACTCTCTACTAAATTTAAAAAAAAATGGGTCAATGAAGAAATAAAGAAATTACAGACTTCCTAGGATTTAATAAAAATGAATACACATCATACCCAAACTTATGAGACCCAATGAAAGCAGTTCTAAGAGGAAAGTTCATAGTATCTACAAATGTAATAGATATCTACATTTTTAAAAACTGAAAAGATCTCATACTAGCAACTTGACAATGCAACTGAAACCTCTAGAACAGACAGACAGGAAGACAGGAAGGAAAAAAGGAAGGAAGGAAGAGAAAAGAAACAAATCACACCCAAAAGGAGAAGAAATAATGAAGTTCAGGGCTGGAATCAATAAAATAGAAAAGAGAACACTACAAATAATTAATGAAACAAATAGTTGGTTTTGGAGAAAATCAATAAGATTGACAAATCTGTATCCAAATTAACTAAAAGGCAGAGAGAAAATTCAAATTAATAAAATCAGAAATGAAAAGAGAGATATAACAGACACTGAAGAAATGCAACAAATCACAAGAACATATCTCTAAAACCTGCACTCTACCAAACAGGTAATCTAAAATAAATAAACTACTTTCTCAATAGATAACACCAAAGTTAAATCAAGATCAGATAAGCAATTTAAAGAGATCCTTAAGCTCCTAATGAAATAGAAGAGTTAAAACTCTCTCAGCCTAAGAAAGTCCAGAGCCGTACAATTTTAGTTCATAATTCTACCAGACTTTCAAAAAAGAGTTAATATAAATACTTCTCAACTTATTTTACAAAATAGAAACAGAGGGAACCTTGTCCAATTAATTTTATGAGGCCACATTTATCTTGATACCTAAATCACAACAAGACCCAACAAAGAACAAAAATTATAGACCATATTTACTTACGAACACAGATGCAATAACACTCAATAAATATTTACAAACTGAATCCAATATCAAATCAAAAAGATCATTCAACATAATCAAGTAAGCTTCATCCCAGAGTGTAAGAATGATTTAATATATAAAAATCAATAAATATAGTTCACTATATAAACAAACTAAAAAAATAAAAACCACATGATCACTTCATTAATTTCAGGACAGGCCTTGAGCATAATCCAACACCCTTTTATAATAAAAGTCCTGGAGAGATTAGGAATACAAAGGACATACTTCAATATAATAAATACAGTTTATAGCAACCTGGTGGCCAATATCATCTTCAATGGAGAGAAATTCAATGCACTTTCACTAAAACCAAGAACAAGTTAAGGTCATACATTCTCTATTCCTATTCAATACAATACGTGAAGCCATTATTGTCAAAGCAATAAGACAACTGAAAGAGATCAAGGAGATAAAATTTGGAAAGGAAGAAGTCAAAGTATCTTTATTTGCAGATGATATGATAGTATGTGTAGATAACCCTAAAAATTCAGACAGGGTGCTCCTACAGCTGATAAATACTGGTTAATTTGTAGCTGGGTACAAATTAACCCATAAAAATCAGTAGCACCCCACCCCCATATACAAATGGCAAACAAACTGAGAAAGAAATCAGGAAATCACCACCTTTCTCAATAGCCTTAAATAATATAAAATATCTTAGGGTATCTCTAACCAATCAAGTGAAAGACTTGTATGATAATAATTTCAAATCTTTGAATAAAGAAATTGAAAAGAATATCAGATGATGGGAAGTTCTTTCATGCTTACAGATCATAGGGTTAATGTAGTAAAATGGCTTCCTACCAAAAGCAGTCTATAGATTCAATGCAATCCCCATCTAAATATCTGCACAACTCTTCACAGATCTTGAAAGCACAATTTTCAACTATGCATGAATAAAGAAGAAAACAAAACAAACACAAAGACAAAACAGCATAGCTAAAACAACTCCTGAACAATAAAGAGCAAAGAGAGGTCTCACCATTCTTTTGGGGTTTTTTGTTTGTTTGTTTGTTTGTTTTGTTTTGTTTTGTTTTTTGAGACAGAGTTTCTCTGTATATCCCTGGCTGTCCTGAAACTCACTCTGTAGACCAGGCTGGCCTCGAACTCAGAAATCCGCCTGCCTCTGCCTCCCAAGTGCTGGGATTAAAGGAGTGCGCCGCCACTGCCTGGCAGATCTCACCATTCTTGATATCCAGTTATACTACAGAGCTATAGTATTTTTTTTAAAAAACCCATAGTATTAACATAAAACAGACATATTGATCAATGTAGTTAAATTTAAGACATAAATCCACAAACCTATGGACACCTTTTTTTGACAAATAAGCCGGAATGCACACTGGAACAAAGACAGCATCCTCAACAACTGATGCTCACCTGACTGGGTATCTACATATAGATAAATGCAAATAGATCCATACTAGCACCCTGCACACAGCTCAACTCCAAATGGATCAAATGCCTCATCATAAAACAAAGTATACTGAACCTGATAGGAGAGAGAGTGGAGAACAGCTTTAAACACATTGGCACAGGAGAAGAACAGAACAGCAATAGCACAATCACTAAGATCAACAATTAGTAAATGGGACCTCATGATACTGAAAAGCTTCTGTAAGGCAAAGGATACTGTCAACTGGACAAAAAGGCAGCCCACAGAATGAGAAGAGTTTTACCAACCCCATATCCAATAGAGGACTAATAACCAAAATATATAAAGAACTCAAAACCTTGATATCAAGCAACCAAATAACACAGAAACAATTGGGTACAGATCTAAACAGAGAATTCTCATTAGACAAAATTCAAGTGGAATTAAAGAGATACATTTCAACATCCTTACGTATCAGGAAAATGTAAATCAAAACCACTTTGAGATTCCATTTTACATCTGTTGGAATGGCTAAGATCGATAGCACAAGTGACAGCTCCTGCTGACAAGGATGTGGAGCAAGGGGGAAACTCCTCCATTGATAGTGGGATTGCAAATTTGTACAACCACTATGGAAATTAGTGTGGTGGTTCTTTAGAAAGATGGGAATCAATTTACTTCAAGATCCAGCTATACTACTCTTGGGTATATACACAAAGGACATTCCATCCTACTTGAGACACTTGCTCAACCATGTTCATTGCTACTTTATTCATAATAGCAAGAAACTGGAAACAACCTAGATGTCTCCAACCAAAGAATGGATGAAGAAAATGTGATACATTATACAATAGAGTATCACTCAACTGTTTTAAAAATGGCATCAAGAATATTACAAGTGCTGGGCAGTGGTGGCACACTCCTTTAATCCCAGCACTTGGGAGGCAGAGGCAGGCGGATTTCTGAGTTCGAGGCCAGCCTGGTCTACAGAGTGAGTTCCAGGACAGCCAGGGCTACACAGAGAAACCCTGTCTCAAAAAAAAAAAAAAAGAATATTAAAAGAATATTACAAGCAAATGGATGGAACTAGAAAAAAATCATGCTTAGTGAGGTAACCCAGACCCAGAAAGATAAATATGGTGTGTATTCGATTATATCTGGATATTAGCAGTTAAATAAATGATAACCAAGCTACAATCAGTAGACTCAGAGAAGTTAGGCATAGAGAAAGGAACTGGGGAGGACACATAGATCTCCCTGGAAGTGGAAAGAGAATAGATTTTACTGGCAGAATGAAGCTAGGGTGGTGGTGATGAGAACAGGAGGAGCAAGTGGGAGGAGGGAGAAGAGGTAGTATTAATGGAGGGAATGAAAAGAGAGACAGTTAGAACTGAATGGCATTTGAAGGGAGATATGGAAACCTAGTGGTTTCTATAACATATGAAGGCAATCCTAATGAGATGGAACCTTAACTGCCCCTCTCTTGTCACCAAACAAAGCTTCTGGCACTGAGACCAGGTTTCATCCAATTGAATTGTTTGCTATAAGAGTTCGGCGGAAATCCCCCCAAATCAAGACTGTTTCTAAGACAATAGGCCCTATTGTTGAAGACAACACCCACACAACTCACCAAATATGGGGAGGTTGAACTGCTATTTACATAAACCTTCACTTACATGTTGTAATGTCTATGACATGGGAAGGTACTCTGTAGGCTCTAAAAGAGAAAAGTAAACACCAAGCCAGGCACAGATCCTTTGATCCAAAATCTGTCCTGCCTGCAAAATACTCTAGCACAAGAACGGCTCAAATCTTGTGGGAGTAACCAATCAGTGTGTGATCTGACTTAAGACTCATGCCAAGACTTCAGAAGAACCCCAAGAGCCTGGGGGTAGGGTCTGAGCAAGAGGGGAGCTGCTTTCCTGGGAGGGGAGCAGCCTGCAGATTGAGTATTATGAAGAAGCCAGAGCTCAGGATGGAGAGAGCTTTGTGGGGCTGGGGTGGGAGCAGCTGGGGACTCTTTTCATAAGTGAATCTGTTGCTCTGTGGGGGAAGAAACTGTGTGCCAAATATACCCAGAAGTCTTCTCAAAACAGTTTTTAGAAAAAGTCTGTATAGAAATGGGTAATGCAAAACTTGAGAAGCAGGAAGAGGCGTGTGAAATACTGTGCTCACATGATGGCTGCCAGGCCATGCGAGGGCTGTGGCATGTGATTCTTCATGGCCTGCAGCCACCAGATCCCAACAGCTTGGAAGTCTAGGATCAGCTCTACCTCAGGGTACAGTTATGAAGCTAAGAAAGATGTGAGGGTAGTGGGAATGGGGGGGCCCATGACAGTGGAGAACAGGATAGGCCCTCCAAGGTCAGAAGAAAGTATGTCACTGTATGTCACTTATGAGGAGAGGTTGTTTAACGTAGCTCCTGGGGCGCCCTCTTGGGGCAGACAGCAGCCTTGCAGCTCAGGTTCTAGAGAATGCACAGGTCTGCATGCCCTGGCTACCCACTGCCAATTGTCTAGACTTCAGTGAGAAAAGGACCATGGAATGCTGTGGGAAGAGCAAATTCAGTGGTTGTGTGTGTACATATGTGTGCGTGGGCGGTAATGAAGAATTAATAAAGTTGCTGTATTGGGAAAAAAAAAAAAACTCATGCCAAGAGATGGAACCCATACCTGACACTGCTTGGATGACCAAGAACTTGAGACTAACAGGGACCTAGGATAAAAGCAAATGCTATTAATCTATAAATAAATAAATAAATAAATAAATAAATAAATAAACCCTAATGATATTCTTCTCTACTCAAAGATTGGTTCCTTATCATCATCAAAGAGGCTTCCTCCTGCCTCAGATGGGAACATATATACAGACCCACAGTCAAGTGGGTGTAAGATCTTGAGACATGCATCTCTAAATGAGAAAGTTCCCATCAAATCCCTCCTATCAGGGCTCAGGAAAACTTGTGGAAGAGGAGGCAGAAGGAGATGGGGAGGCAGAGGGGATGGAGAATATCAGAACAAAGCCCTCTAAGAAAAACTGAGCGAAGTTCATAGCAGCTCACAGAGACTTAAGCAGAAAGTACAGGGTCTGCACAGGTCTATACCAGGGTCTCTGTGGATAGATAGATAGATAGATAGATAGATAGATAGATAGATAGATAATATCTTTCAGTTTAGGACACTTGAATGTGTCACTGAGTGAGTCTCTGATCCTTGTGCCTTTTCTTGAGGCTCTTTTAATTTTCTGTTAGCTTGACTTGTCCAACTTCAATACAATGGTTTTTACTTTTATCTTAAAGGAAATTTTAGGTATGCCCACTGACATAGAAAGCAGAATGTTAACTGTGTTAGCTAGTTATTACTATCAAACACCAGGAATAGTGATCAAAATACCTATGACCAGCCAATGATCTTAACACGAGGGAGATAGAAGCAGAGAACTCTTAAATTCATTACCATCCCATGCTGTGTATTGAGACTCTACCTTGGAGGGTACGTTAGATAATGCCAATGTTGTGTTTGCTTGCAATAACCCAGAAGATAATAATATATACCAGCCCCCTGGCAAAAGCCAAACACACACACACACACACACACACACACACACACACACACACAAAAGCAAACAAACAAAAACACCTTCGGCAAGAAAGTCCTTCCCAAACACCAGTGTTCTACATCAAGAGTATGAAGATGAACTTGAAACAAGCATTGTTTCTGGGACTCTATAACTAGAAAGAATCACCTAGGCTGCCCAAGTAAACACCCCTGGATCGGGTAACTGGATCCCTGGCAATGCTCATGAACTCATTGATCCTTCCAGAAAAGCAATATAGCTTAGTCCACCAGAGGGCGCACATCAGCAAGGCGCCCTGATTCAAGAGGCAGCCCTGCAACTTATTCGATGTCTTACTGTGGCCACTTCCTTAACCTTGTCCTGTCTTCCTTTATCTGCAATAAAATGGACAAACTTCATGTTCCTCGTAGTCAACATCTACCTCTACAAAACAAGAGCAACAGTAACATCCCTTAGCCACGCTAAATCTTTGAATAACTTGAGATGTGTTTGGTTCATTATGTTAGCCGACCTTGGCATCACTTTGTGATAATTGTTTCTCAGAGACATTTGAATCTGGGAGTTAAACAATGATTCCTCCTGAAAAGCGTTGCTGAGATCTTGTCCTGGGTTTCCCTCGGCACCCCAGTGATCTATTGAATGAAGTCTAATGATACACGCGGAAGATGGTGTAGACAACATATCAGGTTTGTCACAGTGTCCTAGGAGCCACATCGAGTGTGCCACATACATGTCCTTGAAGAACAAGTGACACTGAGTCAAGGTTGAAGAAATAAAGATGCAGCACTGAGCTCCCTGGGAAGTCGGGCCAATAACCACAGCCACCAGATCTCTGTGGTGAAGCCACTGCGCCTAAGCCGGTTGGTGACCTTTACAGATCTACAGCTCTGCATCACTGCCTAGGGAAGCTGTGGGACAATGGACAGAACAAAACCCAGCCAAGATCAGACCCATTGTCCCTCTGCCTTAAGGTCTCATTACTTGCTTCCGAGTCTAGAATGGATTCCTGTGAAATTGTCAGGCCTTTGTTCTCACTGGCCAGCTTTCAGATCTAAAGACCTTTAGCAGAGCAGATATTAAACACATCAGAGAGTGCTGTGAAAACTGTCTCATTGAGTTCCCCGGAATGATTTTCAATATTGTCTCAGCAGCTGTCCTAAGATGGACACTTTTGAGACTCATTTCTTCCTGCTTTTCCTATAATTGAGAAGTATTAGAACCAAGAGTTCAATGAGACACAAAGCAATTCCATATTTCCCCATCTTA
>JANHMN010000026.1:8589698-8640154 GCA_030674055.1 Rhabdomys pumilio
AAGAAGAAGAAGAAGAAGAAGAAGAAGAAGAAGAAGAAGAAGAAGAACAACAACAACAACAACAACAACAACAACAACAACAACACAACAGTATAGCAACTAACAAACCAGGATAGTACATAACAAATATACAGAATAAAAAGAGGCCAGAAAAGCACAAGAAACACATATAAATGCACACACACATTCATATTTGCATACACAGAAATCCCATAAAAACACAAAACTAGAAACCATAATATAGACACAAAAGACCTATAATGTGTAAAACAAGTAAACAAAAATGACAAAGCATTATAAAACAAAGATCCCCCAAAGACGCCACTGAGTTTGTTTTGTGTTGACTGACCATCTACTGCTAGGCATGGGGCCTGCCCTTAAGTGCATTTATGTACTCAGTGAGACTCCATTACAGAGAAAACTAGTTTTTCATTTGAGAGCAGTTATCAGTCAGAGATAACTTCTGGGTTAGGGATTCGGGCTTTTGTCCATGTCTCCTCTCAGCACTGGGATGCATCTGGCAGAGACCCATGCAGACCCTGTGCATGTTGCCACTGTCTCTGTGAGTGCATGTATGTACCAGTCCTGATGTGTTTAGAAGGCCTTGTTTTCTTTGCATTCTTCATCCTCTCTGACCCTTAAATCTTCCCACCCCATCTTCACCCCTGAGCCCTAAAGAGGGGCGGGGATTTGATGGAGACATCCCGTTTAAGCCTGAATGTTCCAGGGTCTCTCACTCTCTGCACATTGTCTATCTGTGGGTCTCTGCATTTGTTCACATCTGCTGCAGGAAGAAGCTTCTCTAATGATGGCTGAGCAAGACACTGAGCTATGAGCGCATTGGGAATCATTGCATCGATATGTTTCTTTAGCAGAACAGTATTGGGTTTTACCCTAGGTCTCTTGGCTGTCTAGTCTCAGGTTCTTGGATACCCAAGCACTGTCAGAGATAGGTTGGTTACTCCCACAAGCTTTGTGCAGTATTACACTATTACACTAGTGTACTTACCTGCAGGCCACCATGGTAGATTATAGGGTTTGTAGATAGGTTGCTGTTGACCTTGCTTCTGAAGTACTGTGACCATTAGACAGTAGAGGTAAAGACTCTAGGTAGGTATCATCTCAACTTCCCTGTGCTCAGGGAGTTGTAAATGTGTTGTCTTCATCCATAGGGCTTTACTGTGTAGAGAGCCACCAAAAGTCTTGTCAATAGCCTAGTTTGTTTAAGGATTCCTTTGAGACTCCTTTGGCCAACAACTTGATTAGATGCAACCTATCTCCAGTACTGGAAACTTCATTTAGTGGTGAGGGATGTCCAGATGAGACTGTTTTCTCATTATTTGACAATGTCACTTAGATCTCCTTCATACATATATATATTTTAGGAAGCTAAAATAGGCTGTGTAAGGTTTCCACATGATGCAGGGATCCCTTCTGTGGGTTCTTAATCTCACTGATAAAAAGAGATTTTAATGTGTATTCAGACGCTTCAAGGTTATTTTGTTAGAATTTGAGAAAGAAACCACATAGAAGGCAAGCTGTAAATCATGGCAGCCGCCAAAGGAAGGTAGGTGGTATCGTAGAAAGTCATCCTGTTTTGAGTTAAGGACTCAAGAGATAGCAATAGCACTGGATGATATTTCAAACGAGGAAAAGAAAAGACTATGCAATTTGAGTTAAAACTCAGAGAAGGAGGCAGGCTTAGGATGTAGAACTATAAGCAATCCCATGGAGGGGAGGATGTCTGAGTTATATAAGTCATTATCTGGTTAAGGGGATAATGAGTTCTCCTGTCTCTTTAGCATGCCTCCAGGTGAGTCAGTTTTCCCCTGGTCTCCTCATCACGCTGTTGACAGGCTCAGCTGCATTAACAATTAAGGGAAGAAACAATAGTATGCAATATTTTGAGCAGCTTACAACATCGTTTCTCCACCTAGGGCTAGAGATAGAATCCAGATTCTAGTCATTTGACCAGGAGAAAACTTTTTAAAAAAAAAAAAAATGTGAATCAACCAACCCCTTAGAACTACCATCTTTTCTATATGTTACTTGAAAATTCAAGTAGTGGAAAGGCTGATAGTTCCCTCTCCAGTCTTACTAAGGAAACAGAAGTTTGGGGTCCAAAAGCTGATTATGACTGAAGCATCCATTATCAACGGCCTCCAACTTGTCAACCTAACTAATATGTTGGTGTCGGGCCACACAACCTCAAAACCTAGATGGTAGGGCCTCTCTGTGCAGGTGAAGTCAAGTAAGGGTAGCGGGATTAGAGATGTTGTTTTTACCATATTGCATAAATTGAGGGGTTTTTTTTTTTTATATCTGTAAATTGTTTTGTAAGTGGAAGGATAAGACAAACTGAAAATTGTAAATTGTAAATATGTAAATTGTTTTTTAAATGGGAGAATAAGATAATTAAACTGAAGGCCATCGTTTTAACAAAGAACAGAGGTTAAAGGGAAAGTGAGCATTTCTCTCCCATTTTTTAAGAAAACAAACAACAAGAACAGAAACTAATAGCCAGATAGAAAAGGGAGCTTAGCCAACAGCATGTAATTAATTTATGACAGAACTCAAACTCAAGTTTACCAGTTTTCATTCTGTCTACCGCCCTAGGAAAAAAATGGAGGAAATTGGAGTAAGGAGGTGACTAAAGAGAAAAATTAGAAATAAGCAGGGGATGCCGGGCAGGGGTGACTCAAGCCTTTAATCCCAGCACTTAGGAGGCAGAGGCAGGTGGATTTCTGAGTTTGATGCCAGCCTGGTCTACAGAGTGAGTTCCAGGACAGCCAGAGATACACAGAGAAACCCTGTCTCAAAAACAAACAAACAAAAAAAATGTTGGCTGGTGAGGTAGCTCAGTGGTTAAGAGCACTGACTGATCTTCCAGAGATCATGAGTTCAAATCCCAGCAACCACATGGTGGCTCACAACCATCCATCCGTAATAAGATCTAATGTCCTCATATGGGTATCTGAAGACAGCTACAGTGTACTTACATATAATAAATAAATTTTAAAAAAATAAAAGCATGCCTTTGAAAGATTAAAAAAAGAAATAAGCAGGGGGATAGAAGAGGAAGATTAACTAGAAAAAGGATGAGAAGGGACAAGGAAAAACAATCATCAAAAACTGATGGTGTTAAAAGAGATGGCTCACAGGTTAAGAGCACTGGCTGTTCTTTCTCAGGACCCAGGTCAATTCTCAGCATCCACATGGCAGTCAACAGCTGTCTATAACTTGAGTTCCAAGGAGGATGCAATGCCCTCTTGTGGCCTCAATGGGCACTGCACTAAGTGTCTGCACAGACAGGCAAATGGGCAAAACACTCATACACCTAAAACAATAAATAAAAATTAATGGTGCTGTCCAGCAGACCAAAACCTGTCTGTAGTCAAAGCATGTGGAAGGCTGAGGCAAGAGGAGTGTGACAAAATGCCCGACAAACGTAACTTAAGGGAGAAAGGTTTTATCTTGGCTTTCAATTTAAGGAACTAGTCCATCACAGTGGGGACATCATACCAGCAGGAACATGAGGCAGCTGGTCACTTTACTTTCTCAATTCAAAAGCAAAGAGATGAAAGCTAGGCTAAGTGATCTTTCTCCTCATCATTTAATCCAGGACTCCAGCCAACGGAATAATGTTGCCTATATCATCCACTTCCGTAAGGCACAGACACCCCCAGAGGTCTTTCTTCTAAGCGATTCTAGACCCTGCAAAATTGACAATCAGTATCAACCATCACACCTGAGCTTCAGGCAAGACCCAGTCTCAAAACAGAAACAAACACGTCATTAATTATAAAATTCGTAGCAAAAATAATTAAGAAAAAGTTTAAAAGAAAACAAGACAAATTAACCGAGTTTCAAATATGCTAGAGATCATACTAGTGAGACTAAAACAGTGTATTGATAGAAAAGTAATCGCTTAGGGCCATGTAATCGTGAAGCCAATCAAAGGAGAGTATATACATGGAATTCATTGTGTGTGCCTCAATCCCAGGCAAGGTGGCTGAGAGATGACTCAGTCAACAGTAGTCACCAGGTGTGACTGCACACACCTATAAGCCCAGCACCAGAAAGACTGCAGGAAGAGGGTATAGTCAGCCTTAGCTCTGTATTAAAGCCTTGTCTCAAAAACAAATAAATGACTGGTACTGCTGGACAAGTGGAGCAGAAATTATTGTTTAAATCAGTACTTTACATCCTTAAGAAAGAAAAGGAAACAGCTGAGGGGCTGGAGAGGTGGCCCAGACATTTAAAGTGCTTGCTGCTGTTGTAAAGCCCCAAATGAGGCTGAATAGTTGTGCAGAAACTGCTCCATTGTCCTCTGCCAACGAAAGAATTAAAGACCAAGAAAGAAGAGATACTGGAACTCTTGGGGAGTCCCAGCAGGCAGTTGATAGTGCCATTAGTAAAAGGACTTACAAACAGGCATCAACAGAAGTTTAAGGATACAGGATGTACTCGTGGAAATTGGAGGACAATCTCTTAGTTTCAAAGGAAAATCCCAGGCCAGGCAAACTGCTTTCTTGAACTTGGAAGGAAAAACACAAATGGCAAACAAAAGCCACGCTGCCTGAGATATGGTGCTCGGAGGTCAGTGCCTACAGAGGCGAGCTTTAAAGAAAGAATGGGATGGCTCAAAGCCTTGCTTGGGACGTTTAAAGCATGCTTAAGCTCCGACCAACATTCACAGGGAAAAGAAGGAAATAGACATAGCTGAGTCAAGCTTCAGGAAGGAGAGAAGGAGGCAGATCCAGTGGATCCTCATGGCAGCTTGGGTTGTAGGAACCACACTCTACCCTAAGGGGTACGAATTTGGAAAAGTAAAGTATATTATCTTTTTTAAATTTGATATAATTATTTTATTTATTCACTTTACATCCTGCTCACTGCCCCCTCCCAGTCACCTCCTCTCGCAATCCTTCCCCCATTCTCCTTCCCCTGAGCAGATGGGAGACCCCCTGGGTATCCCACCATCCCCTCACTCCCTCCTGCTCCCCTCCCCCTCGCCCCCCACTCCTCCCCCTACCCTAGCACTTCAAGTCTCTGGAAGGCTAGGTGCTTCCTCTCCCACTGAAGACAAGGTATTATCTTAAGGTTAACCCAACATAACAGTCACCTAGCCTGGTCCCTAATCTGCCTCATTGCCCTTAAGGGAGAAGACAAGAGCATATCTCCACCTAGAGGCAGAAGCTTCAGTTTGGTTTCTAACACCTATATCACATGACCCACCACTGCCTATAAGTCCAGCTCCAGGGGTTCCCTATGTGTCTCTGTCCTTCAGGGCATCGGCACTCAGGCAGTCAGATGCACATATTCACACACACACACACACACACACACACACACACACACACATATGTGCATGCACATACAAGCTTAAAAGTAAAATAAATCTTTTAAAAACCCAAGAAGTGGTTTCAATCATATATGTCAATATTGGACAATGATTTTTAACTATTAGAAGAAAAGCATAGGGAGTTTCTCTAGGATGCTAGAAAACACACAAAACAAAGCCAATGGGGAAAAAAAATAATACATTTTACTTCTTTAGGATATAAAATTTGTCTTTTAGAGATAACCAGTAAAGCTAAAACTCAAAGGATAGATAGGAGGAATATTAAATATCCAGCTGACGACTTACTGCCACAAAAGACAAAGAATTAAAAAACAGCCTAAGAATACAAGCAGCAATTCAGAGACAAGGAAGTAAAAATGTCCCATTAACATATGAAAAGATGAGCCTTTTTGTAATCAGGGAAATACCAATTAAAGTATATTTAAAAAAAAATTCAAGATCAGCCTGCCAAGAATGTTAATGTTCACAGACAACTGTGTATATGAGACTTATACATCCATTTCTAGTTGGCAGATGTCAAAACAGACACAGTCATATTGAAGGACAAACGAGCAAAATGTCCAAGTTCTGCTTTCCTGCGTAAGCAAATGAAGAGCTTACTAGCTGTTCTTGTGATAACACTTTGGACTAAAACTGTAGCAATTGGCTAAGAGCTTCATAGCCTGAGCAGAGAAAGATAATAGAATCTATTTGTGTCTCTGTACATTGCTTCAGACAGATGAGTTAATATTCAAGACATCTCTACCCCAAGTACCCACGTCATCTCTCCTCTGAGGAGCTGATGCCGCTAACTGGCTCCCAGACTGTAGCGACAGCATCATTGCTAAGTTATCTCATTTTCCCAAACCTCAGTGATGAATCTATTTCATGTTGGCAAGTGAAGTCATTAAATTCCTTTGGTAGCTGGGTCACTGGGTGCTAAATAAAAGTTTTGACTCATCCGGGAAGAGAGACACATGCCATTAATCATGGCAGGGCCCCCACTGTCCACTCTTGAGTTTTTCATTGACCTCCATCCATTTATCTAACTCATGGCTTTATCTCGTTTCTCTGTAGTGTTGTCAGGAAGGGTGTCTGGGGATGCTAGAAAGGAAGAAAATCCATTTAAACATTGGTGACCCAGGACTAAGACCCCCACCATACCCTAGACATAAGGAGTGAATTGATTTCCTGTGATGTCTGGATCTTAAAGGCTCTGGTGAAATAGTGTCACCATGTGGGGAACTTGTAAATCTGAAAATGCAGATGGCAGCTAGCAAGGCGGTGAGGATGGAGAGAGCGTGGAGCTCTCTGAAATCACCATAGCTAGCAAGATACAACCTGAGAAAGGCAAGAAGGCAATTCAGTTCAACACAGCTCAGTAGCTGGTGTTGGTTCAAAATTTGTGACTCTGACCCCCAAGTAGTTTATTTTAGGCATATTTAGCACAGCGCAATTTGCTGAAACTTATCTGGTGATAATTAACTCAATCCCATAGTCACAATGAAGCCTAAGACATGACTACATCGAAACTGTTTGTAAAGTATATGTGATATCTTTCATAAATATGGGTTCTATAGACTGACAAGCCCCTAATAGGGTCTAAGGTAGGATTCATTGTGGTCTTGGACACACAGATAAGACAAGGGTCCCCGGGCAATTAACCATGTCCACTCCCAGTCTTTTGGAAGAATAACAGGCTATGCATCCCTCCTTTTGAAGGAACAGCACTGTGTGTTTAACACTCCTGGTTCACCTAATATTTATCTATGAGCTCAAGGACCTGTGTGCCTCCCACAAGGGAGAACTAAGCAGAATCAGGTATCCAAGGCTTTGGATGGTCATCTCTAATAAGCATGATGTCTACATTTCTCTATTGTTCCAACCTTAGAATTTGAAACTCACTGTTTCTCTGTCACACGAGATTGTAACTCTTGTTCCTTTTGACTTACTAACTTGACCTTGTTTCTCTGTGCTATAGTCTGAATCTGAAATATTATCCATGGGCTTATATCTGAACCCTTGTTCACAAGCTGGTGGCAAAATTTTAGGAGTTTGTGCAGCTTGCAGAAGATGGAAGCTGGTTATCGAGAGTGTGTCACTTGAGGCTGACACTTGGGGGTTACACCCAACTCTGTTCCTATGCTCCCCCATGCTACCTAGCCTGACACAATAGGAACAGTCACACCACACACCCCTGTTGCCATGCCTTCCCCACCATGAGGAGCTGAAATCTCTCGGAAAATGACCCCAAATAAGCCTTTCTTTTTAAAGTTCCTTCGGTCTGGTACCCTAGTCACAGCTATGCTTTATAACTGATACAATGTCCTTAACACCTTTCTATCTGTGTTCTGAGATTACCCTCCATTCCTGACCAAGTTACAGTAATAACTGCCACTCACTGACACTAGTACAATGCTAAGCACTTTACATAAATTGTCTTGTTTAATACACTCTCCATTTCAGACTTGAGAGGTAACTAACCATCCCTCACTGTTTAAACTTGACAGCTCTGGCTGCTGTACCATTTTACCTAAGGGGTGTACTGTATAATCCCCAGGAGACTTTGTCAAGATACTTGGGTGTTACATGAAATGCCATGCATTGAAGACTTGGTCCCTAACTGGTAACAATACTGAAAAGTAATTGGACAGATCCAGGGGACACTGATATCATCAACACATTACCTAATTACAATGGTCAACCTTCACTGTCAACTTGACTGAGTTTAGCATCAACAGGGAGACTCACCTCTCTATATGTCTGTGAGGACTTTGTAACAAGCCCCAGGACTGTGCACTGAGGAAAGCAGTTTTGTTCAAGATGAAGTCAGGTATTCCAAAATCACAGTGATCACCTTGGACAAGACAGTGGAGGCCCAGTTCCTCAGCTGAGTGAGTTCAGCAAAAAGGGCTAAGCTTCTGACATTAACCCAGGCACCTTGCTGGGGGGCAGGGGGCAAAGTTATTACTGCATACAGGACACTCTGTATACATTTGCCATGGCCCATGTCCTTTGGTCCCTTTATATAGAGAGGAGGGGTTCCTCACTTCAGCCAAAAATAAAATAAAATAAAATGAATAAAACAAAGGAAAAATCATGGCTCTATCAGAGGCTATATGACTGCCAAGAGAAGTAGCCATTATCCACTGCAAATGACATAAAAAGGCAAATTCCCAGAGGCCCAAGGGAACAGTACAGCAGATCCTACCACCCAGAAGACATTCCTAAAACCAATGTGGCCTTTCCATTGTGGCTACCTTGCCTGATTTACAAGAAGAAAACAAGTGGGCAAAATGGAAAGATGCCAAACAAATGGCAAATGAGTAGTGGGTCTTCCCAGTTGAGAAACCCATACTTTGTGACATTATCAGAAGACAAATGATCACCAAACTCCACCAGGCCACCCATCTGGAAACAACTAAACCTGACAGGTTACTCAGGTCCAGATATTACAAAAAAACTGTGGTTGGTCCTCTCCATGGAATCCAACAATGGCCCAGCTTTCATGGTCAAAGTTTCCATGAATCTGGACCTAAATGTTGATTGAAAACTCCATTTTGCCTATAATCTACAACTATTGAGAAAGATAAACTAAGTATGTCCTTGAGACCAACAAAAATTCAGCCAGTCTCCCACAATTTGCCCTCCTAAGGGTCAGATACATACCATGTCAAGATATTCAGAAGACAAAATTTATGAGCCATCCTCTCCTAAAGTCCTTAGAGGTCCTGAAACAGACCTTGAGGGCTATTCATCAAACAGTTGGAAAAGCTGTGCCCTTGTCCATATCTGAGCCTGCCCACAAATACCAATCTTGTGACCCTGTGTAAGAAGAAAAAAAACCTCTTTAGACATAGTGAGAAATAACCTTTACGAGAGAAAAAGAAGTCAAGAATCTAATAACTGGTACCAATATTTATTCTCCTTATTCCCTTGGTTAATTACTCTATTTATAGCCATGGCTAGGCCATTAATCCTTGGCACCTAAGCCCTCCCTATAGGATACTGATCGCTCAACTGCCTACTTAGATATGTAAAACAGAAAATAAATTCAATTAAACTATTAGTGCTAAGGTGACTATATAACCCCTTGTCCCTAGATGAGTCCACAATTTGACTGATGCCCATACAACCAGTGGAGAACGTAATAGGTTCCCAGAGCTTAATAGGCCCCAGTCCTAGCACAGTTGATTCCGTGATGGAAGTATCACTCATGCCTTGGAAGTCAGCATGTAGGTAGCACCACCTGACAAACCAAAAATAAATACCAAATCCATCAAAGTCCACAGTTCTGGGAAAGTCTCTAAATGTGCTAACCTTGCTTTTTGGTTTCTACTTCTGTTAGCTAAGATGTGTCAACAGGTAATGTGACTTTTGTGCTTAAAATCTCACCTGGAGAAAGCCTCAGGATCACACTGGGTTTCTGAACAACCAATGTAGTCACCGCTAACTAATAAGGATTTTATGTTAGCTTAAATCCGTGTTCTCTGCTGGATACCCCATGTTAAGTTTCAATCCCAGGACAGGTGGCTAAGATGCCTATTTAACATAACCCACCCTCCAGGTTCTCCCAGCATCCCTCAGTCCCTACCTATTAGAGGGTATGGCTGATATACCCTGTCCTGTACACTGAATTCTCCAGCTCAGGGGTTGGGTTGCCCTCTCCTCTCCCAGCCCAGCCCCCGAGGCTCTTGCCTACATAATCCAGACATTATAGTTACCAGCCTTTTTGTATTTCCTGGTGGCTGCACTTAGTTCTCCCCTTCCCCTCCCCATCTCCCTACATGGCCCAGTTCAGTCTTGCCATGACTACTCTTGACTCTTAGATGCCTCTGCCTCTGGCTATGCTCTTTCTCACATATCTATAATAAATTCTATCTTCCACCATACCTAGGAGCAGTCATGTCCTTTCAAGAAAGAAGAATGAGAAGAATGGCGGGGATGGGGGGAACAAGCATTCACCGATCTCTGCTTCCTCACTGCGACTCCAGGTTACCTACTTCCTCAGGATCCTCTCACCACAGCTAGAACTGTTCTTGATGTCACATAGTCCCTGCCATGATAGATTATATCCTTAAGGAGTGAGCTGAAATAAACCCTGCCTTTCTTCCCTAAATTGCTTTTCTCAGACTGACATAGCCATTGATGAGTTCAGAATTGAATGAGTTACTGAGTGGTGAATGCTACATAGAAATAGGTGACTGGGAGATTACCTTTGAAAGGGATCTGTTGTTCCCAGCACACGCACACATACACACACACCTTCTAGGGGGAATAAGATAAGGAACTTTCTCCCATAATCCTTATCTTCCTTTCCTTTTGCTTAAGCTTGCATAAAGAAAGAACAGTTGACCATGGCCTGAAATCTCTGCAGTCTAAAGCCAAAGTAACCTTTTCTCCTCTAAGTTCATTTTCTCAAGATTTTTACCTCCACAATAGAAAGTTAATACAACATAGCAGAATTAATCAAACCTTCAGAACTAGAATCTAAAGAGGTGAAATCTAGGAGCTCACCAGACAGAGAGGTGGATCTTAACTCAGAACTGCCAAATTAGACTCTGGGGTCCATTGGCTTTGACTGGTCCCACTCTCAATAAAAATATGACCTCTTTCTTGCCATTGATCCTTTGTAGTATCCACCATCTTGATATACTGTCTACTTACGCCTCCCACAGAAGAAGAGAATTTAGGTTACATTCCAAAAACAAAAGTGGATTGGGAAATAGACTCCAGTTCAGCTATCCCTCTTCTCTTCCTCTTAGACTATGCTTGGAAATTTTTTTTTGACAGACTCCACCTGAATCTCAAAGAGATGCTATGAGTGTGCCACACCTATCATGCAAAGGTCTTCAAAATAGAAATGCTAATGACAACTAGGAATACTTATTCCACCCCCAGATTTCACGGTAATAGAGAAACAGCCGGTGAATCAGCTAACACAAAGGGCAAGGGGTGGAGAAGATTAAAGCAAAAGCAAGTGCTAAATCCATCATCAATACCAACACCCAGCCCACTACACTACATAATGAAGCACTGAGTGAGTAATTTAAAATAACAATAGTAGTAACTGGGCTATTATGCTGGGAAGAATAGGTAAGAGAAGAGGTGGTGACCTTGACCTTGTAAACGAAGAAAATGTGAAGGGTTCTTCCCAATATGGGAGCCGCCCACTGAAGGATGTGCTAAGAAGAAGCAGAGAAAGGAAACATGACCCATTCTGGTCCACAGGGGAGGCAGATGATGGGCAGTGGAGCACAGAGGTTAAGTGTAATCACGGGTTTCAAAGATAGTCTGAATTAATGTCCCAACTCCTCCACTATCTACCTCTGTAAGCTCAGGTAAATATAGTGCTTCTTCATCTCCCAAGGAGAATAACCATCATGACTCTGTCACATGGCAAATGTAGTTTGGTAGTAACCTGTCAACTTACTGTCATGAGAACCTTTAATCAAAATCATATGACTAAAATATTAATCTCAAAGCCTAGCTGCAGGTAAAGAGCCAACAGATGGTTGATAAGCCACTACTGCATCTGAGACATCCTGTCTGCGCTTCCATTTCCAGCTCACCGACAGATGCTGAGCAGGACCTTCATATTTATTTAGGGTCTCAGCCATAATGACCTCTGACCCCAGGTTCTACTTGTCTTCATTTTTCCAAAAGATTAGATGCTCAGGGCAATTTCCAGAAAGAAAGATACTGATCAAATGTAAAGACTGCATTCATGGGCTTCTTAAATATCACAATTTCTGCTTCCTTGAACCCCAGTGAATCCACAGGAAGAAGAAATAGTATGGGGAAAGGATCCAGAGGACAGAGACAGGAGAAACAAACAAACTCTTGAACATATTGGGAATACATGAGTAACAAAATACAAAGAAACATGGCTATCTACTGGAGGGATGAACAAAAGTCTCTTAGGGGTTTGTTTGTCGTGTCTTTTGCCTTTCATAATCTTTCTCTCTTTTATTGTTACTTTCATTTTAAAATTTTTATTTGTTTGAGTTCAGATCTCATGCCTCCCAGGCTGGCCTAGAAAGCTGTCATTAGCATAGGAGGATAACTTTGAACCTCAGGGTGGTCCTCCTATCTTCTGAGTGCTGAGATTATAAGCAAGCATTACCATGCCTGAGGTTCTAGGGATCAAACCCAGTGCTTATGCATGCTAGGCAGACACTCTACATTCTGTTTTCTTTTCCACTGACACATAATAACTGTGTCCTAATATATAATTCACTATTTATTTATATATATGGTAATAATCATGTTAAAGTAATTAATTTTTCATATCACTATTTGTAGGCTTCAAATTCCTATATTAAAATTTTAGTACTTTGAGTTTATCCAGGAAGTATATATCTTTAATCTCAATACTTGGAATAATAAGGCTGGAGGGTTGCCATGAATTCAAGAACAACTTGGATAGAAAGTGAGAAAGTGAAAAGAAACTATTAATATCAGAGAGAGAGAGAGAGAAAAGAAACTATATATGTTTTTGTGTGTGTGTGTGTGTGTGTGTGTGTGTGTGTGTGTGTTCCACTCTATCACATATGTGTGTATATTGTTACCCCAGCACTTAAGAGCTGAAGGCAGGAAAGATAAAGGTTTAAGTCATTTTTACCTACATAGTAAGTGCAAAGTCAGCCTGGGCCATGTAAAACCCTGTATCAAATAAAATACGATTCTATCCTCTAAATCGATGTTTCAACAGTGCAAGTCCAGAACACGAACACCAATAATTGCTAATGACAAGGATGCTGGGAACCAAGATGTTGCTGATGAGAATGCAAAACAATAAGCTACTTATAAGGCACTTTATTACCTTCTTATTAAAGCAAACATGCTTTGTTCAATCCAACAACCAATACTTCCAGTGAATTAAAAACGTGTGTCCACACAAAACCTAAATGCAAGGAATGTAGAAAGAAGACTCAAGGGTTAAGGGATCACACTACTCTTGCAGAAGACCTCAGTTTGGCTCCCAGCATGTATGCAGCGTGGCTCACAACTGCCTGTGACGAACAGCTCTAGGGGAATCAAATACCCAGTTTTGGCCCCCAGCAGTGCCTGCACTCATGTGCACAAAACTACACATATATATACATATACACATAATAAAATGTAAAATAAGTATTTTTAAATCCCTACATGTGGGTACTAAATCAGCTTCATTGATAACTGTCAAAACAGCAAAATGAACAGATAAACTATGGCACACACAACAATAACATATGATATTGAACTAAAAGATTATCTATCAAGCCCTGAATTGTCATGGGGGAAACTTGAAAGCTCTAGACTAAGTGAAAGAAGTCCATCTGAAAAGTGTGTGTGTGTGTGTGTGTGTGTGTGTGTGTGTGTGTGTGTATCCATACATATAAAATTTATATATATCCATATATATATATCCATATATATATGGATACATGTCATTGCACATCTATCTACACCCATGAGAGGTGTGGTGCATAAAAAACCTTAATAGAAATTGAGTCCTACTATAGCAAATTCATGACTTTGAGCTTATTGTTAGGGTGTTTTCTAAATTTTAATTAGAAATAGCTGAGAGGAGTTAACAGACAACAGTCCAGGTTACCTTACATGGATAGTTGAATTTCAAAACGTCAGAAGTCCATAGAATTGATGTTATAAATATTTCTATATTAATGTTCATTTTTATTAGAGACCTGTCTGCTTCTGACAGCTTCCTGTCTTGGATTCTAAGAAGAAATTGAGCATCCTTGGAGTTACTCCAGTTGTGCGGAGACAGCCACTAGGCAAGAATTGCCTCTTTCTATCTACAGACAAATTACTGTCCAGAAAAGGACACACTTGCAGAATAGTCGACTGTTTATATCTGCCTAGACAGAGTAATCAGCCCTTAATAATTCTGCATCACTAAGGTCTGTCAGATGATTCTGGGCCAGAAGGCTGAAGATTTGATGCTCCAACATTCTGTAGTATAGGGGCTGTCCAGGTGTACAGCAGTCTCTATAAATTGGCTAAGTTTTGGAAGCTATGCTTAGTGCTTCCCATAACTTCAGTTAACTCAGTCATTCTGGATTTCTGATGGGGTTGAAGACCTATAGTCTCATAGCCAATCCTGGCTATTTACTATGAGAGAAAAGATCTGAGTAGAGGGTTCTCAGCTGACATTCATTCTAAAGCCAAGAAAAAAGCCAGGTTCAAAACTAAGTGTTTTAGTTAGGAGAGACTACAGAGGTTCTGGTTAGTCAACAAAATGATGGACTGGGTATTAGGACTATCTTGTAACTCACTGGTACAAATAGGAATTATTATGCTCTAATTGTATTTTGAGAGAAAAGTTTTACTTTAACAGGAAGGGTGATATGTAGGAGGAGCTAAGGGAGAAGGAGTATGGAGAGGAAGAGATGGAGAAAGGAGAGGAGAAGATGAAGGAGAGGAGAAGCTAGGTGATGAGAGAGAGGAAGAGAGAAAAAGAGAGGGGGCATGGAGGCAGATGTTCACGTGTCTCCATCAGTCGAAGATAGTTGATATATCTAGGTTGGGTATTGGGTTACACTTCTGATTGAACATTACCATACTTATAAAACCTTTGATTAACATTTAAAAAAAATTGTATAAAAGCAAAATGGAAAAGGGGGCATGGGATAGGGTTTTCTAGGGAGGGGAAATGGGGAAAGGGGATGGCATCTGAAATGTAAATAAAATATCCAATAAAAAAAATTAACAAAAAAAAAAAAGAAAAAGAAAAAGAAATTGAGTCCTAGCTGGGCGGTGGTGGCAAAAAAGCCTTTAATCCCAGCACTTGGGAGGCAGAGGCAGGCAGATTTCTGAGTTCGAGGCTAGCCTGGTCTACAGAGTGAGTTCCAGGATAGCCAGGCCTACACAGAAAAACCCTGTCTCAATAAACCAAAAAAAAAAAAAAAAGGACTTTGGGATTACAAGAAAGTGTTGATGTAAATTTGTAACTAACCACCACTCTAATGGGGATATTGATAACTTGGGAGGCTGCTCCTGTGCAAAAGCAGGAGGCATACGGGAAATCTTTGTGTTTTCCCTATAGGTTTTTTTATAAACTAAAACCACAAAAATTATCCTTCCTGGTAACTGTTAGCTAAACCCTCTTGGAATGTACAAATAGATCACCAACCTCCACCAACCCAAAGGCTGAGTGGCATGAATAGTATCTGAGGCTTATAACAGAGGTGTCCCCACTTGACTTTACCTACCTACCCAAAACTCCCACCAATGGATTGGGAAGTTGCTTTGATTTATAACTTTCATTTGTTCTGTTACTATGAAACTGTTACTATGTGGGAACGTGGTATTTGGAGTAACCAGAATCTGTGTTCCTGGGCCCTGGTCACTCATATTTGGCTGCAGAATAAACTATCTCTTAACTCTTTAGGATAAGTACTGTTTCTGTATCAAAAAAGGAAGTGCAGGAGAGCTTTCCCATTACAAACTGACCAAACTGGCAGAGAGAGAGAGAGAGAGAGAGAGAGAGAGAGAGAGAATGGGTGGGGGACAGATGGGTAGATAGATAGATAGATAGATAGATAGATAGATAGATAGATAGATGCTTATATATATATATATTCTTAGGTTGTTATTATGATATATATATATATATATAGATATATATTCCTTCAGCACAGGCAGAAGGTGGTTCAGAGTCAAACAATAAGTAACAGAACAAACCATACAGAGATACACTTGTGAAACAGAAATATATATCATGATAACAGCCTAAGAAAACTTTTGGGGGGAAAAAGAGATCCATTATTTTAAAAGTAAACGTGGAGAAATGGAATGCTAAAAAACACTTGTAATTCAGTCAATTGTCCTTTGGAATTTGTAATACTGATTCAAGTGTCACTTGCCTTGGTGGGTGGGTGAGATGGATTGGTTTCATCAGAGGTGTTATAGACTGAAAAATGAAACTCGACATTTTTTTTTTCTGACATGTTTACTCATGTAACTCTGTGCTGGGAACACAGTGTTAGTGTAAAAAAAAAAAAAGAAAAGAAAAAAGAAATGCAGGACTGTCTGCTGCACTTAGCTTTTTCTTATATACTTTTTTCAGTGCTGAAGTTGATTTCTTGCTAGGCAAGCAGTCTACGGCTAAGCTGTGCTCCAACCCTGAGCTTGTATTTTCAGAGTTGAAGGGACGTGGCTGGATCGGGAGAGGTCTTTCACAAGTAGCAAAGACAAGATGGGAATGTCTTCCCTGTGACTTCTAAGTCTTTGTGGGAGCCTCCATAGAGCAGGACTGACTGCCGCATACTAGGTTTCTTTGTTGATGACTCAGATACTTGAAATCATTGTTCCCATTGTTTGAAATATTAGTCGGCTCTGAGCGAACCTTCAAAACTGGTGATGGCTACGTCTTCGTGGTAGAATATTTACCTACCACAGTTGAGACTCTAGGTCCTTCCCCAGTGTCGCGAGCATTTATATCCCAGACTGTCAGTTGATTCTGACAGGAGGTGCCTCGGGAATTATGACAGACAGGCAAGAGTCGAGATCTGATCTTTCAAATGCTTTACTTTCAATATCGGGTTCATATAAGAAAGTCACAGTGTCATATAATAGAGTCACAGCACACATGTAAAACCAAACTAGGGAGGCACACACTAAAGCTACGACTGCTACTATCCACATCACTCGGTCACTCATAAATACAACCTGTTCTCGGCTCAGGTTTGGCCTTGGCTGCGGCCTCAGAGAGTCTTGCTCCGCTGGCAATACCCAGTGCAGTGGGGTAATGGATGATCGTTTGGGTCTCATCAGAGTCCAGACTAGCGTGGAGTCGGGGGGCTAGTCATGATGGACTCGTGAGTGGAGTTTCTCTGGGGTTTTTAAGCTCACTTCCAACCAGGGAACGCCCTGGGGCTTCCCTATCTATCTATGGCACTCGTCACACACCACACATCTGGTTTCACTCTTTATCTGTTAGGTTCTGTCTCTCTGGCCTTTTGCTAGGTCATCTAGCCTATGCTGGGTCCAGCCGGACCTCACAAGAATGCTCTTTACACCCAGCAAATAAACAAGCAGAGAGAGAGAGAGAGAGAGAGAGAGAGAGAGAGAGAGAGAGAGAGAGAGTTTGAAGCTGACCTAGTTGGCTTAGGCTGTCTGTTAGCATCTCTTATTTTCTGTTTCACACATGTATCTCTGCATAGTTTGTTCTGTTACTTATTGTTTGACTCTGAACCACCTTCTGCCTGTGCTAAAGGAGTTCTCCCCTTCTTACTATTGGGGTCAAAGTCTGGAGTTCCTAAGGACTGGCAAAATCCCAAGTACAGAGCAAGATGTCTCTGATACTGTGGCTGGTAACACCATGAGAGTCTAACAAGAGGAAAATTGTAATATGCTCCTAGCATTACTCTGAAGTGCACACTGGCCTTGTTCTGAGTCTCTGTTGGGAACATAGGAGAAAGGCATAGGTACATACAGGAAGCAACATGTTAGTGTTGTTTATCACCCAGGATTTCATGGTTGTTTATTTTAGACTCTACAGTGAATCTTCCTAACCTTTACCTCCCTTCCAGGTTCCATGCACTGTTCTCCTTCCTTCCAGAACTGAGCCTACGACTGAAATGTGTCTTCCTGCTCCTCTGTGATTTGATTTGATTTCAAATACAGAGAACACATATCCATCACCCTGCAGGGCTTTAAAACAGTCTTTGTCCTCTGGACATATTCTGACAAGAGGAAAGTAGGAGAGAAAGCAGAAACCAATGGACTAGAGAGTGAAGACTTTGAGGTCACCCCAGAGTGGATCAGGAAGGATCTGCCTTCTTGCCTTCATTTAAGAAACTCCATTGTCTTAGTTAGGGTTTCCATTGCTGTGAAGAGACACCGTGACTGAGGCAACCCTTATAAAGGACATTTAATTGGGTGTGGTTTACAAGTTCTGAGGTACAGCCCATTATTATTATGGCAGAAAGCATGGCAGCATCTAGGCAGGCCTGGCACTGGAGGAGCTGGGAGTTCTACATGTTCAGAAGGCAAACAGAAGAAGGCTACCTTCCAGGCAGCTAGGAGGAGGGTCTTAAGCTCACACCGTAGTGACACACCTACTCCAACAAGGCCACACTTCCTAAGCCAAGCATATTCAAACCACCACACCCCAACAGCAAGCCTGAATCATGCCTTCCCCAGTGATGCAAGAATAAACTGAAGTTCAGGAGAGAAAACCCACAGCTATGTCAAAGACAAAAATGCTGACTAACTGGTTAAAACTTCCTGATTGGGCCAAGTTGGGATGCTTGAGCCAGAGCCAAATAATCTTGGACTATCTTTAGATCCTTTAATAACCTTTCATTGTCCACCTGTGTCTGATCTAACACCCTTTCAATGATCAAGCAAAATAAACTAGACTGTATTAACAAGCCAGTCGATTCAGCCAAGTAAAAAGCTAAGAAAATCATCACATAGCTTCAGAGACCTAGGGAAGAGATTTCTCAGCTTTTATTGCTAATATAACCTGTCTGATAGTCCTAGTATTGTCCTGGGAAAGTGCCTTAATTTATGACTTTATACTTTTCCATCACTATGAACTTTATGAAGCTGCTTCCACACTGAAATCTTATTCTGGGCAACTGAATCTCTCTTCCCAGACCATGTTCACTCACATATTACTCAAGAATAAGCTGTTTATTTGCCCAGTATGGTGAAATCTGTATTTTGCATTCATACATGGAAGCTGAAGCAAATGTGTTTTCAGTGGTCTTGCCTCTTGTTTTAACTAACCTGAAGCTGTTCACTCTTCACCTCGTGCACTGTCACAGTCCTCTGGCCTCTGATTAAAGCCTCTCTCTCTCTCTCTCTCTCTCTCTCTCTCTCTCTCTCTGTCTCTCTCTCTCTCTTCTGGCTCTTGAAACTCTTGTTTTCCTGTCTCTCTGCTACTTCTACTCTAACTAGCATTAGCTTGTGTGGTTCTGAACTCACTTGTGTGGTTCTGGCTCACTCTAGAGCCACTGGGCCCTTAGAAGATGTCCTCATTCTTTAGGGACTGGTTCCATACACATTGTGATCAAATCCACAGCTCAAGAGAATTTTATGTGTGCCCACAGACCTTTCTCTGAGGTTCCATGGCTTACTCAGACTACTGCAAAAGCAGATGTGTTGGATAAAACACATGCTAAGACGACTGCCTGTTTTCTTAGGTTTCTGCTTGCTATGTGATTAGCGAGTGCTCTGTGGTATAAACAGCACTGTTTAAGAGAACACAAATTAATAAAAAAAAAAAACATATTATGCAGGAATACCATAAAGGTCCAGAAAGCCAGACGCTGTCTTGTACCTCTAGGAATATGTTATCCTACAATGCATTCTTCTGTCACAATTTTGAGGGTCACTGATTTTGGTTAATGGTTCTTCTGACTCCCCACTGGGATCAATGACAAATCTTGTGGCTTTTGGGATTTTTTTTTTCTTTGTTTGTTTGTTTGTTTGCTACTCGGTCCTCAAGAGACAATCTTATCCTTCTCAGGTGCAAAGCACACAGTGGACAAACTAAGTCATACTCTGAAGAAAGCTGCCTCCCTTCCTGGTAAATAAACAGGTGTGTGTGTGTGTGTGTGTGTGTGTGTGTGTGTGTGTGTGTGTGTGTTGTGATCTATGTGTGTTTTAAATTTCTGAAGTTTAGCTAATAATAAACAAGAACAAAAACCACTTTTCAGGCAAGTAGAATTAAATCTTCTGTTGACAGTGTATCCACAATATCCACTGTCCATCCAGAAACATCAATCTCCATATGCAAACTGGAAAAAAATGGAAAGAATGAGTTAGTCAAACAAAGGTGGACACATTAGGGAGGAGCAAAAGTAAAGCAGAGCTAAATTAAAAGCAAAGAGATTAAGTTATGGGCATGAAAAGACTTAAGCAAGGAGCAGTAACGAGGCACAGGGGAGGGAAGGGGTGAGTAGAAGTGGTAACCTGAAGAAAAGGTGTATGGAAACTTATATTGAAACCCACTCCCTCATAATCCAATTAGAAAATATACCTGGGGCAGTAGTTTTCAACCTGTGGGTTATGGCTGCTTTGGCAAATGTCAATCTCCAAAAACATTTACATTGCAAGTCATAACAATAGCAAAATGACAGTCATGAAGTAGCAACAAAAACAATTTTATGGTTGAGGGTCACCACAACATGAGGAACTGTATTAAAGGGTCGCAGCATTAGGAAGGTTGGGAACCACTGAGCTAAAGAAATATGATACAGGTGATAGGAAGAGCGCAGAGAATGCTGGTGGATAAAGAATTAAGTGGGAAGAAGTTCAATGGGAGGGAGGGGGCTGGTTGAGTTAAACAAAACTAAGGAAGTATGTTAGCACCTCATGGAAAGCCACTAGTTAGTAAGTTAGTTTCAAAAGTACAACGTTTTCAAAAAAGGAGTTTGAATGGAGTTAGCCTACATGGGTGGGTAATGCTGCTCCCAGAAGAAATGGGTTATTAAATTAAAATTGCAGTACACGGCAGGGGACACCTCACTGCAAGTTATTGTTCACAGGGGCCCAGCGGTCTCCAAACAACACAGATCATTGCCATTTCCCTTAGGTGTCCACCGGAACTACACTGTAAGATGTTGAAGACATGTACGTTTTGCAGACCATAGGAAAATCAATCTCAAATGAGAAAAACTCTTCCTCCCCACTGGCTAGGTTTCATAGCACTAGAAGGGGCGATACTCTGTGGTCCCAGATTGCCCAGTTTAGACTAAACATTCCATCCCTTAGTCTCAGCATTTTTGCCCTATCTACCTCTCGGCATTGACAGTTATCCACTGCACAAAGAAGCTTATCTGAGCAAGGGTGAGCAGAGCCAAGGTTTATGAACTTATTTAAAGGGCATCTTAGTAACATGACCATTCAGTAAAATAACAACAGCAGCTTCTACTTTAAGGTATATGACATGCCCAATCTTGGGCTTTTAGCCAAGATTATAGGACCAGGTGTGGAATTCCCTCTACTAAAGAAGGCTTCAGCTAGAGTCGGAGCAGTTAGTCACTCAACGACAGTGGTGCCACCATTGAATGAATGGGAAGATCTTGCCTGGTAGGTCAGTACTGTGGCATTCTGGGTAACATTATTGATGTCTTTTCTTTTTCTCCCAGAACTCTACACAGCACCTTCTTCCCTCCCATCTGGACCCACCCTTTTCTGTCTCTTATTAGAAACAAACCGCCTTCTAAGATATTACAATATAATATAGTATAGTGTAATATAATATAATACAATATAACAAAAACTAGCACCAGAATTAGACAAAACAACAGAAGGAAAAGAGCCCAAGAGACGATACAAGAAACAGACACCCACTTGTTTGCACACCCAGGAACTGCATAAAACCACTAAACTGGAAGCTGTAATAAATACACAAAAGAACTGCATAGTAAAAAGAGAGAAGAAAAATATATATAAATAAAATAAAAAGTAATGAGCTAGAATTTTAAAAGTCCTGGCATAACACTGTGAGACACTAAACCTCCAAAGATGCTGTTGAGGTCATTTTCTGTTGGCTCTCTACTGCTAGACATGCAGCCTACCCTTGAGAGTAGTTTGGTTCTCCAGGGAGACTCCCTTGGAGGAAACTGAATTTTCATTTCTAAGTGGTTATCAACTGGATATAGCTTCTGGGTTAGGGATGAGCACATGTGTCTATTTCTCCTTTTATATCTAGAGCCCCATCGGGTGGAGATTCGTGAAGACCCTGTGAATGCTGCCTTCATCCCTGTGCCTTTTTATGTGTGTAGTTCACGTTGATTTAAAGGGCCTTGTTTTCTTGTTGTCTTCCATCACATCTGGCTTTTATACTCTTTCCAGTTCCTCTTCCACGGGGTTTCCAGAGCCCTGGGGTGAGAGATTGATGGAGACATCCTGTTTAGAGTTGAGTGCTTCAGGGTTTCTTGCTCTTTGCACATTGTCTGTCTGTGGCCCTCTATATTTGTTCCCCTCTGCTGCAGGAGGAAGTTTCTCTGATGGTGGCTGGCTGAGCAAGACACTGATCTATGAGTACAGGAGAATATCATTAGGAATCACTTTACTGCTTTTGTTTTAAGAACAGTAATACTTAGTTTTACCCTAGGCCCTTGAGCTGGCTAGTCAGAGGTTGTGTGGATCACCCAAGTAGTAACAGCTATGAGTTCCATCATAGGAAGTGGCTTTTTAGTCAAATCACAAATTGGTTGGTCACTCCCACAGGCTTTATATCACCTTTGCACCAGTGTATCTTGTAGGCAGGGTTCTATTGTAGATCAAAGACTTTTGGCTGGGTTGGTGTTTGTGTTTCTCTTTTGGTAGAGTGCAGAGTATATTTATGTATCAAAGACCCTAGAAGATAGGGGTGAGATCTCCATGTGAACCCCAGCTCTACTTCTCTGTGTTTAATGAGTTATATAGATGTTGTCCTCAGCAATGGGGACTTGCCATTACTTAGTTTGTGGAGAGAAACGTATAGTCTTGGCAACTGCCTGGATTGTTTGAGAGTGTCCATCAGACGTCATTGAACAAACAAGTTGCCCCTCTACACTACATAGAGGACTTTTGTCAATGCAACATATCTAGGAATTGTCATAAAAATCATGGAGGCAAGAGAATAACAGAATACCTTACAATAAAAGAAAAACTGAATCAAAAAAGGAAAGTCATTACTTTATCATTTGTTGCTGTGTTAGTTTTATATTAAAACCTTTGTTTGAATGGGGGTGGGGAATGATTGGCTGACTTGAGTGGGCTTTCCTCTATCCATATCACATGACCTTTTAGTACACCTGTTATGGGGATTGACACCAAAGATACAAAAGCAAGAGAGTAGACTCAAGCAGCTGATCCTTGAAGTTTGGAGCTTATCAATAACATGAAGGTCCCTTTCTATATTCTTCATTATGCATTCAAACTCATAATCACTTTTATCCTAGAAACAAAGATCCCAAGTTCATCAAAGTTAAAGGAACAAATATGCTTCTTTAACATTTCACAAGAATCCTTCAATACATTCTTGGCTGCCCTGAAGCTTTGAGTTTCATATTATTTCACTTTCTTTCCCTGACTCTGAATTTTTAATGGATTCCTGACAAGATTAGGTTTTAACTCCTCCATCCTCTCTCTGCTCATCTCACCCCTGACTAACGTGTGACCTTTTATGACTGAAGTATTGAAAGCCATTAGTGGTCTCATTGCTTCTGATTGCCAACATTTGCTAACTGTGCTATGGCATTTATCAATCTCTTGTTAGGCTGGGCAAGAATCATTCCCAGCATTAGTTTAATCTCCACAAACTAATTTTCCTTAATTATAAGCGGCTCAGCTCTTACAATCCACACTAATAAACTACTAATGGATTTGCCATGGAGCCCAGAGCAAAAAGAATTTTTTTAAAAAAAAAAAATGTTGATATTTAGTGAAGTTAAATAGTAGTGAACCCTCAGAAACTGAAGTCATACTTCTATATCTCTGACAATATTTGAGACTTTTTTACTGAAAAGCTGGGAAACGTTGCCCCAGATACTACTTCCTATGGAAGTAAGGTAAGGACAGGAAAATGCTGTAACACTACAGATGTAATGTTTTCCTTCCTGCACCTTTACCTCACTTCCCAAAAGAAGTGAAAGCTTTTTCCTCTTTTTTATTTTATTTTTGAGATTATAATACAATTACATTTCTCTCTTTCCTTTCCTTCCTCCCAAACTTTCCATACACTCCCCTCTGCTTTCCTTCAAATTCATAGCCATAGCCTCTTTTTTCACTAATTGCTAAACCATATATAACCTGTTCAGTCTGTATAATGTTACTTGTGTATAATCTTACTTTGGAGGCTGACCATTTGGTACTGGACAACTAACTGGATGCTCTATTCTAGGGAAGACCTTCTCTCCCTCTCCCAGCTTTCCCAGTTGTCTATAGTTCTTTGTGTAGGATTGAGGCCACATGGGCTCCCTGTCCAGTTTGGCATATCCATTGGTGTCTTCTCTATTCAGCTCACATTTGGGCAGTCATGTGGGTGAGATGAATCTTCCTGTGCTACTAAGGGACACCCTCTCACAGCAAACGTCCCAATCTTCTGTTCTTACAATCTTTCCACTCTTCTACAACATGCCTTGAGCGTTAAGTGTGGTGGTGTTCTGTAGTTGTATGGGTTGGGACTGGGCTCCACACCTCTGCATATTGATTGGCTGTGGTTTTCTGTAGTTGTCTCTATGAATTTCAAAGAGAAGCTTCCTTTATGGGGGTGAAGTCTTCATTTCTCTGTGGACATTAAGGAAAAATATTTTTAGATGGTTGTTAAAGATTAGGCTGGTTTAATAATTAGTGGTTGTAGATTCTCCTCCAATAACCACAACTTCACTAGAACTCAGTAGTTAGGTGGCCAGTACCAGGCATGGTTTCCCTCTTGTTGAACAAAGCAGAGCTTATGTCCAGTTAGAGAGATGTTGTTTCTCACCAAAGTACCCATGGCACTAATGCCACTCTCAGGGTTATCATGACATGCTAGTCATTGGTGTGTACATAAGCATCATAGTTAGAGCTGTTGGCTGCTTTTCTCCTTTGGGAGCTTGCATAGTGCCTTCTGGTACCATGAAATCTAGTCCTCAGGGAGGAAACATTCAGATAAGTTTCAGTTCAGGGGTCTCTGGGCCCTGTTTTTGAAGTTCATTGTGTCTTCAGAAGTCAGGACTTACATTCGACCTCTAGGAGGTAACCAAGGGTAATAGCAATAAGCTATTAATAATAGCAATAAGCCTCTTGGGCATCCCTGGATAGCAAGTCAAAGGGAGCCTTTCTCATGTCTAGTATTGGAGTCTTGTTAAGTGATCTTTGGCTCTTGGGATGGGGCACAATCAGCCCAGATGAGAAGAGTTCATTAAGATTATATATAAATATATATATATATATATTTGAAATTAAATGTATTATAGATCTTTAGGTAAATAATTGATAGTATATATAATTTCTTATGGCACTATCAGATATTCTTATTGTTGTTTTTCTTATATGCTCCCTTCCTCTGTATTTATCTCTGTTCACCTCTACAAAGAGCGCCCTCCAACCTTTATTTCTTTAATTGTTTCTCAGACAGTTTCTTAAAATTCCAGGACAAAAAAAGAAAAAACCTCACCTTTCAAAGATATGAGCTTTTACTAACTATATGGGCTTAGGCAAATAACTAAATTCTTAATCACAGCTGGGGTCTAATTAAATTTCAATACAAGAGACATTATAGTACTTTATCTGCTTCTGAAAAAAAGTTTGAATTCTGTCCAAGATCTTCATGATCATGTTCTGAGTAGATGTTAACTTCAAAGCTGTCATGATTGCATTACCCCCTGTACTGGCTGGTTTTGTCTGTCAACTTGACACAAGCTGGAGTTATCATAGAGAAAGGAGCTTCAGTTGAGAAAATGCCTCCATGAAATCCAGCTGTAAGGCATTTTCTCAATTAGTGATCAAGGGTGGGAGGGCCCATTGTGGGTGGTGCCATCCCTGGACTGGTAGTCCTGGGTTTTGTGCCCTCCCCCTCCAGCCTTGAGCAGACCTGAGAGACCTTGTTTACCACAACAGACCAAGTGATAAGGATCTAGGTGGAGTTACCCTCCTTGGCTGCACAGAACACAGAAGCAGAACTGCCGCTGGGCTTGCCTGGAGACATCTCTGGCCTGCGACCTAGAACGGATTATGGACTATCCCACCCATTTCCCCGGCTGAAACCAGGAGGGGTTGTGGGTTGGGTCTTCCCCTTTAAATTGAGAGCTGAACATTAAAGCTTTGAGCCTTGATCAGAGAACTTTGTCTTGGCTTCATCTCTTCTTGCCCTCTGTCCCCTTTCATTCCCAGCCCCCCTGTCAGGTGAACCCAGTTGACTTGTGGCCACGGGCGGCTACAGGTTCTATAAGAAAGCAGACTGAGCAAGCCAAGGGAAGCAAGCCAGTAACATCCCTCCATGACCTCTGCATCAGTTTCTGCTTCCTGACCTTCTTGAGTTCCAGTCTTGACTGCCTTTGGTGATGAACAGCAATGTGGAAGTATAAACTGAATCAACCCTTTCCTCCCCAACTTGCTTCTTGGTCATGACATTTGTGCAGGAATAGAAACGCTGACTAAGACACCCCCATTGTTATCAGACCAAGAAGATCTAAAGGTCTTTTCATAACAGCTCAAAGTATTCATGCACCAGGTTGGAAAGCCTGGTTTTCAGGTAAACAACCAAATTCCTCCAGTTTTGAAAAACTAATGTATTCCATGATGAGATGCCATCTCAAAGTCCTCTCAGGTTTTGATAGAATGGTGGTGATTAGGAGAAGCTTTAGATAACAGGAGGGGGGAAGGGTGGAAGAGAGAATTGATTAAGAGCCTTAACTTCTTGTCTTTCTGCAGCCCTTTATTCTGTACACTGCAAGCAACTTTCCTCCCAATCTGAGTAACAATTTTCTCCACTTGTGACTATTTTCCTCTTCCTTCTCTTCAATATATTTTTGGAATTGCCTATTTAATTTCCACCCTTCCCATAAGACCCATGTCTTCAGTGCCAAAACTACCCTCCAAGATTGAGAAGAGTTAAGAATATATAGAAATATCAAATAATTAGTTGGTATTATTATATATTATCTTGCCATGATTAAGGTGATCATTTCAGTAGCTCCCTGAAGAGCTTTTGGAGGGAGGCTGATGCAAGTGGATTAAAGTTTAAAGCATCAGCCTGACTGAGCTATACAGCAAGACTCTGTCTCAGACAAACAAACAAACTAAACAAGCAAACAATAAATAAACTAGGAATCAACTAGAGACACACTTTTCAATTCAGACCTCAAAGATTTGCTGAGCCTGAAGCTCACTTCTAACTGTGATTAGTCCAAGTCTAGCTAGGTAGGGCCAGAGAGATGGCTCAGCCACAAAGGGATAGGCTCATAACACTCCCCACCTGTTGGGAGCCGACTTTAAGCAGAAAGCTGCTAGAAAGCAGCTATCATCTTTGCAGCCATCTGGAACCATTTTCCTGATAGAAACTTGGTTTTTCAGCAGCCTACAACAGCTGAGCACACTCTAACAAATATCTTGTTTATCCCACATAGCTTGTTTTGCTGTTTAGTGACCCCAGCTGCATAGTGCACATGGTAAAATATCTTCACCTGTGTTCTCCTGCTTGTGCTTATAAATACCCAGGATTTCCTTGTTGTGTGTGGTGTGGTGTAGTAGTAGTAGGTGTAGTGGTGTGTATATGGTGGAGACAGTAAAGAAGTCTTGACTACAGATCCTCTGGCTTGTCTCTATTCTTCGAGGCTCTTCCCCTTCTTCCCCTTCTTCCCCTTCTTCCCCTTCTTCCCCTTCTTCCCCCCACTCTCTCTCTTGCTAGACCCTGACTTGCGGAACAGAGTGGTCTTTTACAGTTTGGCGCTCAACGTGAGGCTCCAGTAAGAGAGCCACAACATGTTGGCGCCAAACGTGGGCCTGAGTAGTCCTTTACACCCACCCACAAAAAAAAAAAAAAAAAAAAAAAAATCAAGGCAGGTTGAAATTTGGGCTTAAAATTAGATAAGGTATGAATTATCTAGATAAGAAAGGGGGCTTTAATATGGATATTCATATGTCTCCCCCCATAATTGCATGTAACTCTCAAGCCATGAGCCAATTAAACTCTTCCTCCTTTAACCAGCTTCTGTCAGAGATTGGACCACAGCAATGGAAGCCAATACAGCCAGCAAACCCAGCTGCCATAGGTTGTATTCTGAAGCAGTTAGAGAGCTGGTGTTCTTATGTAGGGTCTCAATTTTACATTTTCTCTCAGAGTGCTTCTGGCACACTTGAAAGTTTTAATATGAAGCCATATTACCACTGTCCTTGGGCTTCCAGTTGTAAATTCTCAAACAAGATGTTCATGTCTTTTTCACACAGATCCTAGACAGAATTAAGATAATTTTATGTTTGTGTAGAGGGGAGAATACTTTTTCCTGTCTTGACGATTCTCTTAAATACAGAATACTTTCTTAACAAATATTTTTTTCTTAATGGTTAGGTTTCTCTTAAGCAATGGCCTCTGATGGAGAGTTTAATATTCTTTTCCAGCATCTGCCTCTGACCTACTGACTAGTGGAGCAGAGATCTGTAAACACCAGAGTAACAAGACTGCTTTCAAATATGCTCTGTTGAACCATAATGTGAAGCTTAATACAACCCTGAGGTCTCTAGGACGTTCAGAAAGTTTGCTTCTAATTGATATGCACAGAAATAAACTTGAGCAAATTATCCAGAGGGCAATGATGTAATGAAAAGATTGAGGTGAGCCCTGGATGCCTCCAAAGCTGCTCTAGTACATACACACACACACACACACACACACACACACACACACACACACACAGCACACACACACTTGAATGATGAATCGTTTTTTATTTTTTATTTTTTTAATTTTTGCATTTTTTTATTTAGTGTGTGTGTGCAACACACATTTTGATTCATCTCTAAGCTCCTTTTGTTGTGGTTGTGGTTGTTTTTGTTTTCCTTATCATATCTCAGAAATAAGTGATCTTATTAACATTTGTTAAATAGACCTCCAGAGGTACCGCCTAACTCAGTCACTTTCAAAGTAAATGGAACAAGTACCCAATGTAATTTCTATTTTTTATGCCAAAGCAATAGAGTAATTCTCTCCTGGAATTCATGCCTATGATTTTGACATTCTGTTCTGAAACCTTAGAGTATTTTGCTAAATAAAGACAGTTTCTTTCCAAAAGAAATCCCAGAATCAGCTAGTAAGGCTATTTTTGTTCATCCAGAAATCCATGGTTTGCATTTCAACCCTACTATTTTGCTCACACAGGGAAGGTCAGGGGAGGAAATGCACACTGGAAATGGGATACAGATAATGTTGACAGGAGCATTAATGTCTTAATCCATCAATCTTGACAACTGTTTAGCTCAGAGCTGAAAATAAAGAGTCAAATGCAGGATTTCTCCCAATATCTGGGCAATGAAGAGGATACTGTAATGTTATTTAGAACACTAGGAGTCAAGGAAGAAATTATTTTGATGAGACTATTGACTCTATTTACGGTGAGTCTTCCTTTCTACATCTCTGTAATCCAGAGCTTTACTTCAGCAATTATAATCTTGTCAGGTGCCCCTCGGGAGCCACCCTGTGACTCTGCTTCAGTTCCCTAGAAACTCTTTGAAGATAATGCCTTCAAAACCTACTGAAATGTATGTGTGGCCATTGTGAAGAGAAACAAAAGGAAATTGATAGTCTGAGAGAAGAAACTCGATTTTGGAAATGCTGAACTTGACCTGTTTTTAGATCACAGTCACATCTAGATGGCTATTAGATGTGCAGTCTGAGGCTCTCCATGTAGACATGCCTAAGCTGAAACCTCAAAATGAACTGTCATACAGCAGAGGCTACTGTCTCTAGAGCAGGCTAGAGTCTAGGCTAGTCAGACTCCTCCCAGGAAGATCCAAACAAAAAGACAAGCTGGAATATGAATATGTGAATTCTGTGTAAACTGGAGAGATGACTACACAGTTAAAAGCACATACTGCTTCTGCAGGAAACCAGACTTTGGTTTTCAGCACCTACATCAGATGACTTACAACCACCCGTAACTCCAGCTCCATGGGATCTGCTGCCCTCTTCTGACCTTTGCAGGCACCTGCACTCACATGCACATAACCCCATACAGACACACACAATTAAAAATAAAACAACTTTTTACGAAAAAAACAGAAATCCGTGAAGAACACTGAATTTTTTAAGATGCCAGAAAGAAGAAATAAACCGCTGAGCCATACAGGTTGATGGAGGATGCCAGAGGGAAAGATCATTCTTCTAGAAACAATTGGCAGGACTGGTGGGTAACTAACCTTCATCAGGCTACTCATCTTGGGTCCACAAAACTTTTGGAGTTGCTCAGACCAAGGTATGTTATACCTAGACTAGACAGCTTAACTCGGATGTCTCAGCCAGATGAGGGTTTCTACTGAAGTGAATATAAAATACAGAACTCTTACCCAGGAAGGGTTCCAAATGAGAAACCAACATTCCCACATACTCTGGGAAAACTGAATTCACCAGGACCTAGCCTACTGGGGGAGGATAAAAGTACTTGCTAGTTTTTAAAGATACATTTTCGGGGTAAGTAGAAGCAGTCCCCTCCCAGTCAAACTGTTCAAATAGTAACTAAGAAGCTCCTCCAGGAACTGGTCCCCTGCTTTGGTCTCCTTCTAGCAATGGGGTCAGACAATGACCTGGCTTTCATAGACAAAACCTCTCAATTACTAGCTAAAGCTTTAGACATAGATTAGAGAATGATTAGATATCCATTGTGCCTATAGACCTCAGAGGTCTGGACAAGTTAAAAATAGGACATTAAAAGAAATGGGAGTTTTTTAAAATGAGTTTTAACAAAACTCGTATTAGAGTCTACTAAAGGATGGACAGGCCTCCTTCTTTTGCTTTGCTTCAGCCTGCTACACCCCAGATAAGAATGGATTTACCCTCTCTGATATTAGGGATTGTTTTTTATTGATTTTTGTGAATTTTTCATTATGCACCCCAACCCTCCTCATCTCAATCCTTCATATCTACCCTCTGCCCTTGCAACCCTCCAAAAATAAAATGTAAGTAAATAAACAAATAAGCAAAAAATAATATAAATTTCATCATAGAAGCTGTAGTGTGTCACTGTGTGTCCCCACAATATAGCCACGTCTTTACTTGCAATTGTTCATTGCAGTGACTTATTGGTCTAGTTCGAGGCCTCTGGCTTGACTCCCTGACTATTCCGTTGTTGCCATGTGCAGGAGATCCTGCAGCTTTGCATCTGCAGGCCCAGCCTTTTCACATACTCTAGCAGTTCATAGATAGGGTAGATGTTGCAACAGACCAATTCAAAGCCCTTGATCTAAGCCTGGGTAGTAGGTGAGCTGGTCGGCCCACTAGTTCTCCCAAACCCACACCACATGGACAGCTCTCCACTACTGCCTCAGCTAGCTCACCCAATGTTACAG
The DNA here is from genome assembly GCA_030674055.1 of Rhabdomys pumilio. NCBI lineage: Eukaryota > Metazoa > Chordata > Mammalia > Rodentia > Muridae > Rhabdomys > Rhabdomys pumilio. The sequence goes on from JANHMN010000026.1 coordinate 8,621,035, forward strand.
CCAAGGAGCTGGGCTGGCTCTCTAGCTCTCATGCCCTTGGAACCACCTCACATGCTCTCATGTCACCAGGGCCAGCTCTACTGTGCTGCCTAGGCAAGGTATGGCCATTTCTCCTGAGTGCTGCAGCCAGTGAGGAGACTGTGTTTGAAAGATACCCCTTCCCACCTCCCTGAAACCCCACCCTCCTACCCCCCTCCCTCCTCCCCACCCCTACTCTGCTTTCTGGGCTTAGAAACCAGCAGTTTCCTCTAACCATTCCTGGCAGAATTCTCTAACCACTCCTCTCTTAAGTGACTACAGGTACTCCACTCCTCCGTAAAGGCTATTCACTAAACTATCCGAGACACCCAGCTGACCTCCAAGCCTACCACCAGTTTCCCCTTACTCCAGTCCAGTGATACTGTCAGGGTCAAGCAGGTAACAAAAGGGGCACTAAAACTAACTTGGAAAGGACTCTGTGTGGTGATTCTCTCCACTTCTATGGCTATGAAGATATCTGCCATTACATCATGATCTACCTTACCTGGGTCAAGAGAGTGGAAGCCACAGACACTGCTGCCAAATTGACTGTGTCCAGACTATGGACCCATTGAAATTAAGGTTTCATTGGGCCCTGAACCCTTCAACTCCCTGCTCCTCTTCTGATGCTTTCCAAACTAAGAAGATAGACTGATAAAGACCTAGAGATATTAAAACTTTCCATTTCTGAATTAAAAATAAGTTAGACTCCTTTGCAGAAATGGTTCTACAAAATTAGAGATGCTTAGACTTCTCATGAAATAAAGAAAACTATGTATGGTTTTGGGAGAAAACTGTTGTTTATATGCTAAATGAGCAGAGTAATTAGAAAAAAAATCCTGCCCATAGTTGGAGAAATAATTGGTACCAGTCTCTGTTCTCTTGGTCTGCCTGGCTAACTACTCTTCTGTTCCCACTGGCTGGCCCTTTAATTCTCATTCTGACTGGATTAACAGCAGGGCCCTGCATCTTAAACTAAAACAAGATGAGTCCATGGTTTGACTCATTCACTAAAACCAGTGGCGAATATAGCAAAGCCCCAGATCTTAGTAGGCCCTCAGATCACAGCACAACTGACTCCATGATAAAAGTATCACTCAGACTGTAAAACTCAGCACATAGACAGCAAAACTAAACCAGCACCAGCCAAAACTAAAACAAAGGCCTAATCCATCAAAGTCCATATAATTCTGGGAAAGTCTCAAAATGTGCTAACCTTGCTTTTTTAGCTTCTGTAGGTCTGCTTCTGTCTAATGTTCTTGTTAACTGAAGTATGTCAACCTAGGATAAGGGTGTGTGTGTGTGTGTGTGTGTGTGTGTGTGTGTGTCTGTGTCTGTGTCTGTGTGTGCGTGCGTGCGCGCAGTCACCAGCCAGCTAATAAGGATTTTCTATTGGCTTAAATCCATGTCCGAGCAGTCTTCACTAGTGAATATCCCACAACAAGATGCTGCTAGTCAGTTGCTCTTAGAATCTCTAGATAAATTGACAAAAAGTAGGAATGATCTCTGTCATAAAATTAACCAATTTGTAGCGTCCCAGAATACAGTGAAGGATAGCAATGAACATAGTGATAAAATTGACCAGCTCCAATGCACATAAACAGCCTAAAGTGTGCCCTGGAAGAAAATCTTCTCTCTAGCAGTCACAGAGTTCAAGTTGTGAAAAATCAAACTGAAACCCTCATTTTAAGGTTGGTTTAATTACAGCAAAAATTCAAGTCTCAGCCTCAGAGGGTGTTAGCAGTTAAAGTAAGGATTTGGTTTTTAAAAAAAAATGGAATCCTCTAACATGGGATAGGTATGTGTGGGAGAACCCTACTAAAACTTTGAATCCTCAGATTTTCAAAGTTTAATTCACCTGAGGAAGTAGTCTCTCCAACCTCAACAGAAAAGTTACTACCACCCCAACCCCTGAGATATTCCCCTTTCCATCTTTGACTGAGGAAATTAACCCTTCATTGTCCGCTAAACCATCAGTGACCTTCTCTGAAGGAAGTTCCACATAAGACAATACTGATGTCCCTCAACCAAGAGTTGCCTCCAGACCTATAACGAGAGTTGAGGCAAAGCAGGCCCCTAGAGGAGAGGTAAACTGTGTGGTCTGTGAGGAGATGTGCTACACTAAAGATCTTAACTTGTTTGCTAATTCGTTTAAGCAGAAGTTTGGGGGAATATGTATGGGAATGGTTTTTAAGATTGTGGGATAACAGCATAAAGATCACAAAACTGAATCAGGCTCGATTTATTGATGAGGATCCTCTGAGTAGAGACTCCAGGTTTAAAATGGAAGCTCACAGTTAAAGAAGGAGGCAAACGTTTATTTGAATGGTTGGCTGAAACATTGGTCAAAATAGGGCCTATTGACAAGGAGCTGAAGATGCCTAATACCCCTTGGCTTGGTGCTGACAAAGGGATTTTAAGGCCAATGGAAACTGCAATGTCCATGTATGTATGTGTGTGTATGTATGATGTATGTATGTATGTATGTATGTATGTATGTATGTATGTATATGTGTGTACAACTACTGAGACCATTTATTGTGGCTTATAAGAGTTATTTTAAGAGGAAAATCATGTCAAAGACCACATAAGACACATTTAGGGTTGTTAAAGGGTTTTTCAATTGCTTATAATGGATAATAGATGGATTTTTAAAAGTCTGATTCCATGGTGATATTCAGAAACAGAGATATGGAGAGAAAATTGAAAGAAACAGATATTTAAAGTAGGAGATAACATCTTCTCATCATAATGCCAGCCAATAAACACATAAATGATATGGTTAGAAAATGGCATTTGTAATCTCGATTTATCTTAGTATTTATAAATAAATCTCGATTTATTTATCTGACCTCTATCCTCCATTTTGAGAAAGGATCCTATTGGCAGGAATGGTTCGAGAAAACACAGAGCCGTTCACCTATGGTTGTAGAGAGAAGAAAATTCAAAATCAAACCTTGGAGGTAAAAACATCCTGAGTAGGGAGTTATTTGGTCAACTCCCTTATTTCACAAAACAGAAAGTAATGTAATGTTTATGGCAGAGCCCTGACAGATTGCTCTGTCTTCAAACTAAACTTTAGAGGTTTGAAAGATAATCCCAGGGCCAAAGGATAGGCGAGTCAGAGGTAAGCAAGGAATCGTCACTTGGGAAAATCTCATTTTCACTTCCAAGCTGCCCAGAGAGTATAGAAAAGTTCCCATTAGCAGCTCAGTTCTGCCCGGATTGCTCTGCATCACGTGCAAGTATGATGTCAGCTGAACGTCTGCAAACACTACAGACCAAGCAGCATACCTGCTGTTTGCCAGGGTTGTTGTTTCTTCCTTTCCAGCAAGAAACTTGACTCAAGGATCCCATGGGCTCGGTGAACCATTCACCTGACCTGCAAAGTGTGAAACGACGACGTGGGGAGGTAACTGTTTCTTGACCCTGAGTGGAAAAATAAAATTCAGGCAAAAAGAAAAGCGGGCTTTAAAATATTTCCATTGTTGTCACATATATATCGAGTGTGTGTGTGTGTGTGTGTGTGTGTGTGTGTGTGTGTGTGTATGTGTGCATGTGCGTGTGCGTGTGTGTGTGTGTGTGTGTATAAAACAACAGTTAAAAAGAAAGAGGCCACGAATTTTATAAAGAGCAAGAGGGAACATAAAAACAGAAGGATGATTAAAAGGAACATAAATTCAAAAAATTAAAAAAGTGTTTTCATTGGACATGGCACTGTGGTATGTAACCAGGGGTGTGTGAGTGTGTGTGTGTGTGTGTGTGTGTGTGTGTGTGTGTGTGTGTGTGTACACAAATACACATGTACATTTTTATGTGTATGTGGAGACCAACAATTGATGTCAGTTTTCTTCTTCGAAGCAGGATCTCTCACTGATCCTGGCTCCCACTGTCTAACTACACTAGCTGATCAGCAAGTGGGAAGGAGTCCACTGTCTCCACTTCCCCAGGGCTCTGATTACAGACACACTTTCACACCTAGTATATCACATGGATTTCAGAGATCTGATTCAGGTCCCCATGCTTCTGCAGCAAACACTTTACCATCTGAGCCATCTCTCCAGGCTGAGCCATCTCCAGGCCCACAAAGGAGATATTTCACTAAGAATTGCCTCTTATGTGCATGTAAGTATGTATATGTGATGAGTGTGTATGTGTGCATGTAAGTATGTCTGCATGAGTGTGTATGTGTGCTTGTTAGTGTGTCTGCTTTAATAGGCAAATGGGAGACTATAAATTGTGATTAATTCTGAAAATTTCAACACTAACTCAGAAGTTACTGACCATAGAATGGGGAGCTACTATAATTTGGAAAAGTTATAAGATGTCAGATCTCTAGGGGGAAAAAATGAGACAGTCCTTGGCTATTGGTTCTTTCTCTTCTTTTTCTTCAGAGACCAAGAGCTAAAGGACCCTTTGCTATTTCTTCTTCCATCAAACAGAGTTCTAGTCTTATACCTGCAAGAAAATAGCAAAACATGAAGAAAATGAGGACAGATGTCTTGGTAAGGCCTTTGGTTTTATCTACCATTATAGAATCCATCACCAAATCGAAGTTTCCATTAAAACATGTTCTTTGGAAACTTACATGTATGAAAAACAGAAGTGTAAAGCCCTGTGGCGATCAGTTCTAAGTACTTTTGATCTGGTTACTCGGGGTGGTCAAAAGACCAGCAACATCAGCATCACGGGACACTTGTCGGAAGCAGCCATCCTAGACCCACTGAATCAGAATCAGCATTTTCTGAAGAGCCCCAGATGAGAAGCTCTAGTGTGGAGAGCAAAGGAGTGTGGCTTAATTATAGGAATTCTTGTGAAGACTAATGTGAGACTAGGGACATGAGCAACACAGATGGATAGCTTGTGGAAATCTGAGTTAAGTGTATTTGGAGTCACACCACAGCTGCTATTTGATATTGCACCCTTTATTTTTCCTCTCATTGAATTTTTTTAACATTCAAAGCATATGCGGGGGCTGGAAAGATTGTTCCTCAGGTAAGAGCACTGACTGTTCTTCCAATGGACCCAGGTTTGATTCCCAGTATCTACATGGCTGTTCACAACCATCTGTAACCATCTGACGCCCTCTTCTGGTCTCCATGGGCACTGCATCTATAAGGTGCACAGCCATTCATGCAGGCAAAACATGGATACACAGAAAAATAAAACAGGGACTGGAGAGATGGGCCAACAGTTAAGAACACTGACTGCTCTTCTAGAAGTCATGAGTCCAATTCCCAGCAACCATATGGTAGCTCACAACCATCTGTAACAGGATCTGATGCCCTTTTCTGGTATGTCTGAAGAAAGTGACAATGTACTGAGTACTCACATACATAAAAAAAAAAAAGTCTTTTTTAAAAAAGCTTTATTTTTTAAAAAAGAAAGAAAAATAAAACAGAGAAGAAGTAGGCAGTGCTAGGGCCACGGAGATGGCTCAGTTGATAAAGCATTGACTGCAGAAGCATAACTACCTTAGATCAGACCCCCACCCCAAAGCCCTCAGAGAAACTCTGGACACAGTGGCAAACACCTGTAATCCCGGCGCAAGGAGACAGAGACAGGATAACTATAACTTGGCAGCCAACCAGTCTAGCTGAATTGGTCAGATCCAGGTTTTCTGAGAGATCTGGTCTTGAAAGATAAAGGAAAGAGTGACTAAAGAAAACACCAGGCATCAACATATGTCCCCTATACAAAAACACATATACCCATGTCCACATTTGTGTGCTTACAAACACACAAATTCCCTTTTGAATTTACACACAAATTCCCCCTTTGAATTTTAAAATGAAAGTTAATTTTGCATGGTGTTTCACTACAGAAAGCAAACTCTTACTGGTATCACCTTCTTAGTATCACTTTCTTATGTAGTATCATGTCTTCACAAAACAAACTATACCTCCTGCAAACTTCCTGGGTTGTTAGAGATAAACTATAACCACAATGCCATCTGACTCCCCACACTTGTCTTTCTGAGTAAATATCTAATAATCTCTCATCTTTATCTTATTTCAATAATATTATCTTCAATTATAGTCTCCAGGGCTAAAACAATCACTCACCTTCTGAGCAGCGCCCAGTTCCACCCTCGTGCTCAAGATAAACCATGGTGAGAGTCTCTGCTGTTACAAAAGACAAAGTCACGCAGAGCATGCCTGTGTCCAGGAACCGAGACCTAACGTAGTCTGTGCGATCCTGTCTAAGTGATTTAACACACCTGGCCCTCAGTTTCCTCTTTTGAAAAAAAAATTAATTCAGTTTTTGTACCAAATGTTTGATGATTATAGAAAAGTTTAGCCAAAGCTCAAAAACATTTACAATTCCTAGAGAATATTTGTGTGGGTATATATTGTGATTATAATGAACATGCAATTTTGTTAGCCCATGATTTACAGAGCAAGCTTGCCAAAACGTACACCACACAGTTCATAGACCAAATGAACTATCTCCTTTCCCACTTCGTGATGGATACCCATTTTGAGAATCAAATAAGGGAGAGGGAGAGAGAGAGAGAGAGAGAGAGAGAGAGAGAGAGAGAGAGCGCTACCTGTATAAACACACACACATACACAGAGAAACATACATGCACATGCACACATAGCAATACATATGCGGACATACATACAAAAACACATACACAGCCACCCCCCAAATACCACATTTCCCCTGCATTGATCTAATCTTCTTTCACTCGTGATATTTTCAAAATTGTGGCTGGAGGAGTTGTTTATTTGGGTTTGACTTGGGCTTGTTTCATTCAATTTAATACAGTAATAAAAGCTGTGTTCCAAACACAATTTTGCACAGAATTCCATTATATAAAATGGAGAAAGGCTGGAATCCTAGTGACTACAGGGAAAGCAGTCTGAAGCCCCGCCCCTTCTGTCTCCTCTTCGGCTCACACCAAACCACACCCCAGCCCATCCTCGGTTAGAAACATTTCACAGAAGCTTAATGCCTTCATCTCCCCCTGACCACAGTTCATTTCCAGTGAGAGGAAATGGGGAGGAGCTAAGCCTAACTGGTTCAAAACTAACAATTCTGTTCCTTGGTGATTCTTTTTAACTAAAACAACTTCTATATAAAGTGGACCGCAACTCCAGCTACTCAGAAGCCCGAGGCAGGAGGAATGCAAATTCAAAGCCTGCGTGGGTTCCAGTGTGAGCCTGGGGCCAGCCTAAATGACCTAGTGAGACAGCATCAAAGAGAATACCAATAGATAAGGCTGCAGCTCGCTGACAGTGCTCTTGCTTAGCATGCTTGAGTCCAGGATTCCATCCTGGCACTTCAGAGTAATTTTTGTGGTTTTTATTTTTTTTTAGCATGTGCGCACGCGCATGCGTGCGTGCATGAGTGCTTGCGTGCGCACCTGTGCATTGCCTACATGTGGGTGTTAGAGAACAACTTGTGAGGGGTGGTTTTGTCCTTCATGTTGTGGGTCTGAGGAACCGATCTCAGCCATCAGTCTTAGTAGTGGGTACCTTTACTCACTAAGCCATTTTACTACCACCAAAAATAACTTTTAAAATACTTCTATAAAGTGGGGTCATGTTATTTTAAGAGTCTACTTTGTCTTCTGCGTGTTACCTTTCCAATATGGCCTCACTCTTCCATCTTCCACAAACAAAAGTAATTATTATTATTATTATTATTATTATTATTATTATTATTATTATTTTGGTGACTGTGGCATATTTCAGTCCTCTATTATCTTAGCCATATCAAGTCAAGTTCAAGTTTATTGACATCATAGTTTCTCCGCTCAGGTTCACACCGTACTCTGAATACAAAGGTACCTAACTAAATTCTAAAACCAAAAGTTTTTCATTTTTCATTATCCTATTGTCTAGAACTTTTTACTCTGAATGAAAGCACCTAAGTTTGACATAAAGAAAAACTTAACTTAGGAAAGCACTGTGTCTGTCGAGGACACAGTTAAAAACAAATACTCAAGTGCCAGTCTTGATCTTTGCAGGAATTTCTAATGTTCCTTCATTCACTGCAGAAGTAGGTTTGTGATCTCAATTTAGAATTCCCATGGATGGGGAGAACACTTTCCTTCAGCTGCACCATTATTAGAACTCTAGAATTTATTTAAGTTTTATTTGTGTGTATGTGTTGTTCCTGCTTATTATATGCTTATGATGTGTGTGCAGTCTCCATGGTAACCGGAAGAGGGAACCCAATCCCCTGGAGCTGGAGTCACAAGCAGTTATGAGCTGTCTGACATAGATGCTGGGGGACCAAATTCTGGTTCCTGATGAGAGCAGTCAATACTCTTAACCAGCCATTACTCTACTAATTTAATTTTTTTAAGAGAGTAAGTTTCAGAACATTTCAGGAAAAAAAATCCTGTTTTCATAATGAGACTGCTCTCCTTACTTAATCCCTCACCATTAGTGAAATAATCAATATGTTCGGTATGAATGACAGTTCATTTTATTTATCACAGTTATGAAATAAGGGAATTAATTACCCTGCCACCATATGGTGTTGCTGCTGGAGAGACAAACAGTTTACTGAGCAAAGGTCTGTTCCTTCTCATTCTTGACAAATACAGAGACAATCTTTTGATGTTATTAAAGTAGCTATGTTTTTCTCACTAACATGTTTATCTTAGGAACCGTGTTCCACTATGTAGCCCAGGATGACCCAAAACTTACAATCTTCCTATCCTGGTCTCCAAAGTGCTGAGATTACAAGCATGTGCCATCACCACACCAAGATTGACAAGTTTTTTGATCACCATCTTCCATCTGATGGATTAGCCTGGTTTATTGTCAGTTCCTCACGAGATGGATGGGACATTAAAATAAACCAAGGTTGACCTAGCTTGGGCTTTCAATGCTTCAAGAATTAAAGAAAATACAGGGGTGAGAACAGAGAGTGGATAAAGTCAACACAAGAGGCTTCCCTTACATAAACTAAAAACGACCACTGGGAGAGAAGTGGATAGAAGAAGAAGCCATGTACAGGGAGGAGGGGGAAGACAGAAAGGTGAAAAGGAGCTGGAACTTGAGATGTGCCCACTACAGCACATCTCCTGGTGTTCCAGCCTCCTCTCAAGCCCCAACACTGCTACTCTGGACCACACACCTGTCATCAATCCCTTGCTTTCTGGGTTTGTTTTTTTAATGCATCTGTGGAACTGAGGATGTAGTTCAATCATAGAGCCCTTGGCTAGCACACAGAAGGCCTTGAACTCAATTTCCAGCATTCAGAATAAATGAATAGATCAAATCTTAAAATGGCACTTTAACCAGCTTGGGAGGGGGTGCATGTGGGTGAGGTGCACATGCATCTACATGGATGTGGAGACCAGAGGAAGCATCATTGTCTTTCCTCAGGTGCCAGACGCATTTTATTAAACGAGAGAAAAGGTGGTTCTATTCAACTCAAGGCTGAGATGAGCTGGAAAGGAAGGCAAAATGGAGCACATCTTTCCAAAGAAGTGACCATGTAGGCAAGAACAGGCTTTTGTTCACCTCATGCCTGGGTGCCCCCCCAAAAAACAGTGCCAGTTAGGAGGAGTTATTGTCATTGTTGTTGTCGTCATCAACGTCGTCGTCGTCGTCGTCCTCCTCCTCCTCCTCCTCCCCCCCTCTTCTTCTTCCTCCTCCTCGTCCTCCTCCTCCTCCTTTTGAAAGCATCTCTCAGTGGAATGGAACTGGTCGAGTAGGCTGACTAGCAAAATAGCCACAACAATCTGCCTGTCTCTGCCTTCCCAGCATACTCTGCCCTACTTCAGTTTTGGTGTTTCTGTTGTTGTTTGTTTGTTTGTTTGTTTGTTGATGTGGGTTCTGAAGATTGACCTCAGGTCCTAATTGCTTGCAAGGTCATCACTTTACCAGCTCAGCTGTCTCCCCTAGGCCCCTGTATTTACCAGTTTTAGTAATGATATTTAATACAGAGATATTTGAGCATAGCCCAGGTTACTTGGCATTTTCTTGATTTTTTTTTTTAAATAAGTTAAGAGAATACACATTACTAGAGAAAAGATTAAATGAACTCTTCCAAATTCTTAATGAAATCATTCTAGAAAAAAAAATTTGCATTACTATCAAGACTGTCTGAAAAAAATGTCCGCATCATTAATTCAAAGAAATGTAAATGAGAACGAAAGAAAGCCAGCTAGGGTTTGGAGAATGGAGCTCTCTGCCACACTGGGGTTCTGTTCGCTTTAGTTAATGGACTTTTTCATTTGCCAAAAGGAAAGGAGGAAATTAGCCCCCTCACAGGTGAGATCCTGTGCTAAGTAATAAGAACATATATCATCTCATTTAACACTCACAAGAACAGGTCTGGCTGGGTACAGTGCTTTTCACTTACCCTGATGAAGAGAAATGAAGATGTAGAGAACCCCAGGTAACCAGCAAAATACCATCCATGTTAAAGTACCACAGGGCTTCTTGAAACAGTCAGCCTGTCTGACTTCAAAGCAGAGCATCTATGGAAGTTTTATGACCACCTCAAATATATCATTTATCTAGAAAAGCACAGCAAAAAAGAAATTATAGGTGGCAATGCAATTTTAAATGGTCAAATTTTAACAAATAAAAATGAAATCATATAAGATAGATAGATAGATAGATAGATAGATAGATAGATAGATAGATGAAAAAGGAGAGGGGAGACGGAAGGAGAGAATAAGAATAAGAATAAGAATAAGAATAAGAATAAGAATAAGAATAAGAATAAGAATAAGAATAAGAATAAGAATAAGAATAAGAATAAGAATAGGAGGAAGAGGAGGAGGAGGAGGAAGAGAGAGAGAGATCAAAATGCAAAATATGGCAATAATGGTGAATACCTTTAGCCCCAGCATGAGGGAGGCAGAGGCATCTCACTGATGTTTGAAGCTAGCCTGGTCTACAGAACGAGTTCCAAGATAGCCAAGACTACACAGAGAAACCTTGGTTTTGCTATTTTTTTTTCTTTTTGATTGATTTATAATGTATAGTGTTCTGCCTGCATGTATGCCTGTATGCCAGAGGGGGCACCAGATTCCATTACATATGGTTATAAGCCACCATGTGGTTGCTGGGAATTGAACTCAGGACCTCTGGGAGAACTGCCAGTGCTCTTAACCTCTGAGCCATCTCTCCAGTCCTGAAACCTTGTCTTGAAAAAAAATCAAAGTATGTTTACTGGGATGGTTTGCCATTCCTCTTGATTCGTGGTGCTTTTTGGACCACTTTCTCCTGAAGAACATCCTCCTATAAGCCTTGCTTCCCTCCTGTCAGTTCCTAGAGTCTACACACAAGGCTGCAGTTTATGCAGAGATAGAGATAGGGTGAGGTTATAGTATCCTGGGTTCTCCATGGATATGGAGAACTGGATATAAGGAACTGGGGCTCCAGTGTGCTTCCTGTGGCTTTTTAGGAGAGAGATGAACGAGATTCTTTTCAACAGGCATGTTCTCCTGGGTACATCATCACCGTCTGAAAAGGTTTCATCTTGGGTTATTTCTGTTTCTTAAGACAGAATCTCACACTGTAGCCCAAGATCACCTGGAATATACTCTACATCCCAGGCTCATATCAAACTCATGGCAATCCCCCTGTTTCAGCCTCCCAAGATTGATGCAAGCCACCACCCCCAGCTTGACAATATTTTCATTTCAACATATGAGGATATCAAAAGTTATCTTGGTGACCAGGGATGTAGCTCAATTGGTAGAACACTTGACTGGCATTCATGAGGTGCTTAAATTTATACACAGCGTCACACACACACACACACACACACACACACACACACCACAGTCAGTGAAAACAAACTTGAAGAAAGATACAAGTAATTTATGACGGTAGTTCACGCCTGTGGTTTCAGTACTCTGGAGATGGAGATTTGAGAACTGGATCCTAGAATCCTGTAATCTGTAACAGTGAGACTCTGCCCCAAGGGAAGAGGCAGGAGGGATGAGAAGGGAAAGAGGAAGGGAAGTAGGGATGTTACCAAAGATAAGGACATTTTATAAAAGCAAACCCGTCAATTGATAAGGAGAGATCAGTCCATTAGGGGCATGCGTTCATAGTGGAGCCTCAAAAATTATGTAGACAAAAATTAGCCATCAGCACATAACAGAGGGAAAAGAGAGCTTTCCTTGGGCCTCTTCTTAATTGTCTTCAACTCAGCCTAATTTTCATGCTACCATATTGGTCTGAGAATCAGCAGAAAGGGAAGCTTCGGTGTCCTGGATCCAAGTTAAAAACATCTGTATCAGTGAAGCTTTCTTACAGTTCCCTGATGTCTTGTTCCTTTTTCTCCACTGTCAAGAATTTAATAGTTATACTGTTAACGTAAGAGCTTTGAGCACACTTTATAAATATAAGCCATTTCTAATTCCTATGGGAGGGCAGGTAGCTTTTTCTTCTCACCCCAGCCCTTCACATATTCTCAACAGAGTATTTACACCCTTAAACAGCATTCTAAACAATATTGCTAACTCATAAAAGATCCTAATGGCTCACAGAGGCTGGAGAGACTTGCAAGCACAGCAGAAAGCCTTGCTAAAGCTTCAGCAGAGGATGGGGAAGGAAACATGGCTTCCTTGCTTCTAAGTGACACTTGGGAACTTTTACTCACTAATAATCCGTGTGTTGTTGTTCAGAACTGTCCTCAAAGCTCTAAAGCAAATGATTAGTTAATGGTATTTTCATTCCTAACAGAAGTATATACCAAGACTACATGTTCCATGCCACCCAGGTCTGTGTACCACTAGATGACAAACTCTGTTAGTGGTGGATTTGAAAGCCAACTCCCATCAAACCTTGGAAACTGACATGCTTGCTCTCACTGTCAAAACCCTAGGTTTCAGAGACATCCATGGCCACAAAGATGCCCGAATCCTCACAGGGAGTCTGGCATCAAGGGTGGAGGGTTTCTGGGACATCCAGAGGAAGCATGGTAAATCCATAAGAAAAGAACTCTCCCTTGTCCCTCTCTACCTGAGGGAAGGCAGGAGAGTTGGCCCTAGGGTCACAAGAGCAGGAGAACTGGCCACACCCCTCGATAGCTGCAGAAGAGCAGACCCTGCACCTCACCTGGGTAGCAAAGTAGAGCTGTCCCTGTCCCTTGCAGACTATGGCATAGAGTGATGTAGCCAGGGCAGTACTAGAGAGCTCACCCTGGTGGTGGGGTATGGGAGAGCTGGCAGGCTGCTCAACTCAGCTAGCAACCAGGCCCAGATCCAGGGCTTTGAGTTAGCCCACCCCATCATTTAACTCATTTATGAACTGTGCAAGCATGTGAAAGGGCCAGAACTGCAGATCCAAAACTGCAGGATCTCCATGATACAGGGCAACAACAGGACATTTGAGAGGGATCCCAGTGAGGATCCAGTATTGATAGTTGTGATGGTTTGTATATGCTCTGCCCAGGGAATGGCACTGTTAGAAGATGTGGCCTTGTTCGAATAGGTGTATCACTGTAGGTGTGGGCTTTAAGACCTTCATCCAAGCTGCCTGGAAGTCACTATTCTGCTAGCAGCCTTCAGATGAAGATGTAGAACTCTCAGCTCCTCCTGCACCATGCCTGCGTGGATGCTGCTATGCTCCCATCTTGATGATAATGAACTGAACCTCTGAATCTGTAAGCCAGCCCCAGTTAAATGTTGTCCTCACAAGTGTTGCCTTGGTCATGGTGTCTGCTCACATCAGTAAAACCCTAACTAAGACAATAGTGTAGCTGAAGTCAGAGGTCTTGAACCAGAACAATGACTTGTTGCAGTCAACATTTGCAAAAGATGCATGGACAAATGGGTGTATTGTGTGACACACAGTGACACACTACGACTTCCATGGCAAGATGGTGTGGTTTGGTTGGTTGGTTGTTTTTGCTTAGTTTGTTTTTTTAGCTATTTCTGTTTTGCTTTTTATTTTCTTTTTAGGGAGGGGATAGCAAGGGCAGAATCAAAGGGATGGGATCAAAGACGAGTGGGATTGGGGTGTTTGAGGTGAAATTCACAAAGGATCGATAAAAAGATTTTTTTTAAAGAAAGAAAGAAAGAAAGGAAGGAAGGAAGGAAGAAAGAAAGAAAGAAAGAAAGAAAGAAAGAAAGAAAGAGTAAGACTGGAGAGATGGCTCAGTGGTTAAGATCACTGACTGTTCTTCCAGAGGTCCTGAGTTCAATTCCCAGCAATCACCTGGTGGCTCACAACCATCTGTAATGGGATCCGATTCCCTCTTCTGGTGTGTCTGAAGACAGCTACCATGTACTCACATACCAAAAAAAAAGTAAAAGAAATGAAAGAAAAGTAGCCAAGGTTTAGCATCTCCCCCTCCCCAGGCTGCTTTGGTTACCACAAATGATGTGTGGGTGGGTGGTTTTGTTACCACTGAGAACAGGACAGACAGATGTTACTGAATATCCTATCTGTAAAGACTGCCACATCAAGGGACTCTCTGACCAAAATGTCAGTACAACCAAGATAGATTTGTATTCGCCCATGTCTGCAATCTTCCTAAGTCTGCCTCCCTGCCATTCAGAGCTCATAAAAGAGAAATAACTGAAATTCAAGTTTCTAACCAACTACCCTCCATCTACCTGAGTCCCCTGGCTGCCTAATAAAAACAAAAGGAAAAACAAACAAACAAAAAACCTTCTCCCAAATATACTAATTAATTAATGATAGAAGTGGTGGATTTCAATCAAACACAAATCTAGTTTACCTCTGATCTCCTGAGAATCCCAGCCCAGACACCTCTTGGGAAAGGGGATTTAATTTCATATATCTCTGAAACTTATTCTACTGGTGGGTAGGACCCGGGGCTTTGTGCTCTATCACTGAGCTACATACACCCTAGCACTTAGAGGACTAGGTTAGAGTGTTAAAAGAGACTGGGTACCTTGACCTCCGTTTTTACTTTTCCCTCAAAAAATTTATGGATACTGAAGAGTCTTGATCATCTAAGAAGTCCACCTAGTTCTTCACCTAGGATTTCAAGAAGGGAACAGTCATCTGGGCTGGGGGCTCTGGTTTTGACATGGAGACCATGGAGACCCAGCCAGTCCCATGGCTCTCAGCCCAAAGTCTAAAGTGGACTAGAAATGGCACTGTGTCTACTGAGGCTTGTTCTAACCCTGACTCTGTGACCCTGAGCCTATGTGGTACCAGCAAGCTATTTCTCATATTTGGTTTCCTCATCTATGAACTAAGGGTCACCTGTACAGACTCTGCCCCCTTTGCATCTTCTAAGACATATTAAGCGATGTTTGCTCTTTAAACAGGTCTTCAGAGCACTTCTAAGTGTGGGCCAGACCTAGCTTCCTTTTGCCTGGCTCCTTCCCAGCTGCCTCTGTCCCTCAGCTCTGTCACCACCAGACCACTGACCTACTGTGTGCACACCTCCTGATCTCCTCTCACTGAGCACAGTCATCTCTCAAGTGCTTAGGTCTGCTCCTTTCTTTCTTTTTATTGGATATTTTATTTATTTACATTTCAGATGTCATCCCCTTTCCCTATTTCCCCGCCCTATTACCCCCTTCTCCTTTTTGCTTTTATGCCATTTTAATTACATGCAAGTATTAAGCTCAGTTCTAGGTTGAGGGTCTAGTAATACAATAGATGCAAATAGTCAAAGAACAAGCAAGGCATTAAACATGAACACTCCTGTGATCACTGTTTCTAAGGGCTTATCAGGATGACCAAAATATCTGAGCCTACTTCTCTGTCTGAGGCCAAAGTCATTTTTATGTCTGAAGCCTAATTCCTTGTTCTAGCCTAAAATTCAGATTCCTGGCTGAAATTACTTCTTTGTTCTAGCCTAATATTTAGTTTCTTACCTGAAATTCAAGGAAGTAGGCTTCAGGTAGGTCTGCTTCTTTCTAAACTAAGGTATTTGCCACATGATAATTGCATAATTGCATGCTCTCTCTCTCCCTCCATCCATCCCTCCATCCATCCATCTATCTAAAGCTCTTTTCTATACCAGCCCCAACTTCCGTATCATTGAATTATCCCAGAGTTTGAAAAAAATGCCTGGCACACAGTAGGTGTCCAGCAAATACTGGGTTCACAGACTAGTAGAATTCAAGAGATCTCCTATTAAAACTCTCTGGACACAGAGAGAATTTGACACAGAAGTATTTGACGAGTGCACAGTGATAATGAGCTGTGTGAGTAGCCGGCTAACACTGCTGTCAGAACCTACAAAAGGACAAGCAACAGATGAACTCCAAACCACCTTCTCTGCTTGCAAAGCAGTTTGGAGCCCCAGATTTCCAATGGGAGGGTGAGCGGGAGGGAGGGGTTAGGAGAGGCTCGAATTAGCCAGAATTAAAATCAGTAATGAAACTCTGTCCAAAGACACTGCTTCTCTGCTTACCTATGGTCTGGGTTCTGCTGTTCTTTGTTTTCTTTTGTCTTTAATTAATGAAGCAAGTTGCAAGGGCAGGAGAGGAAGAAGGAGGTGACTGGAGGAGGGAGAGGCAGGAGGGGGTTCCAGTCTCCCGAGTACCTGTCATCTCTGTGACGTGCACTGCCGGCTCTAGTTGTATTCTAAATGAAATCTCATCCCAATGTAGACACTACGTCTGGAATTACGATCCACCCTGTGATCTGTCACTTTTACATATATGCACAGGGGAGTGGAGCGGTTTCCATAGAGAGGAACTATCACAGCCCACTACGAACAATACCAGAGAAGATAAATCTGCAACCCCGAACAGTCAGAAGTTCAGAGGACCTGCCAGGAACAGCCCTCCTGACCCCGAAGCTGTGCCCCTCACCCTGAGCGTTTCCATTCCAGAGCAAAGTCCACTTACAGGTAAGGTTGTCCTTGGGGACTGACTTATGAAGCGTAAATGTATTTTCTCTCAACAAGGGCTGGCTAGCTACTAGACAACTGAGAGTTGTTAGCAGCCCTCGGTGGGAACCCACGGAGTACAGAACTCTATGGCTGGGCTTGTTTTAAATCAGCAGAAATTGGTTCCAGAGACACCAGGGAGAAATTATTCAAGGAGCAAAATGATCATTCCATTGTTAGTATATAGAGACCTGCTTTGAAGAAGTGGCAGATCCAATGCAGTTTGTACACACAGACACACACACACACACACACACACACACACACACACACACACACACCTCTTGTCTCTAAGTACAGTCCATCTCCGAACACAAAAGCAGTCCTTGGAGGTACATTACAACTAGGTTGGGACATCAGGGCTCAGAAACTAGAGGCCCATATTCCACATTGCCTCAGAGCACCAAGGATGTATGGATCTCTGGTCTACTTGCGTGTATTTCTCACCTGTGGCATCTCCTTTCCTTCTCTGGCACAGCTTTTTTGGGGTGGGGAGAGGGCAGGGGGCCAGGTACTATAACAACCCTAAGATGCTAACCCAATGCAATAGGAAGGGTAAAGAATTCTCCCAGCCCTGAATCCTTTCCAACTTGCAATGCTTGCTGGAAATGTAGAGGGGGCCTTTGGGGGGAATTGCAATGGCTACAGTGACTTCCACCTGTGAGTGCCAGGGATCGGGAGCACATAGAGGGATATCTCACATTTACCTTTTAAGTTCAAGTTTCCTGAGAATTCTATTTGCTGTATCCTTTCTAAACATGGCTATATAAAAATGAGTAAATAAATAGAAAGAATAAATAAATAAACAAACCTTTTCTAGGAGTGGAATAATTAAAATAGACCCATGACTGGTCTATCCCCCATCTTCAGGGGAAGAGAAAAGGCTGTCTTGCACAAGCCCTCCTTTTTTACATTTAGGGAGAGTTTCTCAGGTCTAGATCTAGGCTGGGGAGTGCTCTACACAAACTCTCCCAAAAGTAAAATATTTCAAAAAGCTTCATCCTATAATACTTGAAATGTGTAGTGTTCCCTAAGTTCTGCAGCATGGATCCGTGAAAAGGTTGTAGCTGGCTCATTTCTGGGTTGAGTTTTCTATCTGTGTTTGCAGACACGGGCCCCAGAGGTCCAGCTCCGTGTTTACTGATATGCTTGGGAAGCTGCGAAATCCATGGTTTCTGTGTCCT
Organism: Rhabdomys pumilio; assembly: GCA_030674055.1. NCBI lineage: Eukaryota > Metazoa > Chordata > Mammalia > Rodentia > Muridae > Rhabdomys > Rhabdomys pumilio. The sequence continues at coordinate 8,639,049 of JANHMN010000026.1, forward strand.
GTGGTTTTTTTTGTTGTTGTTTTTGGTTTTGTTTTCCTGTGAATCTGGCTGGATCCTTCATTGCCTCGTATTTAAAGCTTGATTCTGTTGTAGCTGTCAAAGTGATCGGATCGCTTTAAAGACCCTGTAGGAAAGTACTGTTAAAATAACCCCCAAAGAGTCCAGACACCTGAAAAGAAAGATACAGGTTTACATATTTGCTTTCCAAATTTAACTAAATGTGGCTTGGCATTTCCATAAGAAGTAACAAGGATGCCTTGAAATCTTGTATCGTTTCATTTGAGATAAAATGGTCCTTAAAAAATTAACAGAGAAATTTGTTCAAGACTTATGAGTTACCTAGGGAACATTGGCGTCTATTTGTAGTTTTGCTTTTATTTGCTCATTTCAGCTTTTCAATTCAGAGTCACACATTGTCTTGGGTTGCCTGCTACTTTCTATGTGACCAAGTGTGACCTTTAACTCTGACTGCCCTATCTCTGCCTCCCAGTACTGATATTATAGGCATGTGGCACTAGGCTTGAAAACAAGCATTTTTCCCTTTAATTTTATAACAAGAAAAGTCCGGAAGAGAAATGTGAGGCTGTCTCATAGTCCTAACCATTACTTTGATGGTAAAAATACCTAGAGTGGTAAGGAGCCTTTATATGTTAGATACTACAGGGCTAAAGTCGGGGCTTCTCTATAGAGGCAATAGGTCTGGGAAATAAATAGTCTTTGCTTTACAACTTTTCATCGGTGTCAAAACTGACATTTCTTTGTCACCCAAAACACCTACAGTCTCATATGCATACACTAGAACCTAGGGCCCACAAACAAAGTCTCATACAGGACATTTGCTCGCAAACACTTATGTACAATTTAGACATCGTTTGCCTTGTTTCCATGATGATTTTTTTCTCTGATGGAAGCATAAAGTTTAAAGAGTAAAAAAATAACACCTCTCTCTCTCTCTCTCTCTCTCTCTCTCTCTCTCTTTCTCTCTCTCTCTCTCTCTCTGTCTCTCTGTCTCTCTCTCTGTGTGTGTGTGTGTATGTGTGTGTCTGTCTGTCTCTTCTCTCTCTCTCTCTCTCTCTCTCTCTCTCTCTCTCTCTCTCTCTCTCTCT
>JANHMN010000026.1:8650269-8652769 GCA_030674055.1 Rhabdomys pumilio
ATATATATATATATATATATATATATATATATATATATATATATATATAATTAGTGAGTCATTAAACCCAGGGGCTGTGCTTCAGAATGCTCAGCCATGAAGTAGCAGGAGGAAGACAGAAAGAAGACAGAAAAGCCATTAAGAGGAGAGGATTTAATGACTCAAAAATGAAGAAATGGACTCTGAAAAAAAAATATACAAGTAGAATCAGCAGTGGCTGGTCCTGTGTAGAATATAAGAAACTGGGAAAGGTTGTAAAATAAAAATAACTGTTGTTTAGAATCTGCTTCCATGGGAAGATAAAGGCACAAACAGACACAGAGATCACTAAGGGATCACGTTTCAGGAAGACAATAGATTTTTTAGAAATAATCTTATTTAAATGTACCAAAAGCATCTTAGAGAACATGGCTAGAAAGTAGGACGTTCACTGTAAGACTTAACAGAAAAGTTAGAGATATGAAGCATGTACACTCGCCACGCTTCAGATCGTGCATCTGTGAGATAAATTACAGGAGAGGGCCAAAAATGTCTCCACTGGGGCAAGACGGTGTGGAAGAAGTGTCTACCTGACGGAACCCTCGGCGCTAAACAAGACATTTATATATAAACAAGACCATCCCCTTTAAGGCTCAGGGAACACCTCAGATGAGGGAGCAGGAAGAATGGAAGAACAGAAAGATAGGGAGAAGGGCTGTGGAATGCTATCCTCTAGGTGTGACACAGGTGTTGGAATCAGGGATTAGCTGTGGCTGCCTGCACTGGGCCTACACAAGACTGGGCCCTGTCAATCTGGGATCAGGGAGAGATTCCCTGCTAAGGTGTGGACTGCTGATGATCTCAGGAAAGAGCCGTTGTCTTCAATCATGGACTCACATTGCTTAGCCTAACACACTCTGATGAACAACTCCAAATCCATGGTCTCACATGTATGAGAATGTCCAAGAACAAATCTGATTAATAAAGGGAGGAGGAGGAGGAGGAGGAGGAGAAAGAAGAGGAGTTGTTTGCAGAGATGCCAGACATCGGAAGAGCAACAGCTGGGGCCACCACAGGAATCAAAGGATGCACTACATGAAATGATACGTTCTGAGGCTGAGAAATCTGAAGACTACAAAAGTCAGGGGGGGTTATCAATAAGTCACAGCCAAGGATGTTCAAAACAATCAAGCAGAATGAGTGGTGTGATGGTTTGAATGAGAACAGCCCCCTATAGGCTCATGTGTTTAAATGCTTGGTCAGCAGATGGTTTGAGAAGTATGAGAGGGATTAGAAGGTGTGGCCTTCTTGGAGGACATGTGTCACTAGGGGGTTTCAAAAGCCAACTCCAGACCTTGTGTCTCTATCTCTCTGACTCAGCTACTGTTCCAACACCATGTCTGTTGCCGGCCATGATAATAATGGACTAACCCTCTGAAGTGGAAGAAAAGTCCCCAATTAAAGGCTTTCTTTTATAAGAGTTGCCTTGGTATCTCTTCATAGAAAGACAATTATAGTAGACCAGTAACTAAGACAGTGGGGAAGATGCCTTTGATGGTAAATGTTGTCAATTTGACAGGATTTCCAGTCACCTAGGAGACAAACTTCTGAGTATGTGTAAGTCTATGAGGGATTTTCTAGATAGGGTTAATTGATGTTGGAAGACCCATCCTAAAATATGAGCACATGGGCTGCAGCCCTGGAATACAAAGAAAAATGTCAGCTAAGCATCAGCATTGAGATCTTCCCATCTGAATCTTCCTCCTTCCCCATTTCCCTGTCCACTCCTCTCCCCTTCCCCTTCCCCTCCTCTCCGTCTCCAAGAATTCATTTGTGAAGTGACTTCTAAACACCCAACTCCCTCTTTTCATCTCTCCCAGTTCCCCGAGTTTTCTTTAGTGGCCAGACTTTAATCCAGTTCAGAATTTACATCATCATCAAACCTCTAAAGTGGTTCAGAACCAAGTCTGCTGGCCACACTTAAGAATGCCTTTGTAATTAAAAGTCATTGTCAACTTGACTGGATCTTAGGATCTTTTAGGAGACATACCTCAGGTGTGTCTATAATGGTATTTCTAAAGAGATTTAGCTGAGGAGAGAAAAAAATTTATCCTAAATGAGAACTGTGCACCCAGAACAAGAAAAGGGAGAAAGAGGAGAAGGAAATCTTGATAAACAAATCACTATTGTTTATGTCTTTCTGCTTCCTGACTGAGGATACACTGTGATCAGCTGCTAGATGCTCCTGCTGCCATGCTCCCTTCAATCCCCAACCCCCCATCCCACCCCAAACACATGCAGTATGGTAGACTTTATCCCCTCAAATCATGAGCAACAGAAAACAAACAAACAAAAAAAAGAAAACAAAAAAAAACCACCACTTCCTTGGTTAAGTTGTTTTTTATCTAAACCATTCTCATAGCAATAATAAAAGTGACTAGCAATAGCCTTCTGAGGTTGGAGAAGTGGTCAGGGTATAAAGTGCTTGCTGAACCAGTGTAAAGAATAGAGTTCAGACCTC
>JANHMN010000026.1:8657769-8698205 GCA_030674055.1 Rhabdomys pumilio
AATTCCTATCTCCAATATCTCTCTAGCTGCATTTTAGAAGATTTAGGAGAGGGCATTGTTATTGTTAATTATGAAATAGCATTTGGGCTGTCAAAATGGCAAAGTGGGGAAAAAAAAAAAAACTTGCTACCAAGCCTGTTAGCTTGAGCTGGATCCCTGGAATTTGCATAGTGGAAGGAGAGAAACTACTCTTTCAAGTTGTCTTCTGTACTTCACCCAAGCACCACCATGCCCCATGTGTGTTCAAATGCATACACACATGGGGAGGGGGGAGTAGAAATAGGTGGGGAGAAGGACAGGGAAAGAGAGGGGGAAAGGGAGAGAGGAAGAAGATGAATAAATGTAAATTTTTAAAATAGCATTAGCTTCTCCCATAATTTTAAGATTTATATGGTACCTTCTTTCTGTGGAATAATTTTCAAATACTCTACTCTCTTATAGAAGATGACAAATTTTCAGCTTCTTTGCCAATAGCTTCTAGCTTTGCTCTCAGAACCAGGAAAAGGATTCGATGTTTGACTGAAGTGTGTACATGGGTAAACTAGGAGTTTTATATAGTTTCACCCCACAAGAAAGAAGGCCTCCATTTGAGTATGTCTGTCGTGTTACAGACTGAGGTTTGGAAAAGGTCTGCATGATCCTGTTCATAGAGATTAAGCACAATCTCATGATCTTACCTACCTGGTTTGTTTGATTGTGGTCTTGGTTAAAAGCACTAGCAAGTCAAATTTAGATTACCTATAACAGTTGGTTCTAGGTCCATGAAAAGTGTTCTGGGTACGTGCTTTCCAGCTCTCGTCTCATGAAAGAAGGTATCTAAAGATGCATTCCTATGCTCCATTTTAGGGCTTTCCAAATGATTGTGTTGACTGTCCAGAATAAAGCCATCTGGCTGGATCCCATGTTCCAGGCAATACAGTTCCCAGCAGGCATCCCCAATCTGGACACCAGCTTGACCAATGTGAATGGAGAGGCACTCCCTCTGGAATACAACATGATGAGTTAGAGCAGAGTTGGAGCTTAGATAGCATAAGCACTAGTGATTACAAATGTCAAAGACCGAACTAGCTTAGAAATCACAAAGGAAGTTCACTGTCATCCAAAGGGGTGGTTCTCAACCTTTCTACTGTTGGGACCCCTGAATAGAGTTCCTCCTGTTGTGGTGACCCTCAACCATAAAATTGCATTTGTTGTTACTTTATAACTGTAATTCGCTACTGTTATGAATCATGATGTAACTATCTGTGTTTTGTGATGGTCCTAGGTGATCCCTGTGACCCCCAGGTTGAGAATCACTGCTCTAAAGTGTTCTAGGAAAGGGGCTACATAGCTCAGCGGGTAAAGGCAATTGCAGGCCACTTAAACCTGACACTCCAAATTTAATCCATGGAACACACATACTGTTGTCGTGGAGATAACCATCTCCACAACAGTGTCCCAGGAGAAACGAATTCCAAGAAGCAGCCAAGTTTCATGAAAAATGGAACCAAGAACTAAAATGGTGCTGACAGTCTTTCATGCTGATGAGTCTGCTCATTGAGTAAAATCCTTTGCCTTGACAGCCAGATGCCCTGAGTTGGATCCCTAGAACCCAGGTAAAGATAGAAGGAGAGAACAGACTCCACAAATGGGTGGTGACAGGCAGTGGTGATATAGTCACATCATACACACAGATGCATGCATGCACACAATCATAACAAACAGGATAAAATGTTTTTAAAATCTGTCTACTATCTAAACAAAGCACTTATTACTGTGCAATGGATAAATAATTGAGTTAGGACTCTATATGTATAGTCTTATGTAACCTACATGTAACTATAATTAGGGTAAAATGGGGTGTGATAAGTGGGTGTTTATATCAGGTTCATTTACCCAGAAAAAAAAAGTTATTAGAAAATAATAAATTTTAAATCAACCAGCTATGACAAGTAGCAGAGATCACTGCAAACAAATCAGTGATCTCAGAGATCACTGCAAACAAATCTCTTTATGCCTTGAAATTTTGTTATTCATATATGCTCTCCATAAGGAGGAATATTCTAAGGCTAAAACTATTAGACATCTTCACTTATTTTCCAAACAAGCAAGTCATTGTGCATAAAAACTGGAGGCCAGAGAGGTGGCTGGGTGGGTAAGGTGCTCGCTACCAAGCCTGAGGAGCAGGGTTTGATCTCCAGATCTGCATGGTAGAAGGAAAGGACCCCCACACCAACGCCCTTATCCCTCTACACACAATAAATAAAGTAAATGTAATAATTTAAAGAAAGTTCTATCATGATCATAGTTATATAAAGAATATTTTTCAAATACTCTTTTTTTAAAAAAAATACTTATTTTATTGTTATTATTATTTTGTATGTTTGTGTGCATAGGAATTCACATCCCCAAAATCCAGATAAACACTGTGTGGATAAGTGACTTGCCTATGATTCTAGCCTGGAAAGGCAGAGATAGAAGACCCAAAAAGCAAGCTATTTGCAAGAGCTGCTGCATCAGTGAATTCTAGGTTTGATTGAGAGACTATGACTCACTGAGTAAAATAGAGGAACAATTGAGGATGAGTCCTAACATCAACCTTGGGCCTCCACATACACATGTCACCATACACACACACATCACCCCATGCACGCACCCACTCACTCACGTGCTCGTGTCGGACCAAGTCTGCCATGGGCTACACTGCCTTCTCCATTCTCAGGTGCTCCAAGCTACTTGGCTTTGTAAGCTGAGGGGCAATGCCGCATGTACTGTCTCAAAGTCTGAACTCAACTACAGACCTCCAACTTCCCACCAGTCACTGGCCTATGGTATCTACAGGCCTCCAGTGTGGGTGAGAAAGCGAAGGTCAAGAGCTCTGACCTGACACACCCTGGCAATCTGAAGTGGACTCTGTTGTGCTCAGCAGCAGCAAAACCTTGCACTTTGTCTCCACTGACATGGCATACGATAGACTTCTTCCCTTCGAGAGAACTTCAGCTTCAGAACTTAGAACTTCACCCTCATTTCTTCTTCATGCAGCTCTCTGTTTCTGGTGTCAACAGCTGTGAACTTAACACCAGCTCCACTTTACTTAGAATGAACGAATAGCCTTCCAACTGTTGGCATGTGAAAATCAAAACAGTACATTCCATCACGAACAAGGTTCATAAATCCTTATCTGCAAAGAGTAATTCCACTCCTCTCCCCTCCTCTTGGACTTTAACAGCTGTAAATGCATTAACCAAACCAGACCTTTGTCCTCTAAGTTTAAGAATGATTTCAAAAGGAGGATTGTTTGTCGTGTCTGCACCTCGCAGAACCTCTTCACCTACAGAAGTCACATGCAGACAGCTGTCAATTACCACCTCAGGAACTCTGTTGAAAGGCCTATTTGCTGACAGTAAGTCGTAGTAAAAACAACCAACAGAGATAAATTGCTGCCCTTCGGGTGCTCAGGCTACATGGTAAGTAATATTGTTCTTTCTCGACACAGCACAAATAAGTTAGCCTGACAAGCCCTGTTCCTGGCCTCAGAAGCATCCAAGGATAGAGAGGACTAGATTAACTTTTAATTTTCTCTCATCCTCTGTCATCTTGCTAAGCTCTCTCTTAGAATATGCATCACAGTATTAAAAAGTCTAAGATCATAACTATCCACTAAGTATTGACATCAACAAGTCTCAGCACACTGATCAATGCCATTCCAAAACTGATTTTGAGTTACTGAGAAAGCATAATTCTCAATTAAGTCTTTAATATTAAGATTGCTGTAGATTCATATGCAATTCTAAGAAAGATGACAGAAGGCCTCTCATACCCTTCATTCATCTGCTCTCGGGGGAAATATCTTGCAAGACAACATCACACCCAGAACACTGACACTGATCCAGTCAAGATACAGAACATTCGACTACCACAAGTATCTTTCGTGTTGGAAGCCACCATTCCTTAAGAGTAGAAACAATTTAAGCCAACTTAATGCTAAAGAGAATGCCCACGGGAACAAGACAGAGAAGAAAAGGCAGTTTGAAAGGTTGCTTCCACTGAAAATTTCAAAATTCTAAAGAGACTAATAACTAGTGTGATTTCCACAAGGTGGAGGGGTCACACATTAGAGGGGAAGTGGTTCTCTAAAAGTAGTCCCGAAACAGAACTACTAGAAGTAACTATATTCACTCTCACACAGAACTAAAGAGAGGGTGAAGGAAATGCTTTGTCTTTATCCTGCCTCACCTTATCGATTTATTGAGGATTTGGGTTGGAGGAATGTACCTAAATACAACCTACAAAACCTGCCACCATCCCGACGATGTTAATCACATCCTGTGCCCACTTACCATGATGATCTGGAGGTGCCCCTACAGCCCTCTGGTAACGACTGAGGAGCAGTCATTTCTAGCTCAGCCTTATCATGGGGCCCGGAAATGACTCCACCTGAGGGCTGAAAACATTCTTCACTTAAAGCAACACACCCAGTTTTTAAAGATTTCAGTTCTCTGGTGGCAACCTAGCCATATTGGGCCTAAACAAACTGTGATGAAGTTTGTGCCAACTACAGCTTAGTCTACTAAGTTATTGACAATTTAACCACAGTTGCTTCTAAACTATGTATATGTTGAATATAATAAATGAATTTCTGTGTGTTTGTGGGAGGAGGGCTCACAATCATATGTATGTGCTTGTCTTTGAAGACCAGTGGATAGCCTCCAGTGTTGGTCCTTAGGAGCCACCCACCTTGGCTTTTGTTGCAGGGTCTCTCACTGGCCTGGCACTTGCTTGATTAAGCTAGGCTGGTTGGCTAGTGAGCCCTAGGGATCCATTTGCCCCCACCTCTACATCACTGGTTGTCTTAGTCACTGTTCTTTTGCTGGGAAGAGACACCAAAGTCAGGGTGACTCTTATAGAAGAAAGTATTTAGCTGGGGCTTGCTTACAGCATCAAAGGCTTAGTCCATTATCATGATGGGAAGAATAACAACATGCAGGTAGATATGGTGCTAGAAAAGTAGCCAGAAGTTCTATGGCCAGATCCACAGGCATCAGAGAGAGAGAAACCCAGTGAAACACTTCCTTCAACAAGAGGCCACACCTCTTAATCCTTTCAAATAGTGCCACTCCCTGATGATCAACTATTCAAATCTATGATCCTATGGGGGCCATTCTTATTCAAACCACCATACTGATATACCAACACACTGATATAACAGAGATACAACTAAGGCGTTCATGTTTGTGTAACAAGCACTTCCTGACTATCTTCCCAGCCCTCACAAACGTCCTCCAAAATTTTTCCTTTGTTATTAAGAATTGAGCCAACATTTATGAGGAAAATGAAAGCATATGGGTAACACGTGCTGTGCTTGCAAAATCAGCCTGGAAGTGTTGGTTTTCTACAAGAGCGGCAAGAGCTCTTAACCACGGAGCTGTCTCTCCAGCCCGGAATCAACCCTTTCCATTTCTTCTATATGGAATTCATAGGTATCTTTTCCTTGAATAAAGTTCAGACCATTCTAAATACAGAAAAGACCAGGCATATTCTGTGTGGTATAAACATACTTCAGTCCTAAATACTTAGTGAGAACAAAGAAAGTATCATTTTTCTTTGTTTTCTTTTCTCTCTTTTTGAGACAGGCTCTTACTGTGTAGACTATAGGAAACTCAAATTCACAGTCAGATTACACTGACTGACCTCTTACATGCTGGGATTGAAGACATGTGTTGGAGATTGGTTCTAATGCTTTTGATTCAATCAGGAATCTTTGTGTCCAAAAGCTAAATTAAAGGTCCTTGTCTCCAACTGGTTTTTGATAGATAATAAAGATGCCAGTGGCTAATGGCTGGTCAAAAGGAGACAGGGCAGGACCCTTAGAGTCGTGTGAGCTAGGACTCAGAAGAGAGGAGACGGAGAGATCACCATGAAGCGGTGGGTGGGAGATGGATGGATGCAGGAGCTGTGGGAGAGAAAGCCAACAAGCCATGTGAGAATTTGGGTGGGTGGTCATTGGTCACTTTCCCGATTGGGACTGGGGTAGCAGGGGAAGGTTTGAGAGTGCCCAGCCTTTGAGGTAGCCAAGGCATTTAAAAATTAACTGGCACACACGTGTGAATGTGTGTGTGTGTGTGTGTGTGTGTGTGTGTGTGTGTGTGTGTGAGAGAGAGAGAGAGAGAGAGAGAGAGAGAGAGAGAGACTTCAATTCATGAATCCAAAGAGTTCCTGGGAAGGTGGCTGGAAGTGCACAACCCACCGAGCACACAAAGTGGTGTAGCCCAAATTTATCTGCACATCCTTGCATTGCCATTGCTTGATCAGATGCACTCTTTCTGCCAGTACCTCCTACACATGCACTTTTTCCAACAGCACTCCCAGACATGGGGGAATTTTCTAGATTTGTGCTATTACTTTGTTAATATAATGTAGTACTTCAATTTGTTATATTTATTTTCTTTGGGAAGCAAGTTCAAATTCCTAAGCCTCTGTGGAAGTATCTCTCACATAAACTACAACAATTCTCCATAATGTGTGCTTTCCTTACGCAATTAGTCAGAAAGGCCATAAAGACCAAAATTGAGGCTCTCCAGAGACAAAAGAAAGTTCTGATGTAGACAACAGCATCTGTGTCTTCAACAACTCCTAGTCAAGAGTTCCAGTCCACAGAGCACCTACTGATGGTAGATCTCACAGCTTCTACAATCACATACAGTAAGTCCTTGAAATAAATCATAAATACATACAGCACTGGTTTGGACACACTTGGTAGCTATGCTTAGGTCTTGAAAGAATGAAGAAAGTTAAACTGATAGAAGCATGGTTCTTGATATTAGGATTCCCTTTCATTTCCATTTATTTCTTAAGTGGCTTTTTAATAAATGTGATTTCTGTGGTCAGTTCTACACCTACAACAAGCCAAAAGAGCAGCCTTGAATTTCTGTTAACTTTGGTTTCTTTTTTTTTTTTTTTTTTTTTTGAGTTCATTGTTTGTAAGATTTTTGTTTATTTTATGTGTGGGGGTGGGTAGGGGCATGGGCCCCATGTGTGTGGGCACCTGTGTAGGTAAGAAAAATGCATTGGATTAAACAGGAGTTATAGGCAGTTGTGAGCTGCTCAACGTGGATACTGAAGTCCAAACTTGTATCTTCTACAAGGTCAGTAAGTACTCTTGACTGCTAAGCTACCGCTCTTTGAGACAAAGTCTTACCATGAGGACCAAGCTACCCTGAGCTCCCCATCTTCCTGCCTCTACCTCTCAAGTCCTGAGATTACAAGCTTGTGAAAGCTCATTTAGCTAAGAAAAAAACTCTCAGCAACAATAATGATTTTGGATTTTTTGTTGTTTAAATCACTCAGCTCTGGGAAATAATTCTGGCTAATAGTCTGACATTTTTGAAGTGTGATTTGATGATCCTCCATTCGTGGGCTCTAGAAATCACTGGTCATTGTTACTCTGCCCTGGTTGCACCCAAATCCCTCTCCACTCATTCTATCCATTCCATCCATAAAAAGCATAATTCAGCCTTTTAAGTCTTCAAGATCTTTTACTGAGGTAGTCAAGCACATGCAAACACACACACACACACACACACACACACACACACACACACACACACAATGATTTTGTCAGGGTTTCTATTGTTGCAATAAAGCACGATGACCAAAATGCAAGTTGGAGAAGAAAGGGTTTATTTTATGCTTCCGAATCACAGTTCATCATCAAAAAAAGTCAGGGCAGGAACTCAAGCAGTGCAGGAATCTGGAGACAGGAACTGATGCAGAGGCCATGGAGGAGTGCTTACTAGCTTGCTCTTCATGTCTTGCTCAGCCTACTTTCTTACAAAACCCAGGACCACCAGCCCAAGAATGGTACTACTTATGGTTGGCTGGGCCATCCCCCCACCCCATCAACCACTAGTTAAGAAAATGAATGCTCTATAGGTTTCCTACAGCCTAATATTAGAGAGTGTTTGTCATGGTTTGAATATGCTTGGCCCAGGAAGCAGCACTATTCAAAAGTGTGGCCTTGTTGGAGTAGGTGTGGCCATGTTGGAGTAGGTGTGTCACTGTGGGCATAGGTTTAAAACCCTCATCCTAGCTGCCTGAAAGTCAGTATTCTCCTAGCAGCCTTCAGATGAAGATGTAGAACTCTCAGCTCCTCCTGCACCATGCCTGCCTGAATGCTGCCGTGCTCCCACCTTAATGATAATAGACTGAACCTCTGAACCTGTAAGCCAGCCCCAATTAAATGTTGTCCTTATAAGGGCTGTCTTGGTCATGGTGTCTGTTCACAACAGTAAAATCCTAACTAAGACGGGGTTTTTTAAAATTGAAGTTTCCTTCCTCTCAACTTGTGTCAAATTGACATAAAATTAGCCAGCATCATTCTATATTTCATATTTTATGCTTTTACTAAAAATTGCAATGTTTTCTTTTACTATATGCCTCTTATTTTTAATATTCTTTTTATTTCTCAAGACTATAAAATAATCACATTATTTCCCCCTTTTCTTTCCTCCCTCCTAATTCTCTCCTATACCCCTTCTTGCTATTTTTCAAATTCATGGACTCTTTTGTTATTAATTATTGTTACATACACATACGTATATACATATATGTTCCTAAATCCACAAATACACATGGCTCAATCTGTATGGTGTTATGTTTTTAGGGCTGGCTGTTGGGATTGGATATCCAATGGATGTATTCTTCCCTGAAGAATACTATTTCTTTATCGGCTGAATGCAGTCTTCCCAGTTAATGAGCTCTATTTAGACATCTCCCAGTCATTCATCTGGATTGCCTTTAATTTTTTCTCTTATACACAAGGTCATTTATATCTTCCTGTATACAAGAGACAGAGACTACATTTATGACCATGAGCAATATTTAAAATCAAAGAACGTTTTTATTTACCAATCATCATATAATAACCTGAGAAGGTCCTTTGTTTCATGCTGCACCTTTTGCAGTCTTGCAAGCAGAGAAAGCAGTCCCTTCCATTCGGTAAGGCGACTGTGTCCCACTTACTGGAAGACAGGAGGACATAACTAGATTTCACTGGTTCTCTAGAGACATCCCGGAGAACAGAGGTATTGTCTTTGGCAGTTGGGCATATATCCCACAGGAATAATTTATTGTTTATATGCCCAACTGTGCCTTGCTTTGGGATCAATACCTTCAACCTGTCTAATGCTAAGCAACATCAAATGGTAAACAGCTTCCAATCCATTTTCCTGGCGTGCAGTGAAAGTTCTAGTGAATAGAAACTGCCCTTGGAAGAGTAAAGGGTGTGGTTAGGATAAGTCCCCAAACTCCTAACTTTCACCCCTACCACTTTCCCTTTGTCCTTCAGGCTCCTAAAATTGTGCTGTGAGGTCTTCTGACTGGGGCGGGACTCCATGTAGCCAAGCAACCGCTTCCCTCTCTCTGATTGGCCGATCGCTGGGCAGCCGCCATTTTCAAATCCCCGGATGATGGCGGTAGCCGCTCTCTGCTAGAAGGCAGCTTGCTGCTTCGCAGAAGCTGGCGGGCACCGTGCCCGCCACGGTCGGTCTCCTGGGCACTGGGCCACCACCCCACCCCCCCTCTCCGGACATGGAGCCAGAGCCAGCGGCTCAGAAGCAGCCCCGGCCGCGGAGGAGAAGCCGCAGGGCCTCAGTGCTCAGCGAGGAACCAGCCGCGGGGCTTCCGGCCGACACACCCGGGCCGGCGGCGAACGAGAGGTGAGAGTGGCCGGAGGTGGGTGAGGAGAGCCCGGGATGGAGTCTGGAGACTCGGGACAGGGATAAACGGGAGACCCGAGGGGCGACCAAGGACTGGAAGTGGAGCAGGGGAGGTTAGGGAAGGCCGGGCAGAAATGCCGCGGGAGGAGAGTGTGCTGTCCCAGCGGGATGCTCCGAGGGCTAGCCTTGAACCGAGGCCCCAAACAGCAACTGCTCGGCCCTGCTTAGAAGGGGCGGATTCGTTGGACTTGTTGACAGTCTCCTTTAACCCATTCCCTGGGTTAACCATACTTCTGCACCAGAGCTGTTCTCTACGAGAAACTAGTGGATGCAGGCGCTCAGATCAAGACTGTCATGGACCCTGTGGTGAGAAGAGGAATTGTCACCTGAGCAGACACCAGCCCTTTCAGCCTAAAAGCAGCTGTTCAAATGAAATGGGTTTTTTTTTGCAGCCCAAAACAGGCCAGGCTCCCGGCTTGAAGAGATCAGAGAAAACCACTTTCTGGTTTTTCAGTTATTAGCACATTTTTCACATTCTGTGTTGTGTCTTTATTTCTGTGTGTCTGGAAAAGACGGACACTAGATTGATTTCTGAAATCTGTGTCTGGAGAGGCTATGGAAGTCACAATATTTTTATTAAATAGGAAGTTGAAATGGCCTTCGTCTGGATTAATCTATCATTCTTTTGACCTTCAAAATATGAAAAATTGCCTCAAAGTACTGAATATAGTGGTTTCCCATTATAATGTTAGACATTGAAGTTACGAAGTACGTAGCTGTGTTTGAATTCTGTGTCCATACAGTATGTTTATGATAGTGTCTGCTTCATATAAGGCATTGTAAACTTCAGTATTTATGGGCCTATGCAGAGAACTGCGATAAATTTTGTCTGTCAGTTTTAAATCTGTAAAAATAACAGCCCTGTGTCTGCTCCATCTTTTCAGACGTCCCCATGGTGCACTTGACATGATTTCAGTTTTTTTGGTTTTGTTTCTGAGACAAGTTCTCACTCTGTAACTTGGTCATCCTAGAACTCACTACATAGAGACGCTGGCCACAAACTCATACTGTACTTCTATACCAGAGCTGTTCTCCTTGGAAACTAGTGGACTGCAGGTGCTCAGACCAAAATCCATGAACCTGTCGGTGAGGAAAGGAATTATCACCAAGCAGGTCCCAAACCGTTCTGCCTAAAAACTGGTCTTTCTTCCTTAGTTTTCCCCATTCTCGGATTGCAGTGTGAACCTCCACACACAGGTCATTTGATATGATGTTAAATTAATCTTTTATATAACTTACAATCCAGTCATGCCAAATGGTTTTGAGGAATAAATAAACACCTTACTTTTTTATTAACGAGGCAGGGGTAAAACCATTGTATTATGTAACTCTATAAAGAGCTAGGTTCTTTCACTTGGTGCTGGTTTTTATTAGTTTGAAGTTTAAGGCAATATTTATCTGAATTCTTGCCTTCTGAAGCTTCCTCTCTTCCAGTCACACTCGTGTGTTTAAGAAGTCAGTACAGAAAGAAGTCATCTTTGAGACTGAGAATTACAAGAATTAGGATGGACTAGTGAAGGAGCAGAAAGGGAGGACTTTTAGGAAATGAATGTAAGCAGTGCTTCCTTCCACGCTCAGTCTGTAATACTGCTGCACCTGCCCTAGTATCAGACACTGTTGAGGATAATGAGGATTCTACTGAACAAAAACAGATGGAGCGCTTGCTCTCTTGGGAGGATTTGGTCACATCATGCAGTGAATTTAAGCCTTTTTGATTCTATGCAGAAGAGGAAAGATTCTAGACCCAGAGTTGGTAGATGACATCAAGGAAACAGTATCTTCCAGACATAAGAGCACTGATTTACATCTAAACTCAGAGATTGAAGGGATGCACGAGACCGGCAGACAGTTCAAGCCAGACAAAGTCCTAGCACTGAGAATGGGAGGGTGGACACACCATCCCACCCAGAACCAAGAAGCTGTTTGCAATTGATACCTGCTAGGAAAGGGAAAATTGTTGCTTTGTTTTGTTTCCATTTGAGTATTATTGCTGTATCAACCATACTCCAGAGCAAGGCCCATGCCCAGGTGTGTTAGTCACTGGTCCATTTCTATGAAGAGACACCATAATTGAGGCAACTATTAGAAAAGAAAATTTTAAGTGAGGCTAGCTTACTGTTTCAGAGGCCAGCCCATTATCATGATGGAAGCATGTAAACAGACATGGTGCTAGAGAAGTAGCCAGAGTTCTATATCCTCATCTGCAGGCAAAAGACAATCCAACTGGGCCTGGCATGGGCGTTTGAAACCTCAAAACTCATCCCCAGTGACATAATTCCTCCAACAAGGGCACACTTCTTAATCCTTCTAATCCTTTCAAAGAGTTTGTATTCAAATATATAAGCCTATAGGTGTTGGCTTAGATTTTTTTCAAAAGTTACTTTAATAAGGGTTCTTAAATGCTTCAACCTCCCTTCTAGCCTACCACTCACCAGAGCTAGTGGAAAGGAAAGGTTAATAGGGTAAAAGGGGGGTGTGGAACTGTTTAAGGGGTGATTCCAGTCTTCATTGTCAGGATATCAGCAGCTCACTTGACATGAATCAGCAGTGGTAGCTTGATCCACTGGCAAACACCATTCAGGAATCAACAAGGGCAGTTTGTTCCAGAGGAAACCATGAGGCTTTGCCAGTCGCCAATCGGCCCAAGTCAAAACTGCAAGAAGTCACTGGAATATCATGAAAAGTTGGTGCATTTCTCTCCACGAAGTCATGACAAGCAGTGATCAGTGAAGAAGGCAAGACGGAATCCATGCCAGAGAGTCATCCACTGTCTGTTGGATTATAACTTTCCAAACATCATGTGTCCTCTCACACATCCACATCCATCATGTGCCATTTTTCCAGGCAGCTTCCAGAAATGTACCTGTGTCTATTCTCAGCAAAACATCTCATGTGTCTGCTTCAGCAAAAAAAATCCTCTCATAAGACAGTTTCCAGAAAAACATCAGTGACACAATGCGTCTCCAAAGAAATGAGCACTTTCCACTTCATATAGGGGCCATTCTTTTTCAGACCACCACATCAATGATAGTTGGCCCACACAAAACAGACCCCATGTTTTTGTCTGGTTGGTTGGTTGGTTGCTTGGTTGTTTTGATATGTATATCCTGCACATACGAGTTTGTTTTAGTATTTTTTTTTGTCTTAATGTCTTTTTGTTGTTTTGTTTTGATTTTTGGTTTTTTGTTGTTTTCCCTGTTTGTTTGATGTGGGGGAAAATCATGAGTTGGGTGGGTGTAGAGGCGGGAAAGACCTAGCAGGAATTGGGAAAGGGAAAAGAATATGATCAAAGTATGTTCTGTGAAAGAAAAATTCCTATTTCACTTGGTTTGGGGGAGGGGGTGTCGGGTATAGGCATGTGTGTGTTTCTTTCACCATGTAGAACCTAAAAATCAAGCAGGGTGGCAGATTTGGTAGCAGGTGCTTTTTACAGCCTAAGCCATCTTAACAGTCAGTTTTACTGTTCTTTGGTGAAGGCTTTTTGATAGTCATCTTTTCTTTATTGTTTTTGCTGAAATACATACTTCTGCTTTCTCTTTAACTTGGAAAAGCTTGTAAATTTTGCCATTTATATCTGTAGTGTAATGTGTGGCAAAGATAGATCATGCATGAGGATCAAAGTAAGAGTCAGACTTATAAATGTACCATGACTTAACCAATAGGCTAAATAATAACTTGTATAAAAATTGATGTAAAATAGCTAGAATTTTATTAGCAACTGTCTGCTTTAAATTTTTGTCCTGCTTTTTAAATTGTTTAAGATTTATTTTTAGTAAAAATTTGTATTTTACTTGCATGTGTGTATGTGCATTATGTGTGTGACTAGTGCCCATGAAGGCCAAAAATAGGGCATTAGAGCCCTAAAGTTAGAGTTAAGGTTGTTGTGAGCCACCACGTGGTGCTGGGAACCCAAGTCCTCCACAAGAGTAGGAAGTAGTCTTAACTGATATGCCATCTCTCCAGCCCCACCCTGATATCTTAGAATCAACCAGAAAAGGCCAGACGCACACTTTATCTCCAGTCACTATGGTGATCACTCCATGGTCTCTTCTGGTTAGCCCACCAGTAGCTTCCCCAGGACAGCTCCAGCCAGGTTATACTTGCACTCCCCACTTATAAAGCTCATCCTCCCTTTACCATCTGAACCTCTGCCAAAAGGCAAGTGATGGTAGCTACCTCCCTTGCTTCAGCAACCTCCGGACTGTTTCTGCTTTCCTTTGGCTGTCATTTATCCACGTTGGAAAAAAATCTTTGTTCCACATTCTATACATCTTCAGTGATTAACAGTATAGCTCATGTTATCACCTATGCCATGTTTTGATTTTTTTTTTTTTACATATTTTGTCAGTGTTGACATTTATAATTTTGTGACTATACAGGCATATATTTTAGGAAGGTAATGCAGGTTCCTCTTGCTTTAACTTCAGTTTTTACAAATCAGAAGAAATTTACATTAATGTAAATAACAGGATTTGGGTTTTATTGTATTAATGGCTTTTTTTCTTTACTTATTTTAAAATAGTAGCCATAAGTTTTAAATTGTACCAAGTATAGTTATGAGTTCATTTGTTTTTTATTATTAATAAAGTAATTATCAAGGCTACTGTTACATATTAATAGATTTTGTATTTTTGAGTTGTGCATATACTCATAAGATGAACTGTGTTTTTTAAGAGTAATCACTTCACAAATTTTATATAGTCTCTTTCAGTGTGAAGATTCTGGGAATGGCACATGCCGTGTTATATTTTGCTACTATCAGGAAAGACATTGCTCTCTCCAGCTTTTGACACTGGATTACTATTTTAACTAGTTTTGAGACTAAGACTGTAAAAATGATGGCTTTTCATCTGTCAAGGATCTTAATATTTTGAAATTACTCTCTTTATCTGACTCTTCTGTCCATAGATGCTCCCTTCGGAGAGGCAGCTCCTTCACATTTCTAACCCCTGGCCCACACTGGGACTTCACGCTGGTGAGTAGCTACCTGGGTTTGCATTTCTCAACTTGAGGATCCATTCCTGGGTTATCTTTCATTCTGCTATCCAGCTCACTTGTGCTTCTGAATATCTCATGAAGCAGAGCTTCTAAAGCTCTATTTAGTCCTTTATTGCCAACAAGCTGAAAGAAAGTTTGATTTCAAGTAAATAAAACATTTTTCAAAGCACTCATATAAATTCACCTTTAACATTGAACTTTTTGTTCCTTTGAGTGTTATAAAGTAAGTCATTACTTTATTTTGTTCTTTAACAACTTTTCTTTTTGATTGATTGATTGATTTTATGAGTACACTGTAGCTGTCTTCAGAAACACCAGAAGAGGGCATTGGATCCCATTACAGATGGCTGTGAGCCACCATGTGTTTGCTGGGAATTGAACTCAGGACCTCTGGAAGAATAGTCAGTGCTCTTAACTGCTGAGCCATCTCTCCAACTCTCATAACTTTTTATACTATGTTAAAAGTATATAAATGTTTGATGACATTATATATACATACATATACATATGTAAGTATATGTATATACACACACATTCATATATAATGAGTGAATAATTATCTACTATTGGTTCCCTCAAGACAGAAACCATTTTTAGGGTAAGGAGTTTTGTTTTTTTTTTTTAAGATTTATTTCTTTTTATTTTATGTGTATGGATGTTTTGCCTGTATGTATGTATGTCTGTACACCATGTACATACATTGCCTGTGGAAACCAGAATCCCCTGGAACTAGAGTTACATGTTGTTAGTAGCCATGTAGACACTGGGAATCAAACTTGTGTTTGGTAAGAGCCACCAGTGTTCTTAACCACTGAGCCATCTCTCCAAACCTAGGACAAGATTTTACAAAGGCATTTAATTTTCTGTGATATGATAAAGAAAATTGATTCTTTTTGTACTTAAAACTTAGTATGCCACATATAAATAAATCATGATTTTTTTATACTTTTCTTATTTAAAAACAAAACAAAAAATAAAAGATTCATTTTCTGTTTTGCCAAGTGTTATTTGTATGTCTGGATGTTTAGATGGATTCAACAAAACATAATTAATCTATATTTTATTCTTCTGTATTTCATATTTCTGTTGGGCATTCCTATACTTTTTTGCCCATTACATGTATTATTTGTCCAATGTTCATAGAAAGTTTTATGATTTTAGCACAATTTGTACACTCATTTGAAGTATTTTTATTGTGGAAATAGATCAAATGTAATAGAAATAAGTTCTTGAAAAGGTGTGTGCAACATTTACAGGGAAATCCTGAAAGCATTGAAGAACATAGAGGACCTGGTTGAGTGGAGAGATATTCTCTTCATACAGGAAAGGACTGTCATTAAAAAAAGTCAGTTTCCTTCAAATTACTCCACATTTTGTGTGGGATCTGATTAGAGTTTCCTGGTCTCCGTTCTACAGTTCTCGTGGAAGGAGAACCAGACCACAAGTATATAGATCAGGAATCATGTAACTGCAGTTAGTGATTAGGGCATGGTGTGAAATGGACACGTTTGGTAAGTAGACCAAGAAACAAAACTGAGAATCCGGAAAATGATCCCCTGCCTTTGACCCTTTACTGTAACAAGTACCTGAAAGGAGGAAACATAGTTTTGTCAGTTTCCAAGGTTTCAGCCAGTCATTGGCAGTGCCATCATTTCTGGGCCATATTGAACCAAAAGACCTGGAGGAGCAAATCTCATCTTGTGATGGGTAGGAAACAGAAGGATTGGCAGGAGGGGCCAGACACAGTCTGTTTCCAGGGCACACTCCCACAGACCCACCTTCTCCAACGAGGCCCCTCCTTCCACAGGTGTTGTCTTTGAGGTTTTGAATCTATCAATGGAGTAGTCATTGATGAAGGTAGGATGACCCTCATGATGCAATTATGTCCCCTGAAGTCCCTCCTCTGAACACTGCTTGCATCAGGACCAAGCCTTCCATTCATGACCAATTTTCAGACAACAGCTCATAACCAGACCACAACCCACACACTTGAGAACTTAGTCTAGCTACTGCTGTGATAAGAGAACAGGGCTCATGGCAAATGGTGTTAGGGCGGGAGGAGGCAGCTGATTGTATGAGCATGCAGGTTTGTACTAACAGCTAATTCTATGTCCGCATGCTGTGTACTAACAAGTAACTTCCAGGGAGACTGAAATGAAGCCTGAATGTATTTAAAGGGAGTAGTGGTCCACTGTATCAGATCCTGTCAGCTGTCTCTGCTCCTGTGAGCACAAGTGCAAATGGTCATGCGTGTCATGTGTGCTCACAGGTCATGTGTGTGCCTTTCCCCCACAGTCTCCCTTGTTTATGAGTTCTCTCCTCCTTTCCTTTCTGTGCAGATTTGTCCATCTGCTGCCTCTCCTAACTCCTGTCAGCACTCCATATATGTTGTCTAGATTCTGTGCAAGTTTTTTGCTAGCTAATATGTAGGTTCCCCAGACAGAAATATTTAGGAGTTGGGGTTAGCAAAGACATGATCTTTTTTTAAAAAAAAAAAAAAAACAAAACAAAACAAAACAAAAAAAACCAAAAAAAAACAAAACATGGCCTTTTTTTTTTCCTGGATTTTCAAGGCAGGGTTTTTCTGTGGAGCATTGGCTGTCCTGGAACTTGCTTTGCAGACCAGACTAGCCTCAAACTCATAGATACATGCCTGCCTCTGCCTTCCAAGTGCAGGGATCAAAGGTGTGCACCACCACCGTCCTGGTTAACATGACCTTCCAATCAATGAAGATTGCTTCAATCCTTCATTGTTGGTTTTGGAGTTTCTTCTCAGTACTGACTTACAGTGTTCCTTCCTTTTACCATATCGCCTGCTCAGTGCCTTGTAAGTGCAGCTGAGAATGCTGTGTTGTCGCTTCAGCTGCTTGAACATTTCTCTCTGTTGTGCCTTCATTCCCTAGTAGTAGGGATTTGGTTTGTTTGTTTGTTTTTGTTTTTGTTCATTTGTTGGAATAATTTGGATTTGGGGGTTGTTTATAATTTTATAATATATATTAATTTATTTTAATGTATATTTAATATATATATTTATTCATTTTGTTTCATGTGTGTTTTGCTTGCACATGTGTATATGTACCACATTCCTGCTTGGTGCCCATGGAGGTCAGAAGAGGTTATTGGATTCACTGGAAGTCGAGTTATGGGTGGTTGTAAATCATTGAGTGGGTGCTGGGAATCAAACCTGGGTCCCTGCAAGAGCAACAAGTGCTCTTAACAGCTGAGCTATATCTCTCCAGCTCCCAGGGGGTGGTTTTTGTAGAATTTGAACTTGAGATTTTTTTCCCCCACTTAAATTATGTTTTCTTTCTCCTTTGTGCAGGGTGGGTTAGATAGCTTTTGTACCTTCACAGAGTTTCTCTCATTTTCATGATGACTTGCTTTGTCTGCTTTTGGCTTGTTCTGCTTGCTCTGCTTTCTGGCTCTGCCATTTCCCTCTCCATCTATCGGGGTGTCTTTCTTTTCTCTTTTAACTTCTCTGCTCAGTTCTAATTGCACACCAAGCCCTTCTCCTGGGGTCAGGAACTAGAAAAGAGCCTTAGACGCTTACTTAGTCTTGGATATTTGCAAGAGGTAGAATGTGTTATTTTGAGGTGGGGAAAGATAAAATGCTACTTAAGGGTGTTTATTTAGTATTGATTAGGAACTGTGTACTAGATTATGCTAGCACTGGCAGCAAGCAGAGTGATTACTCAGGCTATTCCAGGACATGGTGGGTCCTCTTGGACTTGATAAATCCTGCTTTAGACAATAAATCTGAGTTTAGGCTAGGAGAAAAGGATTTCCCCCTAAAAAAGACTTCCCTTGCCCCTTGATAAACAGTAAGTTCCTTTTTAGAAACTCGCTGCTTCTTCCTGTAACAGTTCAGATGGCTCGTAATGTAAGTAAGAGTTACAGTCTGCAAATGCCACGTGAGTACGTGAGTACGGTTTTTAATGATGTAGAATCACTTCTGCAAGAGAGCACTCAGTCACAGGGGACTATTTAGGCCAGCACATTCCAGAGACAATTTGTAAATCTATTCAAAAAATTTTTTTCTTTTGAAGTGATATTTATCTTACTTAGTGTGCACCTGTGTGTTTACAAAGGTGAGAAGAAGGCATTGGATCCCCAGGAAATAGTGAGCTGCTGAAATAGGTGCTAGGACCAGAACCCCCACTGCCCCAGCTCCTCAGAGTGTTTTTTCCAGTTGAGTCTCTGATGCAGTAACATCATTTTATGTATGAGCCAAATCTTTTTTTCTTACAGAAGAGAAAACGAAGAGACAAAGATGATGATGTTGTAAGCCTTAGCAGCCTGGATTTGAAGGTAAGCCCTGCTCCTGTGTTAAAGTACAAACAGCATTTTATTCCTATACTATGAGACCAATGAGTGTTGGGTTTGGGGGAGGGGGTATTCTTTTTTTTTTTTTTTTTAAGTACAAAACTGAACAGTATTGGCTACAGATCCCTCTATGGTAGTTTGAATGAGAATATCCCCCACAAGCTCATATATTTTGATGCTTGGTTTCCAGTTGATGAACAGTTTGGAAGGATTAGAACGTGTGGCCTTGCTGGAGAAGGTGTGTCACTGGGAGGTGAACTTTAAAGTTTCAAAACCCCATACCAGTGTGTGTGTGTGTGTGTGTGTGTGTGTGTGTGTGTGTGTGTCTGTCTGTCTGTCTGTCTGTCTGTCTGTAAGTCTGTAAGATTGCCTTGGTCATGGTGTCTTTTCACAGCAATAGAACTGTAAAACACCCTCTTTCTATGGGTCTACTTCCTGTTGAGAGTAAGAGGAAACCCATTCTCAAAACAGTGGTAAGCTGGGTCCTCTTTTATTAAAACTGTTCTTAAGTCCAAAACCTGGTGTCCTTGGAATCTCCAGTTTTGGTCAGTTGGTAAATGCTGGAGCAGGGGTTGTCAGTGGCATGGACCTGTGAACATCCTCTTTTGCAGGATGGGGTTTCTTTTTTCTCTGTCCAAATGATTTTTTTAAAGTAGTCAGAATAGAAAACCCCTAGGTTAGACTATGATATTCTCAAAATTAGTTCTCTAGAAAAACATAGTAAACATTCCAGCAGCTTCCTACTTTTGCTTTTCTAAATATAATCAATGTGTATATTTGATGTCTGTCCTGTTTCTGGGACCTGCTTTATTTATTTATCTTTATGTTCATTGTAGTAAATAATCAGAAAAACACTTCAACGGTGAATGTCTCATGTAATAAAGGTCAGATGAATGAAATAAGACCTGGGTCCTTACATAGACAGTGTGGTCATTAGGTTATGTGTTTTGATTTTGGACATCTTGTACTTAGAATTTCATACTGATAGCAGTCGAATTTTCATGTTAGAAATTGTTCCCTGTTTTGTCGTATCTCTGTGATTGTTACATGGTTCTTCAGGTAAAATCACACTTTCCATAGTGTGTGTGTGCATGTGTGTTTGTTACTAAAGAGCTTTATTCTGTATCATATATAAAATAGTTCATTTAATGTTTTTAAAGGCATTTCTCACCTCTATATTGCTACTAGCTATCTTGCCTTTGTCTTTTGACATAAAGTCAAAAGTGGCCATTGATTTATTTGTATCTAAGGAAGGATATAGAGTGTGTGGGGGTTTTATTTATTCTGTAATCTTTTTTTTACAGTCCAGTCTTCATCCCCATCCCAGTTCACCCTCTGACTGTCCCTCATCCCATACCGCTCCCTCCCAACCCCTGTCTCCAAGAGGATGTCCCCTCCCCTCCACCACTACCCCACTAGACCTCCTCACTCCCTGGGGCCTCAAGTCTCTCAAAGTTCAGGTGCATCTTCTCTCACTGAGGCCAGACCTGGCAGTCCTCTGCTGTATATGTGTCAGGGGCCTCATATCAGCTGGTGTATGCTGCCTGGTTGGTGGCTCAGTGTCTGAGAGATCTCAGGGTCCAAGTCAGTTGAGACTTCTGGTCTTCCCATGGGGCCCTCCTCCTCAGCTTCTTCCAGCTTTTTCCCAATTCAACCACAGAGGTCCCTGGCTTCTGACCATTGGCTGGGTTCTAATATCTGCATCTGACTCTTTCAGCTGCTTGTTGGGCCTCTTGGAGTGCAGCAATGCTAGGCTCCTGTCTGTAAGCACACTACAGCATCAGTATCAGTGTCAGGCTCCAGGGCCTCCCCTTGACCTGGATCCCATTTTAGGCCTGTCACTGGACCTCCTTTCCCTCAGGCTCTTCTCCGTTTTTAGTCACTGCAGTTCTTTCAGACAGGAACAACTCTGGGTCAGAGTTTTTAACTATGGGATGGCAACCTCGTCCTTCCACTTGATGTCCTTTCTTTCAACTGGAGGTGGGTTCTACAAGTTCCCTCTCCCCACTGGCATTTCACATAAGGTCCCTCCCTTTGAATCCTTAGCGTCTCTCACCTCCCAGGTCTCTGGTACTTTCTAGAGGGTCCCCCACCTCCTACCTCCCAAGGTTTCCTGTTTCCATTCTTTCTGCTGTCCCCATGAAAGGGTTCTTTTAAATAGAAGAGGTGATTTAAAAAAAAAAAAAAAAAGAGGGCTTCAAAACATATTTTTAACTCTAGGCGTGTTTAGTTTTTTTTGTAATGCTCACATGTAGGGAGCTCAGCTATGTGAACAGGTTTAAAGTGTGTCAGAGAGTACATTCTAGTATTGCTATATGCTGCCATCTTTGGATTAAGCATAATGAAATGATACACAAATGAGAAATTATCTTTAAGGCATCAGGATTATTTTTTTAAGGCATCAGGAATTTTCATTCTTGATGCCAAATAATGATTTGGCAGCTTTCGACTTAACTCTGTAAACACCTCTTTAAATAAGTGACCTCTTGGAGCTATGGTAAGTAATTTGGTAATATTCCTAGGCACACATATGAACAATTGAAGGTACTTGTATGTGGCTGGCATGGGAAAGCTAACGATTTAACCAGTCTCAGTTGATAAATGGCCTATGCATGCTATCTGCCTTTTGATATAGCTGATCCTTCTCTACCTACTGTTGGTAAAATATCAGATATTATTTCCCCACAACAAGTTCCAGGAAGTAAAGCCAGTTGCTGGTGTCAGTGATGAAAGTAAAGAATATCTGGAGAGAGATACAAGAAAATTCTGGTTCTTAGTCAAAAATAAAAAGCTAAGTCCAAGACTAATGTTCCAAGAAACTGTTGCTGTGCCCACAGTATATAAGCATAGATTATCTTAGACTGCTAGGTATGTATTTATACTTTTTAAATTTTTATTGTGCTTTTTAATATACAGGATCATTTTTCTTACCACAAAAAAACTTGAAAAGTAGCCAGCTATTTAATGTGTCACCAAGGCAATTTCTCTGTATGTATACACTTGGCAATATATGAATGTCATTGTACAGTAAGATTACATAAGCTATCATAATCCACTAACGTTTCAGAGTGGCCATTGTGTGTATGTGTGTCTGTCTGTCTGTCTGTCTGTCTGTGTGTCTGTGTGTATGTGCATAGTATGTATATCTGTACTAAACATTCTGTGTCAGTTGACTTCTCTGTGTCAGGAAGGCCTGTGTTTAGTCGGGCGTGTAGGTAAGTGAAGCTCTAACTACAGAGTTGAAAGTTTGCTAATTCTGTGCGTTTACCTTCCAAAAACATTATAGCTTCATAGTTTGCTGTCAGCTTGTGATAACAAACACACACTTTCATTCTTATTTACTGTGTATTTTATGACTTTTTACATTTTTCCCAACTTTGGCATAGGTATCCAAACAAAAGTTCAGTAAAGAAATCAAATAGTTAAACAGCATTTAAACCACTTGGATCTGATCCAACGATAGCAGAATCAACATTTTCCTCAAATGCACAAAGAACATTTTTCAGGTACCCATGTACTAGACTGGAAAACAAACCTTAAACTTTACAAGACTGAAATAACACAAACTGGTTTTTTCTGGTCTTAGTAAAATAAAACAAGAAAGCAATTAACAAGGGAAAAATAGAAAAATCCATAAGTATATGAAAGAGTACACTGTTTTTAAAACACAGCAATGCATTGAAGGGCAGATTGCTGGGGAAATGTAAAATGCTTGCAGGCTCTTGAGAAGGAAAGCACAGCTGGCCATGGTGGCACAGCCTGGGGTTCCAGTATTTAGAAAGGCAGAGGCAAGTTTAAACCAAAAGATCACAAGTTTAAACCAAAACCTAATTTCACTTTAAGGGTCTAGCAAAAGAAAAGCAGTTTCAGCGTAAAGCTAATAAAGGAAGGGAAAGCGCGGAAAGATGGGCAAAGGAATGCACAGTGCGATTGAAAAGCCACAGAGAAAATCAGTGAAACCAAAATTCATTTCTTGTAAATGTTTAATGGAACTGACAAACTTTTGTATAGCTTGACCAAGGAAAAGGGAAGGCTCAAATGACAAAAATAATAAATATAAGAAAAGAATATTACTCCCAATTATAGAAAAGTAAAGCATTGTTAAAGTAGCAGCATGAGAAACTCCACCATATGTTGGACCACCTAGACGAGTGACAGGTGCCTAGAGACATACCAGCCCACACAGCAGTGAGAAAGGCTGGATATGCCTGTGACTAGCAAACGACCAAGCCAAGAGCCCTGAACAAGACAGTTTCACTGGTTAAATTATGCTCAGTGTTTCAAGAATTACTATGTCCTCCAACTCTCCAGGAACAAGAAAGAAAAAAAGGAAAAAAAAACAACTGAAATCGAAAGGGACTGCTCCCTAATTCAGTCTGAAACCAGAATCACCTGATGCCAAAGCTAAAGAAGGTACAAGAAAAACAATAAACCAGTATCTTATAAATATCATCCGTAACATCTCAACAATAAGATACTAACAGAGTGGATCCAGGAGCATAAACCCATACTTATTGAGCAATAGAAAGGATAACTAAAGGACATAGGCACACAGTAGAACATTATTCAGAACTAAAGATGAAGGCATTTACGACACATGCTACAGCGCAGGCAAACCTGGGAGACATGATCCTAAGGGAATTAGCTAATGTTCCTGCTTGCAGTGCTGCTGTGTGTCCAGTTCTTAGCATCATGCGTCACTGCCTCAGACCTAGGACCTAATTTTTTTCTATTAGAGTCCTCCTAATCCCTAGCTCCGATTAACACGAAACAGAGGCCTCTTATTTTGTGACCACTGTCATGCATTCATCCATATGTCTATTTCACAGTTTCCTGTTTCTAGCTTTTCAATATGGCTCCTCAAGCCCCTGAGCAATTAACTAAAGTGTTTGCTGCTGCTGAGGAGCCTGTAAAAATTTACTCTTGTGCCTTATCTTCTCCCTCCTCCCCCCAGCCCATGGGATGAACAGCTGAGTGTGCACCTTATTGCTTTGTCTCCTGGAAGTATATTTTTTTAAACTATCTCTTAGGAAATTGTCTCAGTGTATACACTGTGGTAGTGATCCATTTTCTGTTCACAGCAAGGTGTGAAGCTAATCCATTTATCTTCTGTCAATTTGGTGTAGAGAATGTTTGCCCTACCACCAGTTACAGTTAAAGTACCAGCATGCCAGGTAACGTGGCAGTCTGGATCATGAATTAATAGTATTTCCTGCTGTCCTGCACTCTTGCTCAAGCATGATTCCAAGTGGCCCATTTCCATCATATCATAGATTGCTGTGACACTTGCCTATCTTTAATTTCACTCGGCTTGACACTGCTCATCTGGAGCAGCTCTGATGTCATGACATGCTGTTTGTAAAAGAGTGCTGAGTCCTCAGTTGGATCTCCAGCACACCAGGAGCTGTTTTAAGCAACAGTTTTCTATCATGGGAGACATTAACCTTGCTCTAACATCCTAGGGCTCTGCATTCTGAAACTCTTCCTGCCATTGCCACAGTATCACACAGCATTCTTGTCATGAGTCTGGATCAGTTGTGCAAGGTTACATGTCCTGAGCAGTGGGTAGCTTAAACCATGGCCTGCCACAGAGATTGCTCTTGTTCAGAGTCCCACTCAAACCTCAAGACTTTGAAAGTACCTTGATAGTCAGCCTTTCAGGCTGTCTCATTATCAGATAAGGAATTCCCAGATGCAGCAGAAAGCTCCCTTCAAAAAATGTTGGGCCCTGCCTACTGCTGTGTCTAGTACTGGTGGATGCAATTTAGGACTGCCTGTTCTTCAAAGGAGAGAGTCCAGAGAGCCTCTGGCCATTTGCTCTAATAAAACTTCCCCAGTGTGGTAACCTCTGAATTTTCATGGCATGTATTTGATCTCCTAAGGCATCCAGAACACTTCCTGTTTACTAAGTCTTTTTAATATTGATGCCATTGGCACAGTAGACTAACATAGTGTTTTATGGACTATTAGAGTCATTGCAGAGTCTGTGGCAAGCAACAAAACAGTTAACAACCTCAGAACATGAAAGAGAATATGGACTGCTATTCTTCTCATAAAAAACTTAACTGCTTATGGTCATCCAGTGAAGGTTCCAAGAACACAGACCTGATTAATAGTCGTAGACCAGATGCCAAAGGATCTGTTGCAGTGAGGTTGAGTATTCTGTACAGTGGAGTAAGAAGCACCACATCCGTTTACCATGGTCTGCTGTCCTTCACCACAGCCTTACGAAGCTGTCAGGAGTTGAGTGTGTATGGAGGAGGCCCCCACACCCACAGTCGGCTCCTTGTCTAATGGCTGTTCTCAGTGTCTGTTCCTAGCATGCAGTCCTGCTCCACATCTTAGCCTAAACCACAAGGATGCAGAAGTTGCCTGTTGCCACCACGATTCAGAAAACCTTAACAAGTATCTGCTGAATATTTTTTCAGGGCTTTAAAAGATTAATGGTAAAAATTAATTTTATTAATAAAAATTAACTAAAGTTTAAAAACGTAAAGCAGTTCTTAAAAACTAGTTTCTCCCTATTATTCATTTGTTGGCACTTTTTGTAAAGCTGCTGCCTTGCCCTGCATTAGTGGAACCCTCATGTCAATCATCCAGCCCTTACAGTTCTCTCCAGCATTGTGCGTCCTGTCTGTAAGGCCCGGCACAGTGTAGGTGACAGAGCCTGGGATCCCGCCCTGGAATGAGCTCTCACTGACAGATGGCCTATCTTGAGATGCATCTCAGGTAATAGATGGGACTGTGAAATGGGAGACTGAGCATGTGATGTGTGTAATTAAGCCAGTTTTCACACGAGGCAGAGGTGTTCTTGCTGGGACACACTGAAGAGCCTGGAAAATGCACCATAGTGTTGTTTTTCAAAAAACTCCATAAAGAGGGGAGCTTATTACTCACCATCTCCTGTGGGCTCTTAGTCAGTGATGCCCTCTGCGCCACCTGTTCCTCGGCCTAAGCACAATTGCACACAGCAGCATTTGATGACCACAGTGGAAGGCAAGCAGTACAGTTCAGGTGAGACATGGCGCTGTGCAGAAGTGGGGGCTGAAGTCAGTGAGGAAAAGGAAGTGTGCTGAGGACACAGCAGCCTGAGCCAGAGAAAAATGGGAGGAATCCAACATCCTAGTGCATCAGAAGAGATGTGGGCTGGCAAGATGATACAGGAGGGAAAGGCATTGGCACACAGGCCACACACCCAGTCTGATCCACAGAACCTATGGTGGGAAGAGAGAACCAGGCCCTAATGTTGTCATCTGACTTATGTCTGCATATATATGTGTCACACACACACACACACACACACACACACACACACACACACACTAATAATACTAATACTAATAATAATAAAAGATTTCTAGACAAGAATAATACATTGTACTGGAAATTATTATCCTGTGTATTGAGACAAAGTTGCCACAAACAGCAGTACCCATTTTATCTAGCATCTGTGTTGTCTTCAGAGAACAAGATGCAAACCTTTCGGACTCTTGTTCAATAGCACTTAACTAATCTCAGCTAAGCTCTTTTCTAAACGAGAGGGCTTACTAAAACTTGAATATACACACTCTTTGAATCCAGTGACTTTTTTAAAACAAATGCACAAATAACTTGGTTACTCGTTTCTTTCATAATGCATCTGCCCTTTTTGTCAGTCGCTCGCTCATTTATACTTTGAAGTGTACTTTCTCAAAAGTTCCCATTTCTTGGTGCTTCTTTTTTTAGTAACATTTTAAATGTTATTTATAACTTATCTATTTTAGTTAGATAAATAATACATGTTTGTGATTTTTAACTCTAGAGTTTTAAAAATAGAATAGTTCCTTTTATTTAGAAAAGGTCCTGAAGTATTTGTGACCTATGGAATGTGTTTCAATGCACTACACAATATTTAAATATATGGTTACTTTATTAACTAGCTACGTGATGATTGGAGGTATAAATTTTTATTGTCATCCATGTTTGTCTTCAAATAAAAAATTTGTTTATGTAATCATCTATATAGTAACCTAAACAAACATGGTTACCATGTTGAGGAAAGCAGGTTGCCCCTGCATTTCACAATTTTTCCTGTAGAGGGCAGCAGAGAACTTGGTTGGTCTTCGGCAGTCCTGAGCCTGCTTCCAAACTTACATGATAAAGAAAATGGAAACTACACCTACAGCAAAAAGTGGTGGTCACTGTCAAGGTTGAGTTTGCTTCACATGAAGTGTAGGTTGAGTTTTTCACAGTAAATGCGGGAGGGGTGTGAGGATAGCCTAACGGTCCTTTTTTGTAGACAGGACACACTGACCTTTCCCTTGCTCTCTCCATCAAGGCAGAACAAAGACTATAACTAAATCTGGGCCTTGAAAACCAGTAGTTTTATCAGAAACTTGATCCTGTTTACCACGCTGTGTTATCTTAGATAAGGGAAGGATACGTTTTAATTTTTCACATCTTATTCCCCACACAATGAAATTAAACCAGCGTGCTACCTCCAAGGTGCCATCCGTCAGTCAAGAACTCTGAAAAGCTTCCACTGACAGCTTCATCAGGCATGGCCACTGGTGAAATAAGACCTCTCCTAATGTTAAACATGCCAGTTATCTCTGGGCCTGTCCTGTTATTGTAAGTCACTGAAGTCCCAGCCTTTGCCTGTGGTCTCCTTCACTGTAAGATATTGGCAGTTATTAAATGAACGTCAGCACAGGACTCGGGAGGTTTAGGTTTGAAACCTAGGTCTACTGAATAATGCTTCCTAGGCACCATGTAGGTACCAGAACACATACTAGGGGTTTTATGCCTGTTCTCATCAGAAAGATAAACCACAACAAAGTTAAACACGTCCAATTCGCCAGGCACAGAGTCACCAGCACCTTTGGACGAGTTTCTTAAATTCCAATCTTCGTCAATCTTTAGTGATGGCAGTGGTATTTTGTCACATTATTAAATAAAGTCACATGTATGGAGCTCTAACACAGAGTAGGGCCATAAGTTCCCCTCTTGTTCTTTACCTCTCCCTTTCAGTTTCCCCTTGAGTAAACTGAAGAGCATGGGTCAGTAGTCTGTGCCAGCCAAACATGGGCATGTCCACATTGTGCCTTTGGGACATTATCTAGTTGTCTTGTTCAGGGTTGGACCACAAACCTACACATTTAAAATGAAACTAAGAGTTTAGTGGTGGTCAGCCAAAGGGTTTTTGTTTTTGTTTGTTTGCTATTGTTTTGGTTTTAACTGGTCCATTATGCTAGATCCAATTTGCTTCACATAGACTTTCTGCTGGAGACATCAGCTGTTCCCTCTGGGGTCCCAACTGAAAGAGGGAAATGAAAGCTATCCTTTCCCCTCCTTATCTTGGCCATACTTCACACAGAGCTAAGTGGAAAAACAGTTTCAAGAAGACATTGGGCAAGAGACCCATGAGAACTCCCTGGAAGCCTCTTTCCTAACTCCACTTCGTCTTCTCTTCCCTGCTGAGACTATGTGGCCGTGGTATTGGCCTCACTTGCATTGTTTTTTAACTGAGGAAGCTAACTGGGCCAGACGATTCACCGAGTCCTGGCCTACACTATTTACTTATATTATCTTGAAGAACTTAAGTAGACCTTCCATCTTACCTGAAAGTCCACAATCTCCAGGTACCTCCAAGTAGTGCTGTATAGAAGCTGCTTATTCAGAGCTTTAAGGCCAAGCGCATCACATGTCACCAGGTGTAACCAAGTAACAGGTGATTGACAGAACATAGCAGTCTCTGCCACTCAAAAATTTTAAAGTTCAAAACAGCAAGATGCATCATCCTATAAGCTGCTCGAGGTTGCCTGAATGTGGTAGCACAGGACTGAGGTCCAGCACTCTGGAGACAGATGCAGAACCTCATCTGCATAGTGTGTTCTGGGCTAGCCATGGCTCCATAGAGAGACACCCCTGTCAGAAAAACCACATTGGTAGTCACAGATGTAGCAGTGGCCCTTCCTGGATGAGGTGTCGCTAGGCTGTACATTGGTAAGTCATGCTTTAGTCTCATCTCACTGCTTGCCCCGGGATTTATGTCTGTCCCTACTCACAGACCTTGAGATGCTCAGTAATAAAGATCTCTAGATCTTTCCCTTCCCTCTTCCCTCTTTCTTGCTTTCTCTCTTTTGTTTGCAGAATTCTCTCTCCCCTTGTGGTCACTCCTCTGGTGTTTACCCCTTGGACTGTGTTTTCATTCAGATTTTTCCAAAGAAAACCCATGCAAATGTCCTCTCCACACCCCTCCAGAATGACTCCAGTTTCTGGCTGAGTGGTTTCACTTGTGTGTTCTTGTTGCTTCAGATGTAGTGTATCAAAATGAAATTTAGTATTTTCTTGCAAAATCATTGTTCTACTTGTGAAACAGTTGCTCATGTTTAAAATCATTGACATCTTGCATGTGTCCTTTCCTTTCCCACGGCCCCAGCCTTAGGCAAAGTTCTTGGTACTTTATGCCTTGTGAGTTTTGCCTGTTTTCCCAGTCACCTTTTAACCACTAAAACACCTCCAGCCCCACATTAGCAATCAGCAATGCATCTGCACTGTTGTCAGCCTGTGTCTGTGCAGGAGTCTGTCTCCTCATCTTTGGGCTTCCTACTCAATCCTGTGTGAAGCAGTGTGGCATTGGAGACCCGAGGAATCACCACCTTTAGACTTTTCACTGGGAGCTTTCCCACCAGTGTGTCTGGTTGGAGGAGTGGCACTTTCTAGCTAGCTGCCCAGCTTACTTGGAACTTGCAAAAGCTTTTATCCATGCCTCCCCATATAGCCTGCCATTACACACTAGGATCTCAGTACAAAACCGGCATTTTATCACCCAAGATCTACAATTGTGTCTTTTTTATACAGAGCTTATTTTATGCTTGTAAAGACTTCACCATAGCTTTGCAGTTTACCAGATACCATTTCAGCACACTGTTAAGATGGGCCTAGTATGCAAAACAAATACGGGTGGAAGCGCCTTATCTCAGGTCCTAACTTGAGAAATAGTACTCTTCCATATAGGAAAGTTGGTACAAAGTCAGCAACTTGCCTCTCCTGGGTGACTTTCCCTGGGGGTAGGGTGTGTTCGTCCCTTATAAAATGCAAGGCTTTGTAAGCAGGTCTGTTGACCCTATTAAAACCACTTCAAGATAAGTTTAGGGAAGGATCCTTCTGTGTGTTTTTATGGCATAAAACGTCTCACACCAAGTTGTGAGTTGTTAAAATTTTAAAACAGAAATGTCTGGCTGCTAAGCCTGAAAGTTTGAACTAGCCAAGTCTAGCTTTACCTAGGACCAGACTGTCAGCAGGAATAGAGTGAACTGAAGGTGCCCTCTGTGGTTCCCTGTAAGTCTCTGAATTTAAAAAAAAAGGGGGGGGGGCAGGAACCACTTTAGTTTTTCAGTGCACAAAGTAACAGATTTCCTGTGACATTTTCATATGTGCTTCTCCCCATTACTCCTCTTGGCCCCCATAAGAACCTTGTTTTAAGAAGCAGGTAATTTTACAGTTGTGCTTAAGCCGGTGCTGCTGGGTAACTAGGCTCTACATACTTTTCTAACCCAGAAGTCTTTGCTGCGTAGTTTTTTTAACCCATACTCAGACCTTTCCAAGGAAGCGATTTTAGAGGAAAGGGTCTCTGTCAGTAACTAAGTGCTAGAGAAGTAACTGAGGTAGGTTCCTCTGGCGTTCTCCTGTGGACCTCTGTGGCCTCCTGTGGACTTCAGCTCTTCCTGTGCGAGCGAGTTCCAGTGCCTTTTTTATTGCGAGGGACCGGCACAGTTCAGGCAGCTAGCAGCTCTCGCGGAGCAGCCTAGGTGCGCCCCTCGGCTGTTATCTGGAGTCACGTGGGTCCTGGCCCCGCCCCGGACTCCTGAGGTCTGCGTGCGTGCTCGCTGCCTTTGCAGAAGCAGAGCTCCACTGCGAGCGGGAGGCATGGGCGCATGGCTGCCGGGCCAGGCTGAGCACTCGGAAGAAAAGCCAGGCGCCTTGGCGGTGTTGCCCTGCAGGGCTGACTCGCATGTGGACTAACCCGAAAGATTTGAAGGGACACTTGTAAAGCATGGTGGCGCATGATGAGATCGGAGGTCTCCTGCCCATTAAAAGGACGATCCGAGTCTTAGACGTTAATAACCAACCCTTCAGGGAGCAGGAGGTAAGAGCAGACCAAAGGAATGTTTTCCAACTTTGCAGAACTTCTAAGACTTTAAAATTTCAGTTTCAAACTTTTAATTGTATCACATCCTAAAATGTCTAACTATTATAGGCAAGACTGAAATGTGTTTAGGAATTGTGGTCTAAGTTTAAGCAATCTTCTTATAGAGCATAGCTAAATTGTGAAAAGTTACATACAAAGGAGATTTTTAAATATATGAGTCTCTGGGTAAACATTTCTCATGTTCGGTATGGTTGAGCTTCCCCTCCACACTTGCATTACCAAGTCTTGGGGACTGTTTTAAGGAAGGAAAGAAAAATAAGAATATTTTCCTCTCAATGCTGGTGAGCAAGTGAGTAAAGTCCGACCTGGGATCCGTGTTCATTTTTCTTTCCTCATGTAGTTAAACTTGCCCTGCCCTTTTTTCTCTTGAAAGGGGATTTGAGCCTGGGGAGCACTGACACTCTGCCTGGCTGGCTTTGCTTGAAGTCCTTTGGGCTATCTAAAGTTTTTATGAACATTTATGAAAAGAATTATTTCATGCAATTTTTTGTAATCTCGG
Organism: Rhabdomys pumilio; assembly: GCA_030674055.1. NCBI lineage: Eukaryota > Metazoa > Chordata > Mammalia > Rodentia > Muridae > Rhabdomys > Rhabdomys pumilio. The sequence continues at coordinate 8,689,538 of JANHMN010000026.1, forward strand.
CAGTTGGTTGGTGCTGCCGTCTATCCTGCTTCCATGGTAGAAATGGTTATGGGTTCAGCCTACCAAGTCTTCTGAAGATAGTGATGGTTTTTTGCGAAAAATATATGTAATTGTCTATTTTGAAAATGAGCAGTTTAATCACATGCCTCAAGGAAACTTTGTTATACATACATTGGGGTGCCATTGTCAAAAAGTGTGCCTTTATTTGGGAGTTGATACTGAATTTTGTTGTTAGGGTTCACTTTTTCTTACATTTTATAAAGTGAATAAGCATTGTCTTGGTAGAGAGTGCTTCTTCATTACAATGCTTTGAGTCAAACTACCCAAGGTAGCTAGGTATCTTTTAGGCCATCAAGGATGAGCCTTTTGGTTAGTATGAGACATGGGCTATTTTCCTGGCCCCTTTATGTGGAGCATTCAAATTACTAGAAATGGAGTCCCAGCTTCAGAACTAGCAGTGCAGCCCTAATGATCTAGTGAGAAAATGCTTTGTGATCAAAACTTGTCTTTATCTTTCTCAAAAAAACCTTTTTTATTCTTGTTTTTCTGTTTTTAAAGTTGTTGGCAAGTGAGAGATTATATATATGAGCAATCCAAAAGGAATAAAGCCGAGACACAGACTGACCTTTAAAGTGTCATGATTTGACTGACCCTAAAATAGGCCTTGTAATGACATCATTAGGGGAAAAAGGTTACAAAAAGCTAAATTCACCAAAGGGTTTCATCCAGGCTGCTGTGTTTATAAATAAGATACATTTCAGTAAAGCTTTAAAGTAGACTTTCTTTTAGATATTCTGGAAATACTTTAGGACACAGAGTTAGTGGAGGTGAATTGTGAAAATTGAGTTCTCAAAGCCCAGGGTTAAGCAGATTTCCTAATGTATGCGTGCTCTGGCCAGCTGAACTAGATAGTCTGATTAAAGATTAACCTAAGTAAACAGCATAGACTCCTGAGAGTGGCTTTTCCCTTCCAAGTGAACCTTAGCCCTCATAAAAGGTTGCCTGCAGTAGAAGTTTCTTAAGGTTAAGCCTTGTTAGCATTCTGTGTTTATTCTCCCAGATTTGCTGCTTGTCTTTAGGGGAGACTGAGTGGTGTCAGTGTCTATGAATGCTTGTGTTCACTGTAACAACCTTCCAGCACACTAAGCAGTCACCACCATTATATAATTAAGCCTTGCTTTGGGGGAGGGGGGGTGTCTGTGCCTGTGGGGGAGTGTGGGCTCGAACTTTCATCATGTCCAAATATCACTGCTGAGTCCTGTCTGGGAGAGGTGCGTGTGGTGTAACATCAGTCCTATGACACAGATGCTCGTGACCTTAGTGAAGCAGATAACTGCAGTGGTTCACTTGGACCTGTGCAAAGACAGCTTTTGCTTATAATTTACATAGCTCAAATTGGAATCCACATTCCCAAAGATACAGACTTTGCCCCTACCTTTTTGCTGACTCTTGAGTGCCTAATCCATTTTACTTCTCCACCAATAAATACATAAACATGGTCTTTTCTTCACTAGTGTCTGTATCCTGAAATTGACAGTAGGCCATTTCCAGTGACATGTTTTTACCTTTCATTAAAATGTTTCATTATTTGAAAAGGAGTTCCCACATGATTGTTCCACCATGTTTGCCATTTTTATTTGTATATTTTGGTTTGGTTTGGTTTGATTTGGTTTAGTTTAGTTTTTTTCTCAGTTCACACTGGGTAGCCCAGGCTAGGTTAGGCTAGCCTGGAACTATCGACAATCCTCTGTTTAAACCTGCCAAGTATACACACTATACTGTCTTACCAAACATCTTAGACTTGACAAACTGAATAGTGGTATGCTTTGTAAAGAAGCGATATTGTAGTTATTTTTAAAGAACTGTGAATGTGTTTAGCTACCGAGTGCAGCCTGAAAAAAAAATGTATGCACAAATTTATATTAATGCCATACAAGTGCTTTTAGATAGACACATAGTTACCTAAGTCTAAATGTTCTAGTTCTCTAGTGAGAGGATGCCTGCCTGATACTCACAGGGGCCTGACTTAGCCCTTAGCACAGGATTAATCATAATAATTTCTCTTTCATTTTAAACAATTTTAATTACCAAGAATTTAGTAGTTTTACATAAACTAATCTTAAACGGCACGAATTTGTCAATTTTATTTAATACAATAATATCAGTGTCTTCTTAGGTAAACTGACTTTTACTTTCTAACTCACTGGGAGGTGCACCTTTCTAAAGACCTTCAGATGGAAATTAAATATTTGGTGATTTACTAGGAAGTGAAACTTTTATGCTCTGAACTGGGAAGAGGTGCTAACCTCTGCTTCCAAAGCACAAGAGTCAGGCAGCTGCTTTGGGTCTGGCTCGTGTTGGCATATCTTGCTTTGTGAGGTAATTCTATCTCCATTCAAACAGGAGACTCTTTGTGCTGTCTTTACTAAATGGAAAGGAATGCCTCAAGCTGCCCCTGCACACGCGTGTGTCACTCAGTCCGCACAGATGTATGCTGAAGGCACTCACACGTGCCCTGTCAGACAGCATATGCCATTTTACTGCGTGTCTCAAAGGCTTCTTGTTGAGCTCATTGTGGTTTATAGTTTAAGTTTTGCTTCGCAGTTAGTTATTTGGAAGAGGGAGGTAGTGGTTTACAACTCTGTCTCTTAAAGCTTCCAAAGTTTGGATTCTCTTTGAAGTCCTTCGGTCATTGACGTTCCTTTCTGGTGCGTGTATGTGCACACGCAGGAGCTTAGATGCTTGGGCTGTTCGACTCATTTAAGCTTCCACCTAATTTTGTTCCATTTCCCCCACTTTGTTCTTAAATTATCTGAGGGTTATTTTTATTTGGTTTCCTTGCCCCTCTCTTTTAAGGTAATTTTAGTCTTGTCCAAACTTTTAGGGGGAAGCATGTTTTTCTGTTACTTTTTAATTTAATGGTGATCTATTTTTGAGACAGGGTCTCTATGTAGTCCTGCCTGGCTTTTTGCCTTGAACTCAAAGAGATCTACTTGACTCTGTCTCCCAAGTGTTTGGATTAAAGCCGCCATGCCCGGCTTGGGTGATCTTTAATATAATATTAAAGTACATATCCTTCCAAATTCTCACCATTTATCTCAGTTTATCACATGTGAGACTTGCCAAAGACACCAAATGCAAACAATGTATGCTCCCCTTATAGATATACTTGATTTGGAGTTCTTTATTTCAGGAACTCTAAAGTCTTTGGACAGCGTGTCCTATGTAGTTCATAGTAGCTTTGTAAAGCTTTGAGATCCGAGGACGCTAAGTGCTCGTTTGCTATGCTATTGCTATTTTAAAAGTTGTACTGGTTCTTAGCCCTGACAAGTGAGGCCCTGGCTGTGCCATTACAAAAGCAGGAGCCAGGATTCTAGGCCTGGCAGAGCCTCCGAGTCCTTTGAACCTCCCCTCTGCCTTGGCTTGAGCTGTTTTTTGACCCATTTCAGAATAGATTAGACATGCTTAAAGGTTATTCTCCGACTAAAGTAGTTAAGAGTGGAGTACACAGTACTGGGACAGAGAGGAGACATTGGCTTTCTTAAGCTGTTGTTACTTGGTGATGTTCTAGTTTAGCATGAAGAACGACAATCATTTTTGTAGTCCCCCCCATCTCCCTGTCTTCTACAAACACTGTTTTTGTAAGCGGTTTAACGTTGTCTGGGCTTGTATGAAATCATTACACCTCAACATATATTTATTATAATCTGGTTTTGTTTTCCCAGGAGCCAAGCAATAAAAGAGTTCGGCCTCTAGCCCGGGTCACATCCTTGGCAAACTTAATCTCCCCTGTAAGAAATGGAGCAGTCAGGCGCTTTGGTCAAACCATACAGGTAAAAAGAGAGGGAGGGAGGGAGGCGTGTATTAGGGCATGTTTTATAGGCGCCTAAGATTTGTTTTGCTTTCAGCTGTACAAACATGTTTGCATTGTTATACATGGTGTTTGGTTTGGAGTCTGCTGATGGGGAATACTTTACCAGAGTAGTGTTTGTATAAGCCGTGTTCGTTTGGAGCCTTTGTCAAAGGCTCCTCTCTTAGACCCTTTCCATTCCCCACAATTCCTGTTAGGTTAAAACTGAAATGATTGCTTTATATATTGAGAAATCCTCAGGAATGTGTCTTAATTTGTTACAATGCATTGTTTTAAATGCAGGATAACTGTTGCTGCCTTCTCGTTTGTTTGCCTCTTTAGTCTTTTACCCTTCGTGGTGACCACAGATCCCCAGCCTCTGCCCAGAAGCCATTCAGCAGGTCCACTGTCCCCACACCTACCAAGAGAAGAAGCAGTGCATTATGGTCGGAGATGCTAGACATCAGTATGAAGGAGTCCTTGACCACTCGAGAGATCAAACGGCAGGAGGTACGCGGTACTCAGTACCCAGACTGTATTTATTGAGTTATACTGAGAAAGAAAAACCGCTTTTATATATATATATCTTGCCAGAGGAATAGGAAACTAATACCTGGTTGGGTTTTGGGTTCTTTTTTTTTTTTGAGCAACTATTCACAGCCACCCAGTCTGTAACAATTCATAATGGGTGGTGGCAGTCATCAGATTCAGCAACTCTAGTGGGTAACTTGATAGAAAAAGATTGCAAGCTTACTTGAGAGTCCATCCTCAATTAGAATTTTCAGAGCAAATCTCTTAAGCACTGTAAATATCAATTACATGATTTACGTGTTTGACTTGTGGTGTTGCTTGATGTTTTTAGGCAATATATGAATTGTCCCGAGGAGAACAGGACTTAATCGAAGACCTCAAGCTCGCTAGAAAGGTCAGTAGTCACTTGACCACACGCCACCCTTACAAGTGACACCTCACAGCTTCTAAAGGATAGCTCCTTAGCCTTGGAAGTGGGGAGCGACAGAGTTTTACTGATGACTGCATCACTCAAGATTGAAACACAGCTTTTCAAATGTGACCCTAGTAAACTGGTAGGCGTGAGCATACGCTGTAGCATTTCTCCAGAGGCTGCGTCCTTGATACGGAGTTAACTAGGGTGTGCTCAAGGACAGCTCACCCAGGTGTTTTCTTTGCTTGTTCTTTGTGTGATGGATTTCTTCCCCCAATAGGCCTACCATGACCCCATGTTAAAGCTGTCCATCATGTCGGAAGAGGAACTCACGCATATATTTGGAGACTTGGATGCCTACATACCTCTGCATGAAGGTCAGCTTTGCTCTTCAATTCCATTTGTCTCCGAGCAGCAGGGTCACAGTCATTTAAATTAACAATAATGTCACACTCGCTACTTTTTTCCGATCAGTGTGTCACTGCTCTCTCTATTCTTGTGCCCTTCAGATCTGTTAGCAAGAATAGGCGAAGCAACCAAGCCTGATGGGACCGTGGAGCAGATCGGTCACATTCTCGTGAACTGGGTACGTGAGCATGTCGTCTTATATAGCCGGCAGTGCTGCAGCCTGCACTGTCACTTACAGCAGCTTGGTCTGCCACCAGACTCTTAATGACAGTCCCGCCAAGTTACAATGATAAGAACTTACAGCCTTGTAAAAAATACAGAACTTTATTGTGTTACAGATCTGCTTGCAAATAATGTCCCTGCTTGAGCAGACTCTCCATAATACTATGGTACTTATGCAGTCTTTCATATAAATAAATGCTTGAGTACTTGCTGTATGCGAGGCCCTGTTGAAGGAAGATTCCTGAGGACTCAGTAATGAAGGCCATTTCTATGTTTATGACCTCAAACAAGAGAATGAGCAGGCCCATGGCGTCAGGGTTGTGACCTGTGTCCTGGGCACACAGATAACTAACATCTCAGTGAGGCCTTGAGGCCTCCATTGAGCCAGGAAGATTTCCACAGCCAGGTCACAGGTGGAGTCATGCTGTCTTTTGTGGTTTGTGCTCATGGCTTACTGATGTACCCGGTAGTGTCAGGGTGTGTCATGCTGTGTCTTTGCTCTCCAGTTACCAGGCCTGAATGCCTACAGAGGCTACTGTAGTAACCAGCTGGCGGCCAAGGCTCTTCTGGATCAGAAGAAACAAGACCCAAGAGTCCAAGACTTCCTCCAGCGCTGTCTGGAGTCTCCTTTCAGTCGAAAACTAGATCTTTGGAGTTTCCTAGATATCCCTCGAAGTCGTCTCGTCAAGTACCCCTTGCTGTTAAAGGAAATCCTTAGACACACCCCCAAAGACCACGTTGATGTTCAGCTTCTGGAGGAAGCAGTAAGTAAACCCATAGAGTAGTCTTACAGGTTTAGCTAGCATGGGTAGCCTTAGAACAGCATACAGTGGTACTCTAAATCTGATGTCATGCAGAGACTGGGCTTTAATCTAGTCCCTTTTGCTGGCTGGTGGCCTTGAACTAGTCACCCAGTATGGCTTTTCACATGTATAATGAAGAGATGGCTGGACTGAGGTCTGGAGGCCATTCAAGCTTTAGATTCTGTCCTGTTGTGTGAATGTTTGCTCTGGAGGGAGGGCGGAGGGCAGGAATGGTAGACAGCAGTTGCTCCATCTGCTTTCTTCTTCCGTCTCTATCATTTCTAGATATCGATAATACAAGGAGTTCTTTCTGATATCAACTTGAAGAAGGGTGAGTCTGAGTGTCAGTATTACATCGACAAGCTGGAGTACCTGGACGAGAAGCAGAGGGACCCCAGGATTGAAGCCAGCAAGGTGTTGCTCTGCCATGGGGAGCTGAAGAATAAAAGTGGCCATGTGAGTGTTTGCAATGTGAGCAGGAAGGAAGCCATTACTTCCCCATTCCCACCTCAAGTTTTGCACATAAATTATGAGGCAGGTTTTTAAAAATAAGCCTGCAGCTTGTGGCAAGAAGGTTAACGCTTGTTTATGTGACCAGCTTTGATAAAGCAAAGAAGACGACGTAAACATCTCAGCTAGCAGTCCTTCCTGTCCACTCTCGAGCTGTCAGCCCGTGTGCTGGGTCTCCTGTTCATGTTTCATGAGCGCTAGCCTTGGGAATGGTGTCTTCTGGCAGGGACAGAGAGTTTAGCACCACTCAAATTTTACAGCAAATTAAATAAGAGCAATTTTATTTTTTAAATATTAATTACAAAATAACCTTCTGGAATTAAGGAGTTATAAATGCTATTTTTGGTTTATATGTGCTTTCCAGCAACTCCATTTGTAAGTTGGGGGTTGTTGAGAAAAAGTTGAAATCCAGCCTATCTGATTTCTGTCACAGAGCCTAATTGTTCTGTGAAGGCTTAGACTTGTAGACACAGCAGAACCATGAACATTGTAGCAGCACGACTTAGGATCCCTGTGTCTTGGAAGCTGCAGAGCACAGTACTGGAGTTGAAACCTCTTTGTGCTGACGTCAGGTCTTTCAGATACATTGCATTTGCTTGACTGTTGCCTAACCTGGTGGTGTGTTCTGATAGAAGAAAAGAGAAGAGCTCTAGGTAGCCTGAGCTTGGCTGCTCCAAGCCACACCTGCAAAGCCGTGAGATCACTGTTATATGCCATGGATAAAGGAGAACTTAGGAAAATCTAAATGCAGTTTAAAAATCTAGTTTTTTAACAATTAAATCCTTTATTTAGGAAGTTTTGGATTTTTTTTTCTTCATTTCTGCAGAAACTGTACATTTTCTTATTTCAAGACATCTTGGTTTTGACTCGGCCTGTCACCCGCAATGAACGCCACTCCTACCAGGTTTACCGGCAGCCCATCCCAGTCCAGGAGCTGGTGCTGGAAGACCTGCAGGATGGGGATGTACGCATGGGCGGCTCCTTCCGAGGAGCCTTCGGCAACTCAGACAAAGGTAAGATGTCGCTCTAGGATAGTGACTCAAGGGAGCCAGGTTAGATGGGGAGGAAGGCGGTGAAGCAGAATGGCCACACATTTGAAATTAATCTGGGCTACAGAGTGAGACTCCATCCTGAAAAACAACACTGAATAGAATAAACAAATGTCCTTAGATAATATTAGACTCAACCCTTAGAATTTTGAAGATACAACCATTCCCTAGTTGTGTACTGGCATAGCATTGAGTTTTGGTCAGGGACCTCTAGCTAGCAGCTGTCTTTAACAGTGTGTGTCTCATAAGTACTGGAACTTTCTTTAAGACTACATGACCACTTTCTTAGTCTTGATTTCTTTTTTCTTCCCTTCAGCTAAAAATATCTTTAGAGTCCGATTCCAAGACCCTTCTCCAGGCCAGTCCCACACACTGCAAGCCAATGACGTGTTCCATAAGCAGCAGTGGTTCAACTGTATTCGCTCGGCCATTGCCCCTTTCCAGCGGGCCGCAAGCCCCCTAGAGCTTCAGGGCTTGCCAGACCTGCACGAAGAGTGTGAAGAGAACAACCCTTCTGCTGGGAATCTCAGAGCCCAGCGACGGTCATGCGTGGTTCCTGGTGTCATGCAGGTAGACACGGAAAGCTCGCTGGAGTGTGGCTCCAGTGTACAGACAGGGGAAGACACCAGGAATATGAAGGCACAGCGGCCCCAGCCTGGCTTACGGAGAGCAAGGGACAAAGTGCAGTCAGGTGGCAAAAAGAAAGAGACTTTGGTATAAAGTGTGTATTCCCTGGTGGGGAGCTGTTTATTTATAAATGTGTACAGATTCTTCTTGTAACAGGAGCATCAAGGTTACTCTGTACCAGATGTAATATGTCCATGGTTTGGGTCTCTCTCTCTCTCTCTCTCTCTCTCTCTCTCTCTCTCTCTCTCTCTCTCTC
>JANHMN010000026.1:8707566-8730421 GCA_030674055.1 Rhabdomys pumilio
TATATATATATATATATATATATATATATATATATATATATATCCTAAAGACTATATCATTCTGTACCTGTGGTGGCAAAATTGTAGAAAGTTCCCTAATATCCAGGCTGAATGAGAGAAAATGAATAAGAAGTAAAATTCAAGATGAGACCCAGAGGCCTAGTCCCCTGAGACCCAAAACAGAGGAACAGGCTGCATACGTATCTGTTGGGTGTTGCTCATGGCCTAAAGCCTGAGGCCCAAATCCTCTGTAGCCAAATCCTATGTCTCAGGGAACACAGGCAATTAACCTGAGCTAAAATTCCAATTACTCTGTCTTCACGTTATAATGGGAACAGACCTCGAAGGGAGTCAGTTTGTTCCTGGGCATACGGGCCCCTAAGATGTAGTAGTTCTGCCTCTGGTTCCTGCCGAGTGGATGTCCCCAGCCTATTTTCTGTTGTTGTGACCAAGGCAACTTAAAAAGGAAAGAGTCTATGTGTAGCATACAGTCCACCATGAAAGGAAGTCAGGGTGAGAACTCAAGACAAGAACCTAGAAGCAGGTACTGAAGCAGAGGAGATGGAGGAATGTTGCCTAGTGACTTGCTCCCTCTGGCTCCCTTTCTTACACAGCCCAGGCCCACCTGCCCAAGGATGGTATTACCCATAGTGTGCTGTGCTCACCCAGATCAGTTAGCAATTGAGAAATGTCCCTCAGACATGCTCACAGGCCAATCTGCTGAAGGCAATTACTCAGTTGTGTGCAAAGTTGGCTACTGAAGCCAAAGTGGCTACCTATTAGAGAACCCTTTTCCCTTCTCCTCCCCTCCCCTCCCCTCCCCTTCCCCCTCTCCCTCTCTGCTTCTTTGCTATCTACCTCTCTCTGAAAGCGCATCGCTCTGGTCCTCCTAACCCTCAATGCACAGCAACAATACAAAGTCTTTCTCATCATGCAAGTGGCAGCCTCATGGCCGTGTGGGAAGACTGAAGAGGCTCTTCTCAGTGAGATATCCTGGACATTTGTCTTCAGGTCCTGCAATCCCCATCATCAACCCCTCCTCCCTCCTGACTAAGCTATGGGTGCCAGTTTCAGTTCTGTGACTGTGATAAAATACCCTAAGAAACCGCTTTGGGAGAAAGGTTTATTGGACTTACAGTTTCAGGTTACACTCTGTAATTGTGGGGAACTCAAGGCAAAAACTCAGGGACTCTAGTCCCGTAATTAGTTGATTGGCTTTCTCTACTCTTGTACAATTCAGGTCCCAAACCTGGCACTGGTACCTTCTAGGTGTAGAGAATAGGCTTCCCACATCAATTAAAATAATCAAGACAGCCGGGGTTTGAGGTGTCTCATACCTTTGATCACTGCACTGCGGAGGCAGAGGCAGATGGGTCACTGTGAGTTCGAGACCAACCTGGTCTACAGAGAGAATTTTAGGACAGCTAGGGCTACACAGAGAAATCCTGTCTTAAAAATCCAAAATCATCATTACCACCACCAGCAGCAGCACCACTACCATCATCATCATCAGGACAATCCAGCACAGACATGCTCCCAGTCAACCTGACCTGGATTGTGTCTCTGGAGGCTCTCTTCCTAGGTGATTCTAGGCTGTATCAAGTTGACAATTAAAACTAAGCAGCCCATTACGTTTATTCTAGAAGTTAGAAATAAGCTTCCTGGATGTGATCCAACAGTATCCTATCAGTCTCCTCAAGGTCCTGCTTGGTGTTAGCCTTGGCCCTCGATGGTCAGTGGCTACAGCAGCAAAACCACAATTCACATAACTAGCCTCCAACTCTTCTGGAAGTCCAAGCTATAGTGTCTGCTTGCCAGGACATCACACACACTATAGTAGTGAATGAACATAGTGACTGGTAGGAGCCTGTGATCATTTCCATTATTTCTAATTTTAATTCAGTGCATTACCCAAACAAAAACTTGTGTCCATAAATATAGTTGTCCTTATTATTGCATTACAAGGAAATTGGTGTTTTTCTCTGAACTTCAAAATCAGTGACCTAAACTCACAGATGAGAATTGATAAATTCTCGACATGTACTCTGGGAAATAACATTACAAAAACCATCCCACCTAAAGACTGGAAAGCATGCCTGTGGGTACTAGAACCCAGGAGAGTACCTAGATGAGATGGGTTAATGTTTTAGATACTGCCTCTGTGTCCTCTCAGGCTAATCCCAGATTCTCTGTCCTCCTGCCTCAACCACCAGCATGCTGGAATTCAGGCTCCCATAACCACACCCTGCTAGTCTGACGTCTTCATTCTATCTAGCCCACATAGTATAGAATCGCCACATTTCTAAACCGAGGAGTGATTGGCTGGAAATGGAGGCTTACACAAGGATCATAGTCATGGTTCTCAGGCAACAGAGTCCAAGAAAGAAGGGTCTATGATCGTGACATGTCACTTACATGTCAAGATTTCACAGAGATAACAAAGTGGGGTTTCAAATATTGGCTGAAACCTAAAGTCCCAGTGCTGTGAGCTCTATTCAGGTGGGCAAGATGTCACTGAGCTCGCGATGGCACCTCTAGTTGAGAAGCTATGAAGAAACTTCTGTGAGCCTCATCTGATGACACAGCTTGAAAAGACCAGGGAAACCAGCTCATTCCCAGTTCACATTTACAGATTTGCTCTTAAGAATAAATTTATACCAATCCCTAACCATTTCTTCCTGGATCCTTCCACACATGATTTGATTTTTAACATATTTTGTGTATTTATTATTACATTTATTATGTATAAGCATATTTGCTTATTGCTTACTATTGTATAAATAATTATCTATTTACTGAGGCAGGGTGTACATGCACAGCAGTGAGTGGTTAAGTCTCAGGAGCTGGTTCTCTCCTCACCACGTGGGTCCCAGGAATTGAACTGAGGTTGTCAGGTTTGCCAATGGGTGCCTTTGTCCACTGAGAAATCTCACCAGACCCTATTTGAATTTTTTCAAGGTATACCAATGCTAAAATGTTTACTATCTGAAGAAGAGAATTGTAGAACCAAAACTAAGTGTGATGGTTTATATATGCTTGGCCCAGGGAGTGGCACTATTAGAAGGTGTGGCCCCGTTGGAGTAGGTATGGCCTTGTTGGAGTAGGTGTAGCCTTGTGGGTATGGGCTTTAAGGCTCTCATCCTAGCTGCCTGGAAGCCAGTATTCTGCTAGCAGCCTTCAGATGAAGATGTAGAACTCTCAGTTCCTCCTGCACCAGGCCCACCTGGATGCTGCCATGTTCCTGCCTTGATGATAATGGACTGAACCTCTCAACCTGTAAGCCAGCCCCAATTAAATATTGTCCTTATAAGAGTTGCCTTGGTCATGGTGTCTGTTCACACAGTAACACCCTAACTAAGACACTAAAGAAACTCATAAAAACATAAGCAATATTTTTTGGCTGTTCAGGTAACATGAGAAATGATGAGGCAGCAAGAATTTCAATCAAGCCCTTTTCCTGTATGCTGGACCTTCCAGATCACCTGAGGTAAGTTCAGTTTCATCTACTCTTCAGGCTTATTGATTTCTCTCTACCTCACACACCCTTCCTGCTCCCACCTCCCTAACCAAGAGACCTCTTCCATAGAGATATTAATCCATACAACTAAACATGGGATAAATCATTGGCTTGGCTGTAGACTCCTGTGATCTGAGGATCCTGAACCTCCAGGGATAGTCATGGCCCTGTGTTTGCCTGTCCTTCAGGATCCCTCTGAGAAAGCATGCAGTTCACTTGGTCCTAGGCTCAGGATTTCAGAAGTATGTTGGCCTCATGCCTTGAGTGGCTATTAGTCCTCTACAAATGTCTGTTGAGACCCTGGGGAGCCCATATGTTTAGATACCCTGTCTTAGCTACACCCATACTTGGTCTCACACCTGAAAAAAAAAAATAGGATGCTGAGAGAAAGACCGGCCTTGGAAAAATCACATCCTTCCATACCTTCATGGGAGGGATGTGTGTGTGTGTGTGTGTGTGTGTGTGTGTGTGAGAGAGAGAGAGAGAGAGAGAGAGAGAGAGAGAGACAGAGAGAGAGAGTGGAGGGAGGGAGGAAGAGAGAGGGAGGGGAAGAGAGAGAACTCAGCCAGCCCACCATAGGTGGTGTTATTTAGTAACCACCCACCTTGTTCTTTGAGATAGGTTCTCTCTTTGGCACGTTAAGCCCCAGGCATCCATTTGTCTACTTTTCCAGCATAGGTTACAGGTACACACCATTAAATGCAGCCTTTTCCCTACATAATTGCTAGGGATTGCTCTCATATCTTCACACTTACATAGCCAGTGCCTTACTGACTGAAAGATCTCCCCAGCTACCAACACCAGAAACTTCTATCTTGAGTGACTTCTAGGGCATAATAAGACTTCTAGCAGGCATTAGTCCAATCACCTGCCTTTAGAACCTATATGTATTACCACATGACTCAACTGCTGTTGGATTGGTTGGATATCTATTCCAGGTTCTTCTTTTCATTAAATTGTTCTTCAAGTCAAATTTCCCTGAACCTCAAGAACAAAAATGTCTCTCCTTTTTTATTCAGGCCAAACAGTGTCAAGCCCCAAAGTCCCTTTTTCCCTGAGTTACTTTGGGTATGCTGAAAATTAGCAGGACACAGATAAAAACTGGCCCGCTGTACCTTTTTTGATGAGAAAAAAAGAAAAAGAAAAAGAAAAAGAAAAGGAAAAAGAAAAAGAAACAATTTTGAGGCATCAGGGAATTCTGGGAAAGCTTTGGTGAAATGAATCAGAAAGTTTGCAATAGAAGCTTCATGAGGTTCCCTTCTATGACTGGGGCCATTCTTACACTGGTGATACAGATCGTGACCTCTTGCCCGGGTTTTAGCAATGGATGGGAAGCAAGCAGTTCTGTGCCTCATTTGAGAGACCATCTTCCTGAATGTGTGGCAGATGCCAAGTTGGGGTACAGTGTGAAGGGTCAAGTGGGGAATCATGACCTCCTCTGTTCCACTTCCCTCACATCCTGTCTCTCACCGGGAGACCCTGGCCAGCCACCTCAGCCCTCCTTCTACGACCTTAGGCTTGACCTTTCTCAGGAGCATGAGAGATTACTATTTTCAAAAGCTCGTTCACTGGAGTAGCACAATCGCACTTTCACCTTTAAAATACATTATCTCCTTGACATTTTTCATTTACACTTCCCGTTTTTAAGAAGTGTATTTTAAAAGAATGTCATTGTTGTAAGTGGAAAGCCAGAGTCCTTTGCTAAAAATAGAAGAAAAGAGCAACAATAACCTACTGCAGGCAAAACCACGATAACGAGAGCTGGTACATTTGCTGATTTCATACTGTAAGGTCCATGCTCTTCTTTCTGTTTGCCCACGTGAGCCCTCAAATCACCTTAGATGCCACTAGGGGAATGGGTCCCCAGTTTTGGAGAACACTGCATCTGAGCATCTCCACAGTCTTTCCAGGGCTGCCATCTTGATTACGAACCTCTTGTCTCCTTCCCAGCTGCCCTTGGTACTTTCCTGCAATAATTATAACACACACAAAAACCACAAATTCCCTAGTCTACAAGAATAGATGCTTTAAATGACCTTTATTTTTTTTTTCCACAGCCAGTCCATAGAACAAGAGACCAGCATTGTGTTTTGAGAGAGATAAAGGACCCTGTTTCCAAAATCCCCTCCTGCTGGCTGAGACAGATACCATAGTGGTTCCTGATAGGAAATCCCCTCTGCCTCATGGAAAACCTAGAGAAAGAAGCACAGCAGCCCTGTGGAGGTAACTAGCCTCCACCCAGGCTCCCATAAGTGAAAATTTTCCATCAGAACAGGCTAGAATCCTATTTGGCTGCAGGAAGTTGCTGCTGTAATTTCTGCTATGGTTTGGATATAATTTGTGGGCCTGAGCTCCTGCGGTAGAAGTATGGCCCCAGTGTGATGATCTGGAGAGGTGACAGCCCCTTTAAATGTGGAGATAACTAGCACACCAATGGCTAGAGTTCTTGAAGTACAAGTGTGAAGACCAGAATTTGGATTCTCAGAATCTACATAGAACTAGGCAGGCTTGAGGACTTCCTGTAATCCCAACACTTGAAAAACAGAGATGGAGGATTCCCAGGGTAAGCTGGCTAACAATGAAGTTCAGGTTCAGTGAAAGGTCTACTTCAATAAATACAGTAGTGAGCAATGGGGATAATACCTGACATCAACTTCAGGCTTCCGTACACATGTGGGTTCACATACGTGCCAACACATATATACACATGTACACATGCCACTTATACACAAAAACCAAAACCAAACACCAAAACCTTGAGGCCTGACATGGTCCAGGACCACCATTCACAGTAGGAATTAATGTACATCATTCAGGAGTGGGTTATGACACTTGGGGTTGGATTCGTTGGTAAGAGCTAATTGTTATGAAACAAGGCCACCTCACAAAATGTTCAGTGTCTTCCTTAGATATCCCTAACTGCTTTCCCACAGGCTCCCACCACACAATACCACTCACTGTGCTATGATAAAGGGCACAAGGCCCTCACCAGAAATGGCTGCCTGGCTTTGGCCTTTCAACCATCAAATGCGTGAATGGAAGAAACCATTCCTTTTATAGTACCCGCCCTTCTGTACTTTGTGATATCGACATCAGATGGACTAAGAGATCATAGAAGGTAGCAAATGAAATATAGAGACTCTCTGGGAGGCTCACTACCAAAAAGGTGAGAACCACAAAGATGTTTGTAAAGGAACTCAGAATAAATATCTAGCCTGCCTTCACATAAAGAATATAGGAATGACCTATCACAGGGGATGAGCCCATCATCATCCACCTTATCTGGACCAGAGGGTCTGGGCAACATGAGCTGACCATATGGCATGACCAGTTTGTTCATGCTGCTAACGGTAGCAATCCCACTGTCTTGAAGCTAGTGTGGCTGAAGGAACATACTTGATTGCCTTTTGTTTATTTCTCCTCAAACTTCCCCCTAAATTGCATGGCATACATAATATACCACATACTTGTTTTTTCATTCTCTGGGAATGTTTGCACTTGGACATCTTTGCATGAGAAGTATTTATTGGAGTATATCAAGTCCTGGGCACTCTGGGTAACTAGTTCTGAAGTCGGCGGGGGACACCTCATTGAATTCCATCCCCTAACTAATATTTCTCTTCACTTCCTTCTGTAACCTTCCTGCCCACACCAGGCTGGACCTTTAGTACAATAACTCAAGGGATGCATGATGGGGCTGTAGCTGGCTTCTCAGCCACGCAGGGGAAGAGTAGACATTATGTAAGAAAAGACAGAGAAACTATAACAACATGGAAAGTAACTAACATCTTATACAAACACATGGTTTGATAAAGATTCCCTGTAAACTGAAATGGTTTTTTTGTCTTCATGTTTTTTTGTTTTGCTTTGTTTTGTTAAATTCCCAAGTGTGAGAATTCCATGAAGTGGTGTTTACAGGAATCTTGAATTTTCTCAAAGCTGATGCGGACTTTTCAGTACCAATGGAAAGAGTACATAGTGTATCTGTTGTGTATTCTAACATAAGAATAGCAGCTGGGGATGTAGACCTGTTGGGAGAGTGTTTGCCTAGCACGCACAAAGCTCTGGCTGGGTTCAGCCCCCAACATCACATGAACCAGGAATGGTGACTTGTGCCTGGTCTCCTAGGAAGTTAGAGGTGACAGGGTCAGACCTTCAAGGTCATCCTCAGGTACATAGAACATTTGGGAACCTAGCCTACATCATGGGGTGAGGGAGAAAATTACTTTGGAAACAGGCTCCATTCTTTACTTACCTCTTGCAAACGTCTCTACTTCTCTTGACTGGGCAGAACTTTTGACTTTGTGTACATTAAAAGGTGAACCTATTGCTTTCAGTTACAAAAGTTCCATCCTAACATCCATTAATTGTGAAATATGCCTGAGAAACTATAATAGTTGCAAAGACTCAACTCAATGCTGAGAATTAGAGCAAACTTATTTCCAGTAAAACAAGGCTCTTGAAATAATCTGTGCATCTCAGAAGAAGGACAGATGTTTGAGTCACTCCATGGCATGGATGAAACCTGCTCCACATGTTCCGTCCTATATATCTGTCTCCTAAGGGACCACACATCTCTATGTTGTGCTGACTTAGTACACAGCATCCAGAAGAAGCTTCTACAAACAGCCCTAATTTTAGCCTGCAGGCTACCGGAAGCAGGTAGGAATTGCCTCCAACGGGCAGCTGCTCTTCATTGAATTTCATTACTATTGTACAGTTTTTTTCCAGGCTGGCCGAACCCTTCTCAATACCTCCACTGCCATACACACAGTACATTTTCTTGTCATTCTTATCTGGTCAGACGCAGAAGAATCACTTGTGCCTAGAAAGAAGAGCAAAGAGGATTTCCAAGTTGTTTGTCAAACAGAGCCTAATCTTGGGTGTTGGGATAAGCTGAGCGAGCAAAGACAAGCTGTCCCATTGCTGTGTCTCACGTGCTAGTGGGAGTGACAAAGTCAGAGAGAAACAAGAAAAAAAAAAAAAACAGGCAGAGAAGGAGGCCCTGGTAGAATTAAGTCCAGCCTTACAATAAAAAGAGACAAGATGACAGCTCTTAATAGAGGGTTTGTCCAGCCTATCTGAGGAACTGACATTTATGCTAAGATCTTTGAGATAAAGAGCCTGGTGGTGAGGCCAGTTAAAACAGAGAGCCTGAAAGGCATAGGGGAACACCCCACCCTCTCCCCTCCTGATGACTTATCTCCCAGGGCTCTGAGCCAGCCTGGTTGAGATCCCTCTAGATTGCCAGGGTGGCTAGCCTTTCCCCAAACAGGACCAACCCAGAAGGGTGTGGTTGAACTGTTAGGTACAAACCTGCCCTGATAATCACCCTGGAAAGGAGGCACATTTTTTACAAGCCCTCAGGATACCATTAATAACAATAATTTCAGCCTAGAATTTCAATGAGCTGGAAGAAAGGATTAGGTAGCTTTAAGGCAGCATAACCCCTGTTCCACCTACATGCAACCAAAGGTTCTTTTCAGAGTCACCACTGTTCTGCTTGGTCTAGTTTCCTGTGAGACAGTTTAGAAATAAAGTGCAATGCAGCCCCAAATCTCGAAGAAGAAGCCCGCAATGCACAATTGGTCTCTAAAACTACTGGAGGCTTTGAAAACCAGCCAAGGGGTTGGAAATGTATAGTTCTGATGCTAGAGTGTTGCCCAGCATCCATGAGGCCCTGGGTACAATCCCCAGTACTGCATAAACTAGGCATGGTGGTACATTAATCCCAGACTTAAGAGGCAGAGGTGAGGAGCTGGAAATCATCTTTGACCACATAACAAGTTTGAGGTCAACCTGGAACCGCCTGAAGCCTCCAACAGCCCAACAGCAGTATCAGTTTGAAACTCTTATCTTGGTGGTTTTCCCCAGCTCCCATCATTTGGTCTGTGTCCAGCTACCCTGTGGAGAGAGTTCTTCATGAATCCCCAGAGCTGGGCCAAGGATTCTTCTTGATAGACCAGGGTGGCCTTCCTTAATGGTATCGGTGAGTCTTTGATAAAGGAAGAAAAACAAAGATGTAGAAGAAAGGCAGAGGGGGAGGAAGAAAGGGGAGAGCTCACTGCCCCTCCCACACCAGACTCACCTCTCTGGGCTGAGCATCCCTTTCTGCCCTCATGTTTGGAAAATTTCCCTATCTTAGCTCTCTTTGGTCAGCCTGCCACAGGACAGTTGTGGGCAGTATCTCAGAATTCCCTTTTCCCTCTAAAGATGTTAGCTTAGGGGAGGGGGAAAGTGTAGTATTCAGAACTTATGTATGAAATGACGGAGAGGTGGAGAGCCCTAGGTTTGCAGGGAGAGATTCGGCAGGCTGACCCCCATAGCTAGGTTCTCTGAGCTGAGTGTGAGGAACATGTGCCTCCCACTCTCCCAGCTCTTGGCTAACACTGTTCAGACACCAGGGAAATCCTGGGCTTGACTCAAAGGCTCAGAAACAGCACATTCTGCCGTGTTTCTTTCAAAAAAACTGAACAAGACACCCATTGACTTCTCAGTAGCTACAGGATTCTGAGAATTCTAATGGGCTTTCACCATCGGATGAGGCAAGAGGCCAGATGGCCTCATGTTAGCCACGAGGACGGCCAACAGCAGCAGGAACACCTGACCTGACCTGGGGTGGGTGCAGGGGTGAGGCAATGCCTACTTCACATTCTCCTCCTCCCAAACTCCAAAGGCTTAAACTCAGATGATTATTAAAGCAGCCCATTCCTAGAAGCCCTTCCTCTGACTCAGCTCTCAACTCTCATAGCCACAGATTACGAAAGCAGACCCTCCCCAGGCTAGCTTCATGCTACACTCTGCTTCCTCTAGCCTTCAGGGGATGTTCATCTGCTCAGACTCAAGTCACCACATCCATGCCCCCCCCGGGGGGGTCTTCATGCCACTACTTACTTCATCCTGAATCATTTCCCTAAAGCCACATATCTCTGATTAAAAATCTTATCTGAGGGCTAGCAAAACTGCCCAGTGATTAGAGTTGCTTACTGTCGATCCTGACGAGCTGGGTTAGATCCCCAGAACCCACACAGAAAGAGAGAACTGATTCCTCCAGGTTGTTCTCAGATCTCCACATGAGCACTGTGGCACATATGTACACACACACACACACACACACACACACACACACACACACGGCATTCTAAAACCTCATCTAAGTCCTGATGGTATAGTCCAATGACAGTACTTACCTAGCGTGCAGGAGGTTCTGAGTTTTACCATGACTTGAATCTAGACCATCCACCAAAGCCAATGTTCTGAAGCCCAGTTTTTAATTTCTAGCATTATTTTGAAAGTTGGGGAGTCCTTAGGGGGTAAGACTTTAGGGACAGGCCTTTGGAAGCTTACACACCCCTGCTTCCCACCTGCGTTCTTTGTTGCCATGTTCTGCCTTAGGCTCTTGGCATATGAGAGAGTCTTCCCCTGCCCTCCCCTGTGTAATGAACTGAAACCCTCCTAAGGCCTGAGCCCAACCCATCCTTGGTCACTTACATTGTTTCTTCTCTGTATTTTGTCAGAAAGAGGAGAAATGTATAGATGTAACTGATATGCTTAACCGGCTTACAAATTTGTATTCTATGTTTATGATGGCTGAGACATCTCACCTCACAGCACCGAGACATGGCAGAGTGTGTCCTTCCTTTCCTTTGCTCATTTCCTCTTCGAAAAGTCAAGGCAGCTATGACTTGTATCCCTTGTTTTAGGTTTGAGTAAACTGAGGCACATGAGTATCACTGACCTGCACAAGGTTACAGAGCTAGTGAATGGCTTTATCAAGATTTAAGAAGCCCATATTCCTTTGTCTGACCACAGAGACTCTCTGTAGTAGTTTGCACCCTGGGACTCATCTCTTCAGGCCTGTAACCCCACCACCACCACCCACACAAAGCTGTTTGCTTTTACTCACCCAGGACTCTGCCAAGAATGCCCCGTGCCTGCTAAGAGCTACCCCACCTCTACTGCACAGGAGTGGTGTCACGTCTCACAAGTCTCTGCTGTCTGCTGAGCCATCTCCTAGGCCTAGACTCCATAACCAGATGCTTGCCTCCCTCTGTATAGGCTACATCTCATCTCGGCTCCTTTACAAGGCGCAGGTGTGTGTAGGACCTTCCTCCAAGTCCCACAAGAATGTGGAGCATCCAAGAAACCACTGAACAGTGAAGTGAGGACCATTAACACTTCCGATACACTGTCACAATGCGGGGCTTCAATAATGCAGGGAAATACGGCTGAATGTGACTCCTTGGGAGCACGGAGAGCCAGCACTCATTTAGATGGAAAGTCAGCTGGGATGGGAAGACAGAGCCCTGGCATTAGCAAAAACTTCAGACACGGACCTGTCTCCAGGCAGTGAGTAGGCTTCGGCAATAGGCCACCAACGCAACACCCCGTGTTCCCCAAATGAGTCAAACTTATTTGGCCAACCCACAGGTCTCCCACTAGTGGAAATCTATGCAGCTGAATGCTTGCCCCCTAGTTTCTTCCCCTCCCCTTGGAGGCAACTTGCCCAGGGGACCAAAGAGAGGCTGGGTGTGGGGTGTACCCTGTATAGTCATAGTTTCCAGAGGCAAGTTAGAGCAGAGGTTCTTAATCTTGCCTTCTCAATCTTGGCTGAGCAAGCACCTTAAAAAAAGACAACCACACCCAGGCCTCTCCCTATACCCACTGTTTGGGGAGAAGGGTCAGCATAAGAGTGAGCACATGGGTGGCATTTTTCAAAAGCTTCTGGGTGTTTCTATGTACTCAATAAGGACAGGTCTTAAAACCTTCCCACTGTCCTCACAACATTAAGACTGATGGCCTTTATCCCATTTTACAGTTGAGTAAGCTGAGGCATGTGAGTCTTACAGTCTTACTCAAAGTTGCCAGCTAAGGAACAGCTTCATCAAGACTTGAGAATTTCAGATTTCTTCTCCTGACTACTGAGGTGTCAGTGTAGCGCAATGGCGAAATACTGGGAAAGACAGAGCTGAGAAGGGGAGCTGCCGCCCACCCCCAGTGCAGAGAGGGGAGCACCTGGTGCAAAGGAGCAGCTGTACATCCCTGGAGATAGTAAACACCTGTAGATAAGCAAGAACTTGCTTGCAAAAGTGGCCTTTGGACCCTTTCCCAGATCATTGTCAAGCCAGAGAAACCTGGGGAGGGGCAAGGTGAGGTCATCTGTGAGCAGAGCAGGGTGGAGTCACTAAAAAAGACTCCATCTTCGCCCCCTACAGGACAACGGAATCTGATCTTAGTGAAATTGAGAGTATGAATTGAGAGCCCTGGTTAATGACCTTCCAATTTCTGAGAAAATAGAAAAGAATATCTAGGTTGTTCCTGAGACCCTAGAACATCAACTAGGAGTGAGGGGCTGGAGAGATCGCTCTGGTAATATTGCTTGTTGCTGTTCCAGAGAAGCAGAAACACAGCTGAACTCCCAGCACCCACAGCTGGTGGCTCACAATGGCCTGTAACTCCGTCTTCAGGGGACCCATCATCCTCTCTTGGCCCTCACAGGCACCTGCATACATGTGGCATGCCACACACACACACACACACACACACACACACACACACACACACAAATAAAGCTAAAAAATAATTTAAAATAATGATTTGGAGGCTGAAGAGATGTCTCAACAGTTAGCAGTGCTTGCCACCCAACTATGAAGACCAGAGTTCTGACTCCAGCATTAACACAAAGGCTGACCATGATCCCCCTCATGCCTGCAACCTTAACATTAAGGGTGCTGAAGACAAGATTAATGGAGCCTGCTGGCTACCCACTTAGCTAAAACAAAACAAAACAACAACAAAAACTCCTCATTTAGTGAGGGACTCCTTCTCAGAGGGACAAGATGGGAAATGAGAGGTGAGGGTTCTCTGGCCTCTGCACACAAGTCCTCATGCCCATTCATTCACACATATGCACAAACATGACACATCACACACACACACACACACACACACACACACACACACAAGAGCACATGTACACGTAAAGAATTTCATGGATGGGGAGTGAAAATAGCAGCCTAAAATTCTATCAGTAGGTCCAAGGAGTCCAGTCTGTATGAGTTATCACATGTGTGTTTGTATTTCACTCCTGTTTATTGAGATAGTGTCCTCGTGTCAGGGCGTGTGCATGAAGGACAGAGGACAACTTAAAGGAGCCTGCTCTCCCTCTTCACACTGTATATTCCAGGACTCTAGTTCAGGTCTTCAGACTTGCCAGCAAGCATCCTAACCGGCTGAGCCATCTGGCTGTCCAACCCTACCCCACTGGTTGTTTAGAATGTTTTAGATACTCCCTCTGTGTCCTCTCAGGCTAATCCCAGATTCTCTGTCCTCCTGTCTCAACCACCAGCATGCTGGAATTCAGGCTCCCACAACCACACCCTGCTGGTCTGACATCTTCATTCTATCCAGCCCACATAGTGTAGAATCGCCACATTTCTAAACCGAGGAGTGACTGGCTGGAAATGGAGGCTTACACAAGGATCATAGTCATGATTCTCAGGCAACAGAGTCCAAGAAAGAAGCCCCTCTCTCCAGCCTCACCTCAAACTCACCTTCTCTTGAATACAGCCATATTTCAATCCCTTTTTTACCTTAACAACATTATAAAAACCATCCCTCCTCCAGAGCGGAGAGCTTGCCTGTAGGTACTGGAGCCCTGGCTGGCCTGCTGTAACGTGCACTGGGAAGGCTGTGCTTTACAGCAAGTATGCTGGAGAGTTCCTGATCTAGGTTAGGCTCAGTGAGCTTCCTTTTCTTAGTTGGAGTTCCGGAAAGAACAGGCCCTGTCACCAGGGATAAAGACACAAGTACAGTTGGGCTATGAAATGTGCAAAGGACAAGAGAGTTCATTCAGAAAGGCCTCACTCGGGACCAAACGTGTGCCAGACCCTGCTTGGAAAGGTGGCTGGGAGGGGGAGATGCAAGACAGGGACTTTGAATGGGGATTGGCTCCCCAGGACTGTCAAGAATAAATGTAGACACTAGGAGTAGACACTCAGTTAGTTGGTAGAACGCTTTGCCTAGCATGTGCAAAACCCTGGGTCTATCTCAACTCTGTATAAACTAGGTGTGGTGGAGCACACCCATAATCCTATAATGGGGATTAAATAATCTTGGGGCAAGACAATGAAAACTGCATGTTATTTAGGACATTGTGTTTTCAGAACACACAGAATAGTTGTTCATCTTAAATCAGTTTGCTAGTCAGTGCCCTGGAAGATCTGGGGAAATTTTTGTTTTGGTTTAGTAAGTTTCTTTTTCATCACAACTGTTTCACCAGAGACAGCTCCAGTAGACTGTTAAGGTCAGTTCTGATCAGCTAAAGGTAAGTGGTACCTATGTGTGATTCAGATCCTAGACCCTGAGAATCCATCAAATAATGACCAAGCAGGCTAAAAACCTGCTGCGAATTAAGAGAGGCACTCCAAGCTGGCTAGGCTGGGTAAGTACACACCGGCAATTCCAGGATTCAGCAGGAAGATTGCAAATCAATCAAAATGAGCCAGCAGCTCTCTCAAATCAGAGAGTTGAAGTACAAAACAAAACAGAAACCCAGAGAGCTTTAGTCTGTCCAGTCACACTACAATGGTTAGGTGAGTTGACTATGATTAAAATAATTTGCTAAACTCAAACCGAAAATCTAAGCTGGATAAATAAAATTTCAAAGAAATTTACAAACACTGTCAAAAATAAGGCCTCTAAGATAAATGTTATCAATTCTTTGTATAATACATATATTGTTTGTTTGTTTATTTATTTAGAGACAGAATTTTATTTTTTACAGCCCAGGATGGCATTGAAGACACTGTGTGGCTGAGGCTTACTTCAGACTTTGATTCTCCTCTCTCTGCCTCCTGAGTGCTGGCAGGTATGAACAGAGCTCATAGCCTTCCCCTGCTCTAGCTGCAAGTCCACAATATTTGATGTGGCCATTGGACCTCTCTAGTACCAGGTACACTACAGGGCCAGAGGAAGCTCGGACTCTGAGAAGTCAAATTAACTCCTAAGAAATGATCTATGTTCTGATAGGGCCAGAGAAACCCCAAACTCACTCCAGAGTCTTATGCACACACCATTTCCACTCTCTTATGGCTTAGATCTTAAATGTCTTCCTTAAACATCCATGCCCTAAAGGTACCAGTGGGAGTGGGGGGGGAGGGTGGTTGTCTCTTTAAGAGGTGGGGCTTAGTGGAAGGAAATTAGATCATTGGGAATACATCCCTGGAGGGGTATCTCACCTTTTCCTCAAGTTTGTTATTTGCTCCCAGGCTTCAGGAAGGTAAGTAGCTTGCCAGGATGTACTGTACATCCCCAGGTCCACAGAGAGGTGGCCCGGAAAGCATGGACTAAAAACTCTGAAACTATAAACCAACATAATCTGTTTCTCTTCTAATTTGATCGTCTCTACTAAGTTGATTGTCAACAGGTCTTTTGTTACTGTCATGGAAGGCTGACTAATACCCTCACACCCAAGGTAGTATTATGCAATGGAGGGGCTCCTCATAAACACCCACTAGTCCTTAGTATCTACTTACAAAAGGCAGGGATGTGGCTAGGCCACTGGTGCCGGTGTGTCACTCCAGGCATGTGAGGGAACACTTACCACTGCTCATCTGAAGACCCAGGCTAATTCAACTCCACAGTCAGACTGCATAAGAGTCAGCTTTGATTGACGTAACATACCTTAATAAGCAACTGTTCCACCGGCACAGCTCCCCACAATCTATGGTCCCAGCGGCCCAAACGTTGTTTCCTGCATCTCATCGTTTTGCTATGATCTACAGCCCTTTGTGAAGATGGTGTGTAAGCTCTCAAGCCTAAAGATTTCTTTGGGTTTTTACTTCTTCTATGTAACCCTTTTGTATAAATGCAAAGTAAATTGGCTTGCCGATTAATCTGTCTTCCGACCATTGAATTTGTAAATGCCAATCCCTGAAGATGAGAAAGGAAAAGGTTTTCTCCTATGTAACACAGATGACATGATAAAATGTAGAAAAGCTGGGGGCATAGTTCAGTTGGTCGAGTTTTTAGCTAGTGGACCCAGAGCTCCAGGTTTGATGTCCAGCATTATATAAATGGTTCGTGGTGGTACACATGTACGATTCCAGCATGGGGTAGGTTATGGGACAAAGACTTCCTCTTGCAGGACCCAAGAATTCCAGTTCTAAGGCATATTCATGTTAAAATGTTTGGGCCTTGGGTCCCTACTGCAAAGAGAAACTAGATTTAACCTGGGCGAGAACGTTTCCTGCTGTTGGCAATGCCAACAGCATTGCTGTATAGGAAATGCCTTGACTTCTGGTCTTCAGCTCTTCCTGATTCTGCCCAGCTCTTCTGTTAGAAAGTTTGCAAAGATTAGATGCCTAGTTAATTAAATCCAAGCTTTTTGATTAGATGCCTACTTAATTAAATCCAAGCTTTTTTTTTTTTATCCCCAGTCATCCAAGAGGTTGTAGATTCAGAGTTGGAGGATTAACTTGCCTCTTCCACTGTGAGTGAAAGAGCATGATAGTCAGCAAAAACTACCATCTAATTCTCTCTAGGTGTGGCTTAGGCTGGAGGATGATTTTCGTCTAAGTACCCCTCTGTAATCTCTAATCTTCTAAGGCCCGAAGGTATTATTTTTAGTCTAAAGTACAGAGAGTATAATAGTTACCATCATGTAGTCTACACCAAGACTAGAAAACAGAACACTAAGGGGAATCCTAAAGCCTCTCTCACTTCTTCCCTTGCGCTAGAAGAAACAGCTGATCTTCATCTTCATTATCCTTATGCACTAGACAAAAGTATTCACACTTGAGAGACAAAGCAGAAAAAAAAATTTTTAATGGAAAGTCAACTTTCGTCTTCTTTAAATTCAAGCAGTTGCCGTCAGATGTTGAGACTTGGGATCGGTAACATTTCAAAACAGACTTGGAAACACAAGAAACCCAATCCAAACCCCCAAATGACCCTCTGATATGATGATAGCTTTCCTGCCATTAAGGACATTCATCACTGAAAACCTGGCAACCGCAGGTTCCCAGAGTTTTCAACAAAAACTGAATGAAGTCGAAGATTTTCTCTCAGCTCTTCTTTTGTTTTTATTTATTTTGAAACAGCCTCACATGGCCCAAGCCCGCCTGAAAGTCACTATGTAGCCAGGAATGACTGAATTTCTAATCTGCCTGCCTGTGTCTGCTTCCCAAGCCTTGGGTTCACAGGCCCATGCCACCATACGGGATTTTATACAATGCTGGGAATCAAAACCAGGCTTCTTACATACTACACAATCCTCCCTACCCCCCCCACACACACACACACAAGTACATCTGCAGTCCATCTTGTCTATTTATATTTAATTTTATCTTGCCACAGAAACCTTGCAATAATTTCCTCTTGGACCAGAGAGTAATCCCTCCTTTAGACAATCAGCCTGGGGCTGTCTCTGCCCCATTTCCCTACCTTATCTCCCCATCCTTCCACCAGAGCTTCTGCCTGCCCTTCTGCCCATGCGATTCCCTCCCATGCCCCAAAGCACAGTGAGCGGAGCCTGGAGTCAGCTTCTGCATCTCATACCCATTCCGCCCACCAGGCCACCAGGCACCACCTCATTCCAGCCCCAAGCCTTCTCCTCCCCTGCAAACCAGGCCTCCACCCAGAAGGCTAGAAGGTATCCAAAGGGGCCAGATACCTGAAGACAGACTGGAGAGGAACAAGGTAGCTAGCTATGTGTAAGGACCAAAGAGACTGGAGTAACCTCAGAGTAATCCCACCATGGAGAAATTAAAAAAAAAAAAAAAAGCCTCACAGATATGGCTGACTTCCGTTAGTGAACTTGACCCCTTCCTCCCCTCTACTGAGCTCTGTGCTCAAGCTGGGAAAAAGCAGACAGGCTCTGTCACTCACCACCACAGGTGTGTGCTCTCTATAGGCGTGTGCACTCAGCACAGGTGTGTCAGAATGAGGGGCTGAAGGGACTGGCTGGGCTGAAGCATTTTGCAATAGCTCTTCAGAAAAGCTGGCTCTGTCTCTCTCTCCTCACCCTAGATGAGAGCCACTGGCTTGGCTTGGCTGAGACAAGATAAGACCTTTGGATAATCTGAGCTTAAATTCCACTCCAAAGAAAAGAAGTGGGGGAGGGGGAGAGAGAGGGGGGGGAGGGAGAGAGAGGAAGAGGGATAGAGGGAGAGAAACAAAGAAACAAAAGAAGGGAGGGAGGGAAGAAAATCTCATTTCATGAAGGAGGAAGCAGGACCCTGGGCTTGTTAAACAGCAAGACTCTTCATGTAGTGTTCAAAACTGGACAGCAGTGTCCTCACTCAAGTTCAAATAGTGACCTTGCTTCCGTTGAATATGGACGGGGGAGGGGGGGTGGGGGGTGGGGGGGGAAGCCCTGGCAGCACTCCATCTTTCTCTTCCATCTTTTATTTGGAATGAACCCCTCAAGCTGAATCCTTGAAAAAAATATCAGAGCCTTACAAGGCCAAGAAGGAGCCACAGTCTGAAGTCTGAGCAAACAGCGTTCTATACTGTGGAGACGCGAATGTCCTGCTATCAGCTTTGGAAACCCCGTATTGGTATTTCTGCCTTCTGCATGTAACTGCCATCACTTCCTCTATACCACTTCTAACCCTTTGCCCATCATATATGTGTTCTGGTCATGTTCACATCTGTGGGTTTTGTAAAGTGGATCCCATTCCTCTGGACTCATCTTTTTAAAATATCTCTAGGGATGATGCATTTCAGATACAGAATCCATGCATACATAGACATACATATATATATATTCAGATACACACAGAGGATACATGCATGCAGCTACATGTACACTTATACATACATCTCTAAACCCATGTGGATGTACATGGATAATATAGACAAACATATACATATGCATACACACAAACAGGCTTATGCAGACAGACATAGACATGCACAAAGGCACAAATATAGAGACAATTCTCACCCTCGTTTTATTCAAGGTTAACTCACAACAGGGTGTGTGAGAACGAGGATGTCTTTTCTTGGTGGGGGTGCAGTTGGTCCTGCCCATTCCAGGTCAGGTACTAGTACCCAACAGCTCAAGCAGCCCTTAAAGCTCAATACAACTACTTCTTCCATCTGATCCCCCCCTCCCCCACTACATACCAGTACTCACTTTTCCATCTTGTGGGGAACTAAGGAAGGCAAGAGGTAGGCAGAAGGCTTCTCCATTTCTATGAAAATGATTGCAGCTCCAAAGAATATATTTTTTGGAAGCCCTTGGGATTTTCCTCTTTAATTAAAGCACCAAGCACACAGAATTGCCATTCTTTTTATTTAAACCATTTTAAAAGCCCTGGGAGGTAGAAAGCACCCATTCCACAGCAAGAGGGAGAAAGACCAACCCAAGGAAACCATCCTCTGACCAGAGTCTCAGCAGGCACAGAGGAGACTAGTGAGCAGCTCCAGACGGCACAGCATCCAGATCCAATGACGTCTTCCTCACTCATGAGGTAGTTTCCCACACACCAACACAATCAACTTCTCTCTCTTTTTTTTAACCCCATCACAAAAGCAGAGCCCCACAAGAAGGCTCACGTGCCTGTCAGAGTCAGAGTCAGGGAGATAGACGATGAGGTGGAGCTTGCGCTCAGCCGTCTCACTTCTCGATGTAGACGCGCACGAACTCCTCGTAGTTCACCTTCCCATCTTGGTCCACGTCTGCCACACGGATCATCTCCTCCAGCTCCTCCTGGGAAAGTGACTCGCTCATCTTGGACAGGCTTTGCTTGAGCTCATCCACAGTGATGTACCCATCACCATTCTGGTCAAGGACTTGGAACAGAGCCCGCAGCTCCCCCACCCTGTTCCCTCTTTTATATTTCTCCAAGGCCGATATGAATTCTTCAAAGCTGATGGTGCCATCGCCATCTTTGTCCAATTTGGAGATGAGCGTCTTCAGTTCCTCCTCTGAGAGGTTCTTGCCCAGCTGCTTCATTATATTTCCAAGTTCCTGGACGTTGATATGGCCGTCCTTATCCTTGTCAAATTTATCGAAAGCTTGGTGGAACTCAGCCACCTGCTCCTTAGTAAACCCGTGAGACATCTCTGTACCTTACACAGCTTCTGAGCTTGGTGTCAATTAGATGTCAATCTACTGCTCCTGGGGTCTCTGGTCCAGTGCTCAAGGCTGCTGCTGGGCTCTGAGGCTGTGTCTGTTGAAGGGCTGAGCTATAGGTAGCCTTGCCCTGGCATCAGAACCCCCTCCTTTTCTGTGATTGGAGCAGAGGGAGAAGGCTCCCCACCCTCTACTTGCCCTCAGGCATGATGCTCCTCCCAGGGAAGGACAGACCAGCTGCCGAAAGGAATGAAGTAATTTTAATGGATGAGGAGATCTGTGGATAAGTTGATAGGAAGTGGCCTGGAGGGCATGGGACAATCTGCCAGCCTCTCCTAGCCTGGATAGCAGACTACCCCATTGCATGAACATCTGCCTAGACCCACTTACCCTGTGGCTGATTTTCATAGAGGCTTTGACCAAGCTGGTGGTTTCAAGAGTGCTTTCCCAATTTCACAGAGACTCACTTGGGGAGAGGCACAGGTGTGGAAGAAGCAGCCGGGAATCAGGATCAGCAGTCCTCAGTGGGGTTCAGATTAGTATTCCTCTCAGTTCTTGTCCTAAGGCTGAGGATGGTGGAAAGGGGGGGAAGTACCAAGTCTTCCTGAATTTAGCTATAGCCTTCACTGCACTCACAGTCCTGGGCAAGAAAAGAGTATGGGGCTGTCTGTTTTTAGCCCCAGGAAGTAAGGATCTGGGTATCATTCTGCTGCTGAGGCATTGTTTACAAAAACAAACATGGAGTATGAAATCAGAGGTGAGAGGAAGGGCCTCTCGTCTCTCCTAGTGAGTCCTACAATTCTGCAGCTAAGTCCAGTGTTCTCTGGACTCTCTGGTTCTCCATTGGAGATGAGAGATGCTCATTCCACACACAAGGAGGGGAAACAACTCAGGTCGGAGAGTCTTGCCTGGGTGGGTGCTGTTTCTGCACTGGAAGGCAATGTGTAGCCAGCAAAGTCCAAGGACAGGAGAGCCATAGAAGGAACTTGAGCTCTTTGGGGTCTCCTATATCTCTTATAAGCTCACGAGCCTGCCTGGGACCCCCCCCCCCTACTCATGGCCTTCTGTGTATGGTCTGAATTCTGGAAAGAAACCCAACCCTGAACAACCTGGAGCAGGTTGTTGAATTTAGACCAAGACCTCGCTCTTATAGGACAGTCCTTAAGGCTTTCTAAAAGTGGGAACATCACTTGTGAGTAGACATTTGCCATGTAGTGCCCAAGATGAGTTTCATGTGAGCCCCTTTTTAATCACTAAAGATTCTCCCTTCCTCTACCCTTATCCAGCTTAGGAACAAACTTTTCTTTATTATCCTCCTGAGAAAACTTAACAAATTCCACCTGTCTCTAATTCAACCAGTTAAATGCATGTCTGAAGTGAGAAATACACAGACACTCTGGCACTCCACCCCGACTCCCACCCTGTGTCCAGGGAACCTCAGATGTAGAGAGAGATGCAAAAAGAAAGGGTCCACTTAGGGACTTCCTTTCCAAAAAAAAAAAAAAAACTCTTGAAGAAGGATTGCTATCTCATCCCTGTGCTGGAAAAATACAGAGGCCTCAATAAATATTAGGCAGCCAATGTCTCAGTGGAGCTGACAACCAGTTCTGGGTGGAGAATGTCATTGCAACCTGGACAGCAGAGTAACGAAGCATCTTGCTGGGTGAGAGACCCAGGAAAGGTGGGGCTTTTAATAACAAGCTTCAATCCAGCTGCTTTGTTGTTTTATTCAAGAATATTTGAAGATATCCATCTATATCTGAAATTTCCTTTTCTTCTCATCTAATTAGCAGAGCCTGTGACTAAAACTTAACTACATAGTAATCATTGTGCCATTATGTTCCTTTGGTTAAGTAATACTTTACGTTCAGTGTTAGGAGATTTGCTGTTCCTAGTTCTGGATTTATTGCTGATCTGGCCAAATATGTCCCAATGTCTTCATGTGTAAGCAAAGACGCTGCATCTACTGTATCTAAGGAGAATAATTAAGACAAAGTAACAAGTTCAGGTGAACAGATGTTTCTACCCTATGATAAACCTCATATTCAAGGATAAGCTAGTTTAGCTTTGGCAGAAGCCCCAAAGAATATCTTCTTCTTGAATAAGGAGCTCATTCTGTTTCATGATCAATTCTTTCTTGTTTGAACAACAAAAAAACACCAAAAATTTCGTCTACTCCAAGGGTGTAGATAAATTATATAAGCCAAGTCTCCTTCTCCTTCTCCTCCTTCTCCTCCTCCTCTTCCTCCTCCCCC
>JANHMN010000026.1:8730903-8789709 GCA_030674055.1 Rhabdomys pumilio
ACCTCACCTGAGGCTCCTGTTTGATGAAGAAACAATGGAAACTGTTCATTCATAAGAGCTGAGGGCTACTGAGGGCTACGGGGTTTGCTTCTTGATGCATATCTGGGGGACTCGTGAAAAGGAAACTCAGGTAGTTCAGCAAGAGAAGGGAAGATAGCAGCTCCCAGGCAAGGTGGCTGGCCGGGAGCTGGTGAGTGACACATGGCAAGTGGTAAGAGAGCAAGAGAACAGAAGCTGAGCAGGTGAGGTTTACTGATAAGGAGCTTCTGGAACCAAGTAAGGAAGGAGAAAGTCAGTGGTTAGCAGGTGAGACTGCAGCACGGGTAAAACAGGCTGTGCTTTGGGTCTGAGTATTGGAGGTGGATTGTGGCCTAGGCTGTATGCTCTCTCATGACCACTCAGCCTATCTCCTCCAGAAGATGTGGACTCTTCCAAGTGAGAATGACTATGGCCCTGGATAAGATGGAAGCCCTTTATTAAGGCTGACTAAAGACCTCTGCAGGTAGCAAAGTAGAGATGAAATCCTTTTTGAATCTGTTGGGCCAGTCTCTGAAAGCAGGAAGAAACCATGACCGCAGTGGCCATAGGGTAGTCTTTTGCAAAGATCTTGTGTAAGTGTGTCTGTGCACAGGCATGTGTTTCTGTGCTCATGTGTCTGAGCACGGACTAGCAGTATGCACACGTGTTTGTTTATGTGTGCATGTGCGTCTATATATGTGTATGTGTGCTTATGCATCCTGGCTAGTCTTGGGATTCCTTTTTAGTTGCTGTTGTTGTTGTTGTTGTCAACTTAACACAAGCTAGGGTTATCTGGGAGGAGGAACCTCAATTAAGAAAATGCCTCCTTCAGATTGAACCGAACACAAATCTATGTGGGGCAGTTTCTTGATTAGTGATTGATATTAAAGGGACCAGCACACTTGGGACAACGTTACTCCTAGGCATGTGGTCCTGCTAAAACCAAATTGAGCAGGCCACCCGGAGCAAGCCAGGAAGCAGCTTTCATCACTGATCTCTGCTTCAGCTCCTGCCTTGAGTTCTGCCCTGACATCGCTCCAAAATGGACTATAAACCATAAGCTGAAATAAATCTTTTGCTTCTCAAGTTGCTTTTGGTCACAGTCTTTATAATGGCAACAGGAAACAAACCAGAGCTATATATGGATGTACTCCCGTGTGTGCCTTGTATAGTTGTGTGTGTGTGTGAGTTTGTACTTGTATGTATGATTGTGTGTACAGGTGTTGGGAGAAGATGTCTGGATCATGCTACTCTGGCCCAAATGTTCAAGACAAATGGTTAAAATCAACTCCTGCATTCACAGGAGTCTCTATCCTAGAAGCAGAATCGAAAAAGCACCCTGTACTTCCATGATTGTTTGGCTTCTGTGAGAAACACTCTTGCAAACACTCCAATGAAACCAGTTTAACAGGTTGGGAAACACAGACCATGCCGTGGCCTCCTCTGTATCCTGTGACTTGCAGGGACCTGATTTCACCCTCCTCGTACCTGGGTTTCCATGGCATAGGAACAACAGGCTCTTCTCCAGGAGCCTGGGTGGAGTCACCTCATCTCTTTGGGACGTGATCTATGGGAGAGAACTGGGCACAGCGTCAACAGCTCAATCCCAGGTTTCTTAAGTACCAATTTCACGGACATGAAGGACGATGCTGCCTGCCTCAATCTTAGTGTCTTCACAGTCCTGCTATGTACGTGATGAAAGAATTGGACAGATGACAGAAAATGAGCTCCAGGTGAAGACTCAGAAATTAAAATCCCTGCTGCACTGTGGGTCACTGACCAACCACCAGGGCAACTTTTGAGCTACAACAATGTGTCACCCCAGAGTCCCCTGGGAAGAGAGCTCAGGCCCTGCTCTCACGGAGCTTAAACCTAGGGTTCTGAGGTGAGGAGAAGCCTTGGGCTGGTAAGGGCTGCTATTTATTCAGCGCTTGAGGTTTGTCTGGACTTGTTGTTAGTTGGCAAGAGCAGTTCTTCCCGCTCTTACCCAGCATTGACTTACCTGGGAACTTGGCAGGACACACATTGCTTTGTGTCCCAAACTCAGGGCCCATGTATTCGGTCCCCTCTCACAAACATAGCCACTAGCCCTCCAGGACTTTCTGTGAGACATTTAAAAAATATGTATTTATTTGACAGCACATTTATATAAATTTACTTATTTATTTTGACACGGGATCCTGTGTACTCAGACTGGCCTCAGACTCACTAAAATGATACTGAATTTCTCATTTCCCCAGCCTCCGAATTCTGAATGTTAGTTGTGGGTCTGCGCTACCACGTGTCATTTGTTCAGTGCTGGTGGCTGAACTCAAAGATCCATGACTGCTAGGCTAATACTCTGTCAACTGAGCCACACACTCAGCCCCAAGTGAAGGGTTTTTCCAAATAACTGAAGTATTTTGCATAATCATACAAATCAATGTTTCTCAGCCTGTGGGTCATGACACCTTTGGGGGTTGCATAGCAGATATCACATTACAATTCATAACAGTAGCATAATTATAGTTATGAAGTAGCAATGAAAATAATTTTTGCGGCTGGGGATCACCACAACATGAGGAATGGTATCGAAGGGCTGCAGCATTAGGAAGACTGAGAGCCATTGCTCTAGATTAACTCTTTCTGAAGTGGATCATATGCTTCATTCCTTGTCATTTAAAAAGACTCTGGTGGTTTAGTATCCAGTAGCTAAAGCCATGCTCACTTCTGCCATACCGTAGCACTGTGTACAGGCTTCTGTGGCATCTATCTGCCACACCTGGGGCATTCCTAGCTGCTGTCATTTTTTTTCCCAGGTGATTGTTGTCACCTGCTGTCAACAGGGTAGCTAGCTGTCTCTCTTCATGGTCTTCTCCTAGTGTGACTTGTGTTCCTTGTTGGTTCATGGTTTTTAGTCATAGAACTCAAAGCATAACCCAAAGTTCTAGATAAAGACTTTACAAAGCAGACACTTCTGTTTAAAAGCAGACTGTGGATTTGGATTGTGTTTGGAAACATGGAGATGACCATGAGTCAGTAAGCACACTGGATAAAACTGAGGATGCCCACAGCATGTTGGCTGCTGTGTCACAAATACAGAAGTCCTTTGGGAGAGTTTGCATCTAGATAACTAAATGTAAGTAGGTAGACACCGAAAGTCAAATGTAAGCAGGGATAGACTTAAGTCACTGGGAACCCGGAAATTATAAAAGAAGAGGTTAACCCATCAGACTGTATGTAACTCGCTCATCTCACCTGCAGCTTCTATGATCAAGAATTCAACCAACTGAAGAGATAAAATATCCCCTTATAATTTTTTATTCTTGTGAATTTCTTACATATTCACAATGAAATATGACCAATATGATCATATTCATCATCCCTATTTCCTTCCTCCCAGTTCCCAAATATCCTCCCCAATTCGTGTGTGTGTGTATGTGTGTGTGTGTGTGTGAGAGAGAGAGAGAGAGAGAGACAGAGAGACAGAGAGACAGAGAGACAGAGAGACAGAGAGACAGAGAGACAGAGAGACAGAGACAGAGACAGAGACAGAGACAGAGAATGCTAATGCTAAAATACCGAGTGCCCCCCCAAAAGAAGACAGAACAATTTCTATCCTGGTGTTATCCCTGTTACTGTGACAAATTTCCTGACCTAAGGGCAACTGAAAGGAACAAAGGGTCTATGGAACTTACAGTTCCAGGTCACAGCCCATCACCAGGGGGAATTCCAGGCAGGAACTTAAAGGTAGGTCTGCTTGCTCCTCAACACAGCATTACCTCTGACCAAGGGATTCACTCACAACCAGAGACATACAGCTTTCCTCAGGGAGAATAAAGGCTGGGAAAGGAGAGTAGGAGGTGTCCAAGAAGCTAAATTACCTTTACTGCCACAAGACTGGGTTCAGAGAAAGATACATATGTATTGTTTGTTTGGTATATATTTACATGTGTACATGAATGCATATGTATGTGCTCAGGGTACATGTGCACATATGTATGCATGTAGAGGCCAGATTAAAACCTCAGGATCCATTGTACCTTGTTGTTTAAGATATGCCTCTTGGTAGCCTGGGGTAGCCTAGTTGTAAATTTGGTGAGGCCAACTAGCTAGCCCTCCCAAGGATCAGGCTAACTCCATCTCCTTAGTTCTGGGATTACAAGTATGTCCCACCAGCTCTGGGTCAAAAAAAAACAAAAACAAAAAATAAACTCAGGTCCTCATGCTTGTATGGCAGGCAATTTAACTATGAATCCATTTTCCGACCCTTCAAGAAAGACTCCTGACCAGGAGTCAGAGTAATTCAATTATGATTTGACCTCATGGCTTACGACTTTGGGGCCTTTGGAGAGACAACAGTTCTTGGAGCCTTAGTTAATGGCAACTGAAAAAGAGGCCAATAATCTTCAGCATTTATAAATTATGGAGCCACTGGGGGAAAAATGAACTGAAAAACGACCATGGGCACCCTATATAGTCGTAATTCATGGTACAATGGTGAAATGGTGATTTCACCTTTAGATCAAACCTCTTTAGACCTTCCTCTCAACAGTTGCTAGGAAGTACTGGGAGTTGACCATGGAATGAAGGAATGGTGCATCAGAGGCTTGATTGATCACTGCCTTATCCTTGTTTCTATCTTTGACAGTGCAAAGAGAGAACAAGCCTAAGTTTTGGTACTGGCTCAGGAAAACAAGAAGGAATGGTCATGTGGCCTGAAGAGGAAGGAGATGGGAACACAGTTATAACTGAGGGATCCACAGTAGAGGAAGGGCTGGCATAGAAAATGTTCCTATGCAAACCTTCTCAGCCCATCCAACCAGAACCACATGTTTCTAACCTGGGTGACTGCTCCCTGAGTCCTCAGAGCAGAGCAGGTCCTGGGACTGCTAGCTGGTATAGTCTTTCCACGATAGGGGAGATGAGCCAACCCAAAAGAGGGGGAGAACAAGAGATGTACTTTAGCCTTAAAGACTCCTCGCTGAGATCAGCCTAGAACCCAGAAATAAAGATAGCAAACAGGTCTGGCCACAAGTATGTTAGGTTCATAAAGTAGGGATAAGATGTGCCCTAAGAAGAAGCCAACTAGCTGAGACCAAGGCTATGATTACTTCCTGTGAGGATATAAGGACTGGACCCATACTAAAGAAAGAAACCCTGTTGCCTCTGAAGGCAAGTTCTCCATCACCTTCTTTCCCTCTGTGCCCTCTCTTCACAGTATCTTTTCCCCACCCATGAAACTGAAACCCTACTTCTTCCTCCAAGCCTTTGCCAGGTCATTTTCTCTGCTTCATTTAGTGTCTAAGCATCCATGTACAGACCAGGTTTGAGGTTAGCAGTTGACTTGAGAGTCACACAGTAGGGGCTCAATTCATGTGTGAAGAGCACAAGGAAGGTATCCTTGACACACGGGCATTAACTTTTCAATCCTGTTAATGTACTTAGGGCTGACCTTGTCATGGATGATGCTTCGGAAGATCAAGTCAATTGACTAAGTAACCTAACTAGACTCAAAGCAGAGCCGTCCTTTTGCCAAAAGCCATCCCTAAGCCTAGCAGAGGCTGGGTACACCCGAACTTGGTGGAACTGAACCTGGGGTTCTAGGGATAGCAAGAAAAACACATGCAGAAAATGGGGCTCTTGTTTACAGCTAGGGATTCCCCATTCATGTCAGTGGTGTGTAGGGACCCCCAGCCTTCCTTTAGTTGTTGCAATGGCTGAGTTGAAGGGGAGGAATCTGCCTTTTGAGTATAGTCTCTCACTTCACAAGGACATGTGACTAATGTCGCCCTTAATTGACTCTTTTCTTTAGATCCAGGGTGGTGATCACGATTAACCCCGTTTCAAAGACTGAGAAACCAAAAAGTAGAGAGGAAAAAAAAACCCACTCCTCAGTGAGGAAAGCATAATTTAAATATATATAATGTAAACTTAACATTTGTCACATGGCAACCTCCCCATTGGGAATGATAACTTTTTCATGTGCTCATGGCTCTATCCTACCAGATATTGGAGACTTCCCTGGACTCCCACCTGTCTCCTACCCCGTTTATCCCAACATTGATGGCCATTGCTGTGGGCTTCTTCAATGCTCTACTTCAGAAGAGTATACTCCCTTGCACATTTCCCCCAGATCTTTTAGATTTTCCCTAGGGTTAGATAGCTGTACTGATTAGTTTTTAGTCAGGTTTACACAAACTAGAGTTACCTGGAAAGAGGGAAACTTAACTGAGCAATTGCTGCCATCAGATTGGGAATTACACCATCAGATTGTTCTGTGATCGTGTCTACAGGGCAGTTTCTTGATTAATGATTGATGTGGGAAAACCCAGCCCACTGTGAGTAGTGTCACCCCTGGGATAGTGGTCATGGGTTGTAGGAGAAATCAGGCTGACCATACCATGAGGAAACAGGCTAGTAAGAAGCATCCCTCTGTCA
Organism: Rhabdomys pumilio; assembly: GCA_030674055.1. Lineage (NCBI taxonomy): Eukaryota > Metazoa > Chordata > Mammalia > Rodentia > Muridae > Rhabdomys > Rhabdomys pumilio. The sequence continues at coordinate 8,737,342 of JANHMN010000026.1, forward strand.
TCTCTGCTTTAATTTCTGCCCTGGTTTACCTTGACACTAGACTTTAACCTGTAAGCCAAATAAAACTTTTCCTCTTCAAGGTGTGCTTGTAGTTTGAACAGGAACAGCCCCCATAGACTCATGCATCTGAATGTTTGGCCCATAAGACTATTAGGCACTGTTAAAAGGTGTGGCCTTGTGGGAGAATGTGTGTCACTGTGGGGCCAGCCTTTGAGGTCTCTGCTCAAGCTATGCCCAATGTGGCACACAGTCTCCTTCTGTTGCCTATGGATCAAGACGTAGAACTCTCAGCTCCTTCTTCATCACCATGTCTGCCTGCATGTGCTTCCCATGATAATAATGGACTGAACCTCTGACACTGCAAGCCGGCCCCAACTAAATGTAGTTTCCTTTATAAGAGTTGCCCTGGTCATGGTGTCTCTTCGCCATGGTCATGGTGTTTTTGGTAAGAGTTTTATCAAGACAACAGAAACCAAACTAGAACAATCATAAGGAATAAACCACATGCTTGCCTAGTTTTACCAGCAACTATTACTTACCAAGGTGCTCTGTATCACTTTCTAACAAACCCAAAAGTCATTCGTTGGAACGATGACTCCACTCCATAGTTAAAAGTACCTGCTCTCTAGAAGATTCCAGATCTTTCTCAGCATGATATCAGGCAACTCACAGCCCCCTGTGACACCAGCTCTAGGGAATCCAGATCTTCTTCTGGCTTCTATGGGCACACACACACACACACACACACACACATTCAAATGTCCTTTGTTACCACTTCATCTGTTTAGTACTTTCTCTCTAATCCTTCCCCACCTTCTTCTTCTTACTCTACCTTCTTCTCCTATTAACTAGTTAACATTTTCAAGGTTGTCCCTATATCTGCTGCCCTGAGAATCTGAACTTCATTGACAAGGTTGGTCACAGCTCCTTTTTTCCACATGATAAAACTTTCAAACCTCTTGCTGTGAGTCCTTGGTGGCCTCCCCTGTGACCCCACAGATCTGTCCAGCTTCCCCTGTCAGCCGGGTTCTGTCAGACTCTGTTCTGCCCAGCTAGCTACAATCAGAGCTCTTGCTCCTTCCTGCTTCCTTCTTTGAGGAAGTGACTCTTGCCTGCCCTGGAGCTTCAGGTCAACTTTAACTAACTTGTGATAAATAAGTTATAGTGATATTTCACACCAGCTGCAGAACAACCCTGTGGCTCATGTAAACATGTCCCTAGTATCCATGCCATCCCATGTTTGGGGTATCTGGAAATCCTTGGAGCCTGTGTTCCAGAGTATGAGCTGCTACCAGCTTTATTCTTTACCTAAATATCCTCTCCAGCCTAGCAACACCTCATTGACTGAACTGGGCGGGGCCACACTGACGTTACTGCTGCCCTATTTACCTGAAAGAGAGGTGAAAAAAAAAAAAAACCTACCTCACTCTCCCTGTGTGCCAGCTTCTGTGCTCAGGACTTTATCATGACCCCATTGTGTCCTCCTTATTCTTGTTTTACAGAGGATGCTATTGAGCCTTACCAGTATCACAAAAACTAGTTTGTGGTAACTTGGGAAACTGAATCCAGTCTCTAGTACATGGCAGCAATGCCTATTCATCTTATAACCTCAACTTTCTTCCTAACCCACTGAAGACAGACAAGACAGACACCCCTGGAAACTTGATAAGACTTGGTAACAAAGTTTCCTTGCCCTGACACACAGTGGACACAGGCATGTCCATAGCTCTAATCAGGGGCCTAGCCTGAATCAGAAACTTGTAGGATGTGGCTGCAGAGAGGTGATGAAAAGCTAGGATGTAGACTCGGCCATGTGGTCTCAGCTTTGCCTCCCAACTGCATGGCTTTGGCAATGCACTTAATGCTTTAGAGCATTTTGTAGTTTAAATTCAATGAACTGGTAAATACAGTCGGTAGATAAAAGGTCTCAATACATCGCTGTTCAGTCTTTGGAGGCAGTATCATCAAGAATTTTATCATTAGCTGGATGCCATGGGGCACACCTTTAGTCCCAGTACTGGGAGGCAAAGGCAGATATATAGCTCTGTGAGTCTGAGGCCAGCCTGGTCCACATAGTGAGTTTCCGGCCTACCAGTATTACATAGCAAGAGCTTGTCTCCTAAGATAATTTTTTTTTTGAACAATAAAAACCTTCATCATTTGTAAGATCACTTCAGCATCAGCTGCCACCAATCTCAATGTACGCAATCTAGAACGTTATATGAGAAGCTGCCATGGATTCTTGTTGGGTCTTCGTGACAACTTAGCCCATGCTTAGTTACAGATCTCTTGGTGGTTTATTTTTCACTTGAGTTTTTTTTCTCAACTCTTCACTTCTGTTTTTCAGTGTGCTCTGAAATGTGTGGGAATAATAATTGTTTCCTGGAGAACTCTGGGACTTTTTTATGGTTTTGGTTGAAAATTTTTTAGACTTACTTATTTTATGTGTCCAGATGTTTTGCCTTGATTTATATATGTGTACCATTCATGTGTCTAGTGCCTTAGGAGTTCTGAAAAGGGCATCAGATCCCTGAAACTACACTGAGAGACGGTTGTGAGCCACCATGTGGGGCCGGGAACCAAACTTGGCTCCTCTGCAAGAGCAACACGTGCTCTCAACCACTGAGCCGTCTCTCCAGCCCAGAAATTATTCTAAGAAAGATTTTTCTTTATCTTTAAAGATAGCAGCTTCCTTCCTCCCCTCTTTGAGATAAGGCTTTAGCCCAGAGTTGCCTTGGATTTGTTTTGCAACTTCAGATGACCTTGATTTTCCTGCCTCTGCTTTTACTCATGACGCGTTCCTTTTTTCCTTCCCCATAAACCCCATGATTCAATTGAGTCTGACTCCCCTTTGCCAATACTCTCCAAGCTGCTATCATCTATGGGGGAATAAGCTTTTACAATTTGAGTCTCCCAAATCAATTTGAAATATGTGGATTCAGGGACACAGTGGTTTCCTCAGGCCATAGTCTTTTCCTCTGAGAAGCATGTGAAATTCCTTCCTCAAAGTGTCCTTTATAGAGATCGGATCTGCAGGTTTGCGGGTCCCTACTTGCTTAGTGAAAGGCGTTGGGAGGGAAGGGCAGCATAATGAGCTCAAACCCAGCCTTGACCTGGCCTGCATTTTCCATGGCCATCGCAAATGATGACAGTATTGGGATACTCTCTGAGACCTTCCTCTGGTAGAGATAGTAACTGATTTCCCCTGTCTGGGATAGCAGTCAGGAGCAGTTCACAGGCCAGCTTCATAGGGAACACCAATTCTGGTTGCTCCGTGGAGCTTCTTGAAAAGACACATCAGCTTCCTGCAGATTCATCTTGTTACACAGAGACTTTGTGAATGGAGATCTGTTCGTATGTTCCCTGAGCTCACACATGAGCTCCGTTTCCTGACTCCTCCATAGTATCAGCCTCCCTCCTGTGCACCCATAGTTTTTGTGAGTACTGTATATCTAGCTAGTTCCTCAGCCTCTCAGCCTCTCAGCCTCTCAACAGTGGGAACTTCATTGAAATGACCTGGATGTCCTGAGAACATGAATGAAGATGACTGTGGTCTCACAGTATAAAGTAACTGCCAGGTGGATGACTATGAATGTGTGTGTGTGTGTGTGTGTGTGTGTGTGTACCCATAGACAGGTGAAAGTGAATACATTAATACACAGTTCTGATGTATTCAGTTCTTTTTTTCACCCAACCCGATTCCATTGTGCTTAGTAAACTTTCTTTGTTGATTGAGATACATGTAAATCTCCTTTCCAAGAATGTGGTTGAGTCCAGGCCTGGACCCATCTCAGTGGGATTCATGATAGGGTCTCTGTGGACATACTATTAGTCCTTGTTCTTCTTAGAAACGCAGTGTGCGATTTCTCTTCATTCCTCATCTGACTCCCATGTAGCAGACATCGCAGGAGACAGTGTGGATGGCTCTGAGAACCGTCATCCCTCCCTTTCCTTCTCATTCTGTTTCTCCCCTCTTCCTGCTTCCAAAATGCACCATGGCATATTCTTAACTAATCTAGGCTATATCTGCATCCCAGATACCTTCATTTCACTCCCACCTCATGTTCTATCACCCTGTAGTCCTTTACTGTGCCCCTCTGGACCATCAAGAAATGAGTCAGAACCCTCCTCCTCTTCCCTCCCTCCTTGTTCTCTCCTCTCAGGGTTCACTCCCTACTTCTGCCTCCAACCGTTTCTCATGCCTTTTTTTTTTCCTCTCTGTCCTTCCCTGTCTCAGCCTTTTTCTGCCACTTGAGTAACTGCCTCCTCTCCTAGGGTCATCCCTTCTCTGAGTCACCAAATTTGATCTGCTGTCAGCATACAACGTTCAGTCTTGGGTGGGGCCCTTTCGGGTCACCTCCTTATTGCTTCAGAGATGAAGCCAGAAACCATCTGCTTTCTTTACTTTAAAAAATGTAGAAAACAGCACACAAAATGCTGAAGTGTTTTCTATGGCTACTAGGGACTAGACTGTACCTCCCCTGAAGTCATACAGTGAAGCCCTCATCCTTAAGGTAAGGGTCTTCAGAAACGGGTCCTTTGAGAAATTATATTAAGGTGAAATGAGATTGTGATGGTGTGGGCCCATGAAAATAACTCCTTCTGTGAAAACAAATCACTAGTATTCGAATAGCAATCCATATTCCTTGAGCTTTTGCTATGCCAGAGGTTCAGCTGCTCTCCTGAGCTCCGTGTCTCAGTGCGCATCACCCTGAAGCCTGTACACTACCTGTGACTGTTCTATATAGGTGAAGACTCTGGGCCACATATGAGAATCAGAGCTTCATTGGAGTGGTTGTGAGAAGAGTAAAGAGAATTTTGGGCTCCTGTCCTTACTGAAGGATCTCTACTGAGTTCCATGGTTACAAAGAACAGGTTTGATAATGGCTGGGTAAATACCAGTACTGGTAAAGTGGCCACTATGTTGACTCACGTCGCCTCCTTCACCCCCACACCCAGGCAGGAAGTCTGTGGCCTACGTGTTCCGGGTTTCTGCCCACATCAACATGCTTGCCTTGAGAAAACACACTCTCACATGGATAGTTGAGCCACGCTGGATTGCACATATGCATACACATGCACATATACATATGCTCATACATACACAAACACATTTTTGAACTAAAGGCGAAAGCATTTATAACAACCATCAACTTCAAAGGCTTGGAGTCTGGAACGAGAGCTCTTAGGGAGCCATCTGCCTCAGGGAAGATTAACTTGTTTTCTTGGTAGCAATTATCTTTGGTAGTAGAGGCTTTCATCAGTGGGCAGCCTTTCTTATCCCAATTATCAAACACATCAGGAGCTGGGCGTGGCTCCACTGGGAGAGGGCTTGACTGACGTGCAGAAAGTCCTAGGTTAATCCTTAACACCTGGATGTGTTATTACCTATAATCTGAGAAATCCAAAGGCCAAAAGAAGGAGGATTAGGAGGTCAAGATTATCTTCAGCTATATTGAGAGTTCAAAGCTCGCCTAGGATACATGGGATCCTGCACCAAAAGAAAAATTACACTTTGGTAGAAAGAGATTTGTAGTAGCTCCAAGGCCCGATAATATTATCACTCTATTGAGTACTTTCTGGTTTTTGTCCTTCTTTTTTTTTTCAACATCAGTTTTGAAAGGCCAGAGGTTCATACACATGAAACGCTGCCAAGACCTGCTGTTTCTCTACTTCCTCTGCCTTCAGCTCCTGTCTATCCACACTCCCTTCATCAGCTTTTCCCATTACCCCAGCACAGAGGAGACAGCAAGTGATCTCATGTCTACTTACCTAGGAAAGTTCCAACAGTGACAGCTATCACAAAGTGAACAGCCTTTTCCAGGGAAAGTAAGAGGTCTAAGATTTTTACTTCTTTGGCATTTTTTTTTTTTACATGAAGCCCACTACTAATTTGCTTGTGTTTGGGGAGAAAACAGTAGGACTTGCCATGTGGGCCTCAATCTCAGACTTGGTTTCTCTGAATGCATCCCAGGTGTTTGGCTCTTCAGCCCTTGATCAGTCAGAAGCCTTCAAGCTATGGGGAGGTCATTTCCTTCCAATCCTAAAGGTGTTCTCCCTGGCTACTCATCAGATTTCAGTTACACCAATTACAGCTGATTCCGTACAAGGATTTCACAGGCTTCATGAGCGACTGACCCAAAAGGCACCAATGATAGGAATCGTGCAAGAAATCTGAAATAAGTTTTCATAAGATAATGGAAAAGTAAGATCCAGGACTAATGGTTCTCAAAGAACTCTCATCCCATTTCAACACACCTACTGAGAAGACTCTAGCACAGCAGGGATGGCTGAGAAAATACTGTTTTGCTCCATGTCAATGTTAGTTAGAATATACAGCAAGGCCTGTTATTATTATTATTATTATTATTATTATTATTATTATTATTATTGAAACAATCCTGGTCTTACAAAACAACAGAAGTAGCAGACTATTACTAAGGTCACAGCATGATGCCAGTTATCCTTGTACAAGTTTCATAAACATCTTTAGTATTTCATAATTCTATCCTCTGTGTATTTGTCTACAACATTGTTCTTGCATATTTGAGCATGAAATGCTAAGGTCCCAGACCAACCAACAAAAAGCATGCTTCCCCTAAAAATTCAACCCTGCCTGATTACTTAAGAAACACTTATAGAATTGCTCTGACGGATAGTCACTGGTAGCAATTTGGAGGACTGAAGCTGAAAAGCTTCAAACTCTCTCCATGCCATGCACCAGGTAAGAAGGCAGTCCTGCAAAAGAAGTAACCGAAAAACTTGCTCTGTGATATCTGGCTGAGAATCAGAGGGGATCAGAAAAGCCTTTTCTGCATTCTACTGCATAAGGAAGTAGAATTCAAGAAGTGTCTAACTCACTGTGGGTGAAGCTTAGAATCCGGTGCTCTGCAGGCCTCCCCAGGTCCTCTCCTCACCCAGTTCTTTTGTAGTTTTGTGTTTTGTTTATTTTGTTCCAGACAGGGTTTCATGTGTCCCAGGTTGACCTCAATTCCACAATGATTCTGCCTCCACCTTTAAAATGCTGGTGTTGTAAGGATATATTACCGTGCCTAGTTTTATTGTCTAGGAATTAGACCCAGTGATTTAAGCATGGGAGGCAAGCCATATATATATGATACCATATGTATGTATGTGTGTGTGTATATATACATATATACATATACACATACATATATATATATATACATATATATGGTTTATTTATATATGATTATATGATATATGGCTTAGAATCAGAGGGGCTGAGAATATATATATATCAACTATATCATATATATATGCACAGTTTATATACAACATATATATTATATATGTTATAATACATTATATATAATATATAATATATATGTATATATATAATATATATATGTGGTTTGTATACCATATATACAAACCAATAGACACTAGGCTATCTCCTCAATTCTTTCTCTCAGTTCTGAGTTCCCCACACCGTCTCTCCACCTAGGCACTCTATATCAACTCTGGTTGGCCCATCAGTCTAATTTCCAAATTCTGCTTTGTGCTTGGGGTCTGTTTCCACATCATCTCTGTGACTTCTTTATTAAGGAGGAAACTCCCACTATAAACATAAGGTTGTCAGTACTTATCCCTTCAATGGTCTCTGATCTGTCCATATAGACTCCATGCCAGATTACCTGGGTAGGAACTGGACTAAGAAGCTAGGCTAATAAAGCTACCACATGACTAGAGTGCTTACAGAAAGTCGAGAGAAGAAATCCAAGTCTTGAACTTAGGCTGCAAATATGATGTACTCTGTGGAGGAAGGGTTTGCTTTCATATTGCAGAAATCTGCAACAGGAAAAGCCTTAGGCACATGTGTACAGGTGTGGGGCATCAGCAGCTGCTCCCAGGGACTGACACAGAGGTCACTCATTACCATGGAGCCATACACAAACATACAAACAAAAGAAGACAAACTCTCAGAGTTCGTAAGATGAACACAATTGACATTTTGGAAAGAAAGTTTGAGGCATACCACAAAGGTTTTTGAACCGTAGCATGGATGGAAGATAAGACTGGAGCAGTCCTTCTCATGTAGCTGAAAGCAAAGTTGCAATTTATGGTGTAGCCTTCTTGTGTCGGTCAGCAAACTCTGACTGACTCACAGCTAGGCAGAAGGCCAGTTCTACGTCACAGCACAGCATGAGCAAAGAGTTCAGAAACAGACTTATCTATTGGAAGAAACAAAACAAAGCAAGAAAGCAAACAACCAATACAAAGCAAGAAGTGATAAATATGAAGAAAAAAAGAGAGTGAGAGAAAGGGGTGAGTAAAGGAGAGGTTCACCTGGAAGTGGCATCCCATTTTCTACTGAGAAGCAGAGGAGGAGCCAGCTGCCTAAGGGCTGGGGACAGATGGAACAGACTGTGTGATGACGCTGAAGCAGGAAGCAGGGAAAAGTGTTAAAGGAACAGAAAGTGGGCCAGCATCTGCAGCACAGTGGTAGAGGTCAGAGATGTGGAGACAACCAAGAGGGCAGGAAGTGGTCATAGAAGACAAAGGTAGCCACCCACTGTCGGGAGTTTAGATTTTATTGCAAAACCAGAGATATGTCCTTATAAGGGTATGTGAAAGACGTGCAGACACTGAATGGCCAAACAGAAGGGAGACTGGCTGTAAGAGCATTGGTCAGTCCTACTTCAAGATGATATGAGCTGGATGAGGTAGTTGCATTGGGACACATCCTGGAGGCAGAGCTAAAGACTGGAGATGGTACAAGGGAAAGGAAGGAACTGAATACAGCTGGTAGGCTTTGCTCTGAAGAGCTGAGTGAACTGTTTTCGGGAGGCTGGAGACTAGGGCAGATTTGGTGGAAGGTGAAGCCCACCTCCTCCCTTGATCATGTTCGCTTTCGGGTGCTGCTTAAGCACAGTAATGGATGTGTAAAGTTGGTGATTGCTTCTTGATGGATAATAGGCTAAGGAAAATGATGTCATTTCCCTGCACCTAAGACAGTGATGCTTATCAGTGTCTTTTGTAGCTCCCCAGGCAAAAATGTTTTCAGTCAGAAGTTGGTGACGAGTCCAAAGACCTTGGGCTAAGATGCTGACTAAGGGGGTAGGCATGGGTGAAAAGGTCTAGTTCCATCCCAAGCCTTCAGCGAGCTATTTCGCTATCTCTAACTCATACTGAGTTATATTGAGACATATACCTGTCATATTGAATATGCGGATACAAGTAATCACTTAGCGGATGGTGAGTGAATCCATAAGCAATTCGAGATAGAGGTGTTTGCTTACACTGCTGGGAAAGGATGGCCATGAGCAAATGCTAGGCAGGAAGGTAGTTTTATCAAGAAAAGAGAGAGGAAGAGTCTCGAGGTCATTCATACATGACCTTTCTCGCACCATGTCAGGAATAGAATGCTGAAAATTGGGAATACTGGATCCAGATCTCTTTCTGTGGCATGCTGGGAGAGAGCTACATTGATGGAAATGTTTAACACTTTTTTAAAAAAGTCATTTCTAATCCTAGTTCATTGCAGAAGCAGAGTGCCTCTGGTCTCTAAGCTTTCTTAGAGACTCCTCTTCAGAAGTAGTTACAACAGGCGAGTCCCTTTGGTAGAGTATCCACGGAATCTCCATCAACACCATACTATCAACATGAGCAAAATGATCTCATCATGACTGCAGACTTCTCTGTATTTATCTGACACTGCACCCCAGAAGACTTGACACTCAGTCCACCCCTCTGTACCCCAGCCCTTTGCAGCAGTGGCCCTTCATGAACAGAAGGCTAGATAACCTCAAGGCCCTTTGAGAAGGAGTTTTGGGGGGGAGAGAGACAGGGACAGAGACAGACACAGAGGGAGAGACAAAGACAGACACACAGAGAGACAGAAACAGAGAGGGAGGGGAGAGAGAGAGAGAAATTTTCCTAAGAATTCTAATGTCTTTCTGTTTACAATGTCTTGACATTTACACAAATATCAAAAGCAACCATGAAGAAAACACTAGTCTCTTTGCATGAATCAAATGACAACATTGTAGACTATTAAATGTCTCATTAAAGAAAAGCCAGTTTTATTTGAAAAAGCTGATAATCATACATTTGTACAAACATATTCTTGTGTATACTTTTTTGGGAGTTTGTTTGGTTGTTTGGTTGGTTTTTTTGTTTTTTGTTTTTGTGAGACAGTCTATGTAGCTATGGCTATACTGGAACACAGAGAAATCCTCCTGTCTCTGCCTCCTGCCTGGAGTGCCAGGATTAAAGGCATGGACCACCAAACCCAGCTTTGCATAGGCATTTTTTGTGTCTGTTGAGCATGTTTGACAGTTGCCATGAGAAAAATACTTGTGTTGTTGAGTGCAAGATTCCAAGTTAATGTTTATTCCCCCATAGAATCACTTTTACTGGAAAATCAGCTGGCAAGCTATGGTTATCAGACACAATACTTGTCAGATATTAGGTGGGACTTGTTGACAATAAATTTTGAGCTTCCAAATAAAAATTGATAATTTGAATTATTGATATTCACCATTGTGAATTGACTTTTGTCAGTACTTTAAGATTTTTTCCGTTTAGCTCTGTGGTAATATTTTTCATTCTGAGACTTTTATGTTATGTATGAAAGAGTGTTACAGTGAAAGAGTATCTTGACCATTGGGGGGCCAAGGAATATTATAAAAATCACATCACAAAACATACCTCATGCAAGAGATTTAGGGGAGCACAAAATGTCTGCCTCTGAGCAGGGACAGACAGGGACAGGCCAGGCTGTGATGGTCAGCTTTATAGGGGTGTAGAGCATGTACAAGAGGAAAGTGGCAACGGCAGAAAAGTCACATTAGTTCCCAACAGGTGATGGTGGGCCATTGTCCCTGAATCATTGAAGGTGGAGTTGAAGATGGAGGTGGGGGATAGGGAGGGAGTGAGGGAGGGAGGGAGGGAGGGAGGGAAGGAGGGGTAGAGGTAGAGGATGCAGACTGGGGGGAGCATCTGATTCCAGAATGTAATCAAAAGAATGTTGGCAGTTCTCAGTATGTCCAACAATAAACTTAGTGGGTTCATACTCAAAAGTCCCATGAACTAATGAATCAGAATTTTTCCAAGCAACCAACACATGGTATTAAAATAAAATCACATGTGGGCACCATTGAGAGTGCAAGTAAGACCAACAGATTTATAAGCAAGACTACAAACATTTCACTGATGTGTTTCTCAGATTCGACACTGTAAATGATGCTTAAGAAACAGCCAGTTGTCAGATTTTGATGTGGCATCAGAGAAGAATAACTCAACTTTGTGAAATGAAAACCAAAAGCCAATCAAATGTCTCATCGTGCAGCAGGATACTGCTACATTGTGGATGCAGTGGAACAATGAAATGTCTCACCCTGCAGCAGGATGCTGCTACATTGTATATGCTGTGGAGCTCCTGTGATTGGGTAGTATAACAGTAGGTCAAGTGAGGAATCAGGAGGAAAGAAGGAAAGGAAAGGAAGAGAAAAACGAAAGGAGGCTAGTAACCATGGAGGAGGATGCATGGTTCAAAAGCTGTCCTGGGTAGCTACTTATCTAAAGATTAGATATTGGGTAAGAATTCTAATTGTGTGGGCATCTTGTTATTTGAGCATTTCCAAATATATAAATCCATTGGATAATCTTTAAGCTTTGAGAGTCTTCATTCTATCGGGTACCACGAGAATGGCAGATATTGTCTGGGGTTCAGCCAAGCTTTGTGGATGCAGTGTGGTGTCTGGAGGGTGCCAGGACCTGCACATCTAGCTAGCTGGAGGAGCCCTGGTCAGAGCCGAAGAGCAGCAGGAACATGGTGACTGCCCAGGAACAAGCCGGACAGGTTGCTGTTTTCTAAATATCTCCCCTACACCACTCCTCCTTACCTGCCTGTCTACCTGCAGCTGAGTGATCACTTGTTTCAAAATAACATTTGCCACACACAGATGCACATCTGCTGTGGAAAACCTGGCATTGAAGAGACCCACAGAACTGCCACTCCTTTCCCTAGGGAGTGTGTGTATGTGAAAGAAGTTATTACTTTTTTTTAAAAAAAAAAACATGTTACTTACATGAACAAATCATGAGGTTTTTGCTTATATTTTTAAGGTTCTATGTCATATATTTATATATTTGAACATTTCACAGTTTTATCTTGAAATACAGTAAATATTGATACATGTATCCCTCATAGACACAAACTCTTTGGTGTCCTTAATAACTTTTTAAATACACATTATAAAAAGTATCTCTTCGTTGGAGCTAGAGAAATGTCTCAGCAGTTTAAAGCACTGGCTGCTCTTCCAGAAGACAGGTGTTCAAATCCTAGCACACAAATGGTGGCACACAACCATCTGTAGCTCCAGTTCCTGGGGCTTGACAATTTCTTCTGACCCCTGTAGGCACTGCACAAAGGTGGTACACAGACTTGCATGCAAGCAAAACTTTAAAAAGTAAGTATGTGTGTGTGTGTGTGTGTGTGTGTGTGTGTGTGTGTGTGTGTGCTCTCTTCTTGTTGTGACTGGAGACATACATTGCCACACTATACACGAGGAAGTAGAGGAGGACATCAGGCGTTGGTCCTTTCTGTCCACCTTGTTTGAGGCAAGGTCTTCCTTGTTGTTAGTGGTAGCATATACTTACCTGTCTAGCTGGTCCCTGAGTTCCTGTCTGTCTCCCATCTTGCCATAAAAGCACAGGGATCATAGCTCTGCATTGCTGCATCTGGCTTTACATGGGTTCTGAATCCAAACAAATCCAAACTTGCATCCTTACACTTAACATATCAAGTTCTTTTGTCTCCCAAACTCCCTTTTTAATATTTTATTTCCACATATTAATTATACACAACAATCGGTTGCAATATAACATCTTTATTATGTATATAACGCATTTCTTAGTAACTGTTAAACACTAGAGCAGTGGTTCTCAACCTGTGGTTCGCGACCCCCATTGGATATAAAACAATTCCTTTACAGGAGTCACCTAAAACCACTGGAGAACACAGATATTTATATTAAGATTCACAACACCAGCAAAATTAAAGTTATGGAGCAGCAACAAGAATAATTTTATGGATGGGGTTTACCACTGTATCAGGGTCACAGCTCAGGAAGGCTGAGAGCCAGTGGTCTACAGAGTCGCACATGATTTTTTTCTTTTTCTGGAAAGAAAGGAGCCAGTGTGGAGGGTGAGAGCTTCAGGGAAAAGATTAAGCCATGAAATGAGAGCTGTTCCCTCTGCCATAGTTTCCTAATTTTTGAATTGCAGCAGCAAGGACACCACAAGGCAGTGCTTTGTGAATCATGGTACAAAGCAATTCTGTTTCATGTCTTTCCTGGGTTCTCTTTAAATGTGCCTTTTTTTTTTTTTTTGTAAAAAACAAGTGGGCAAAGGCTGGATGTTTGACCCACAAAAACATGTCCTAGAAACCAGAAACCCAAAGCTACCTGTGTCCTCTTGAAGGAGCAGGATTGTCTCATCCAGCCTTAAGCCGCCATCTTCCAGGGGACTGTCTGCTATGGGTTAATTGTTTTCTAGAGATGTAAGCCCTGCTGCTCCAGGAGGCAGCTGGCAACCTGTCCAGGTACAGTCATGGCCTCTACAGCTCCCAGGCGGTGATAGAGATGGAGGGGAATGGTTAAAGTCTGTCTCCCAGTAAATTCTTGCTCTGGCTATCAACTGAGAGGAAGAAGAAGGGAATATTCAGAGTTCAACAGTGTAGGGCCAGTGAGATGACTCAGTGACTAAAGGTGATTGTAGTGCAAGCCTGGTAGCCTGGATTTGATCCCGGAACCCAAATAAAGGTGAAAAGGAGAAGACAGACGCTATAAAGTTGTCATCTGTTCTCTACACATGTGCTTGGGCATGTGCACCCACACAGAGACATTGCAAACACACACACACACACACACACACACACACACACACACACACACACAAATAAATAGGGCTGGAGTGACAGCTAAGCAGTTAAGGGCTCTTGAGTTCAGCCCCCAGCATCCACATGATGGCTCACAACCATCCTTGACTCCAGATCCTGAGTTCCAGGGAATCTGACACCTTCTCCTGACTTCCTCACTCTGATACACAGAGTGCATACAAATGTGCAGGTCACCCAATTCCTAATAAAAAAATAAATCTCAAAAAAACCCTAAAAATAAAATATATATTTTTATCTGTAGTAGCTTTTAAATCTTTATTTCCCTTGATAATAGAAACACAGGGTTTAATGAAAAAAAAATAAAATGGGAAAAATACATATATACAAATTTTATTACATTTTTATGTGCATAGGTGTGTGTATATGTGTGTGTGCACACACAAACCACAGTACACATGTACCAGAGAATATCTTTTGTGCTGCTTTCTTATTCCACCATGTAAGTCCTGGGGATTTGAACTCAGGTCATCTGGCTGGTCAGGAAATGCCTGACCACTGATCTGTCTACTTCAAATTGCCTGCCAACTATTTTGATATAGCCACAGGATGAGTAACTAACCCAGAAAATCAGTATCAGTAAGGAGGGCTATGAGGAGAGAAGACAAATCTCAGCCTAGAAACAGAAATGGTAGCTTCTTATCATCTCCAAATCAACCAACTTTATTTTATCCTATTTCACGTTCAGCCCTTTGCTGGCAAGACAGAAAGAAAGAAAACAACGTGCCCTAGGGGTTCCTAACCTGCACCTCTTTCCCATACCACCAAACATTTAGGAATTTGGAGGACAGGAGAGTGGCTTCTGGCCGCTAATGGAGCGGTTGTCCACTGTGTGCTATCTGAGATGCCCATCATCTTACTTCCTCCACCCATCCCTGGGTCCATGTCCACGCCCTGCTCCCCTGGAGTTCATTTTACGGTGAGCGGAAAAAAGTCTGCTGCCTCCTTGCCTCTCCCACAGCGAACTCCTTCCTTCTTTCTTCTTCCCACACACTCAGGGCCTCGGCTTTGTGGAACCCTTTGAGCAGGAAGTAAATCATCTGGCAGATGGGCAGCTCCTGTTCTGTCCTGAACACCAGCTCCCTCGAGACGACAAGAGCAGACTGTTATCTACTTGAATGAAGAAGGTGTTTGTGCTAGTATTGTAAATACTAACATGAAGGAGGGAGAGTCGGAGGGAGAATAACTGATGTCCGTGATAGTCTGGCATATTCTCTCTTCAATAGCTATAGGGCTATAGGTTCTTATAAGTAAAATATGTTTTCTAAGCACAGTCCTGTCCCCCTGCCTATCCAGTAATAGACAAAAGAGCCAACGCTGTATTTCTCTCCCAAATGGGATTCGGAGCCCTCTTCCTTAGATCATTTCCCTAGCCTCCACTCCCACCCCAAAAGGGAAGAAGCTGGGGTCCTTCTTGACGATGTTGCCTCCTGGAGATTCTCCCACCTTCTGCTCTGGCTCCATGCCATGCAGGGCTCAGGCAAAGACTTGCTGAACACTTCAACAGTGCTGTGGTCAAAGGAGAGTGGAGGGATTCCTTGCTGAGTCCAGCAAGATCTTTCCTGTCTGTTTTTTCTGCCTATCTTCCCTCCACTCAGTAGACAGCAGTCATATTGGTCACCTTTCCTCCTCTTAGCCCCACCATGTCTTCTCCTTCTCTAGGTCACTCCCAGGGGTCTTTCTGCAGAAGGGTTGTCCTTGATCATGAGCCACCACTATGGCCCACTGCCGTCCACCCACTGCCGTTCACTTCCTTTATAGCGTGTACCAAAACTATCCAGTGACCTTGTTCCAGCTCAGTGTTCTTGATAACTCAGTCACAGTTTGAACATGGAACTTGTGTCCATTCTGTATTCTTCCCAGCCTCCAGCAACATCTGCACATCTGAGGCACTCAGTCCATAAGCTGTGAGTGAGTAAATAATAAGCAAAGGCTTTGGCGAAATTTCTTCTCCACTGGGGCCTTTCATTTCCAAAAGCAGGTGGTCACTCTGCTTTTATCTGAAGAAAAACCTTCACTCCCGTCTGAAAACTCAGGGAAATGACCAAGTTTAGAAATCCAAGACGGGAAGCACACAGGCAATTTCTACTTTTCACCTACAGAAAACTCTAGGTCCGTGGAAGAAAGGGGTATACTTATTTTATTGAGAGCAGAATACAAGGCTGGTCTGGAATTAGGTGCAAAATGGAAAAATCAAAAGAGGAAAATGGAAAGCTCAGAGACAGAAGACCAGGTCGGGGGTTTTTTTGTGGTTCCTCTTTTTTTGTTTGTTTGTTTGGTTGGTTGGTTGGTTTGGTTTGGTTTTTTTATTCAAAGGTTTTCCCTGCACCTGGATGAAAGAAAGGTGTCGCCGTGACCGCTGCCGGCCCTGCTGGTGTTTGGCGAGGAAAGTTGCCTTTCACATACAAGAGCTGGCGTCAGCTCAATTAGCAGGCCGGCCTGGTTGCTGCTCTTGGACTCTTGTCTAAACAGGACCTGGCCTTCAGGCAACCACAGGGGCGGGGGCGTCTACGGATGGCAGCCCAATCCTACCAGACCAACGATGATGGGGGAGGACCCTGCTCCTTCTTAAGCTCCAGCCAGTCAAGCCAGGGCTAGAAAGCCAGCCAGACAGCCGCCCCTTGCAGTCTCCACCTGTCTTTACGGAGCTGGGGAGAGGAGCCCAGCCCACAGTTAGCGCTTGGAAGCCTACACCAGACTGGCCACATCTGCCACATCACCCACGACCTGCTAGCATGGCCGATCAGCTGACTGAGGAGCAAATCGCCGAGTTCAAGGAGGCTTTCTCTCTGTTTGATAAGGATGGGGATGGCAGCATCACCACCCAGGAACTGGGCACTGTCATGCGGTCCCTGGGTCAGAACCCCACAGAGGCTGAGCTCCAAGACATGGTGAACGAAATCGACAAGGATGGGAACGGCACCGTGGACTTCCCGGAGTTCCTGGCAATGATGTCCAGGAAGATGAAAGACACTGACAGTGAGGAGGAGATCCGGGAGGCCTTCCGAGTGTTCGACAAGGATGGCAACGGCTACGTCAGCGCAGCTGAGCTGAGGCACGTGATGACCAGGCTGGGGGAGAAGCTGAGCGATGAGGAGGTGGAGGAAATGATCCAGGCAGCAGATACAGATGGTGATGGGCAAGTGAACTATGAGGAGTTTGTTCACATGCTAGTGTCCAAGTGAGGCTGTGCCACAGACTGGTACAGCCAGGTGCCCACGAGGCTCCTGGGCTACAAGCTTGGCTGGATAAATAGCTACCCTCAAGGTGGTGAGAATCTTAGCCAGGCCTTAGGTGTCTTTCCCTGTTTCCCAGCTTCCTCAGGGCTCTATGGACTGCATCCACAAGTCTGCATTTCACTTTCTGCATCTCCTATTCTGCCAACTTCCCACCAGCTCATTCTCCTTGACTGAGAATTCCTCCGGCTGAGACAGGCAACACCTCCTCCTAGCCCTCAAGAGCTGAACCAGCTTGTCTCATCTCTGCACCGACAACGAGCCAAAGGACCCTCGCCCCTGTTTTGTTTTCGTTGTTTTCTCGTCTCTTCTTTTCTTTTCTTTTTTTTTCTTTTCTTCTTCCCTCTATCCCCAACCCCCTGTTTTCAACAGAAATGATCAATTCCAGGGCATACTTCTGGCAGGAATCTCCGTTTGTATTGTTGTGTGGGGTGTGTGTGTGGAGGGGAGGGTTTGGCCGTCACTCGCACCCAGCGCTCCGCATCAACGTGGACTGTGGCCATCAGTTCATACATATAGTTCTTGGGCATCTTTGGCTAAAGACTGCATCTGTTGGATTTGGAAAGCGTCTGGGCATGGGGATGGAGGGCAATGGTGGAGATTTTAATGACTGAGGTCAGACTGTCTGGAGAACACCACTTCCCTTTCATGAAGACTTTCCTTGTTCCTTTCTGTCTCGATCAAACCTCTGTGATCCTGGATTTATGTTTGTTTGTTTGTTTGTCTGTCTGTTTGTTTTCTGAGCTGAAAGTAAAGCTGGGGGTCACTGTAACATGTTTGTATTCATCTAGAAGGAAAGAAATTTAAATCTGAGAGAAGGAAGCTGCGGGGGAATAAATAAGTAAAATAAGACACCTGTGTTTCTAGTTTAATTCCTTTTAATTTCTAACTAAAACACTATTTCTTAAGTCTAGGAGACAAACTAATCGGCAACCTCTGTGGGTTTTTTGTTTGTTTGTTTTTTGTTTTTGTTTTGTTTTTTGTTGTTTGTTGTTTTATGTGTGTGTGTTTTGTAAATGCAATAAATTCCTATATTGATGTGTATAGAAAAATCTGGATACAATATATCTCTCATGTAATGACTAAGTCAGTAGCGAAGAACAATTACATCTCAGTAAAGGGTTGGATGCAGAGAGCTCACTGACAGCCTAGCAAGCATAAAGCCCTGGGTTCTTAAAAATCAACACACAAACTGGGCATGGGGGTGCATACCTGTGTTACCAGCATTCGGGGGGTAGAAGGAGCAGGATCACAAGTTCAAGGTTGTCCTTAGGCGTTAGAGGCCAATTTGTGCCGCAAACTCAAATTTTAGAAAAAAAGGAAGAAAAAGAAAGAAATATCAATAAAGCTGCTACAAGGCCCAAGTCAACTACAGTAAAGAAGGATCTCGGGTATTTATTCCTGCTACGTACAGTACAGCACTCCGGTCGTTGTCAAGTACCTGGTACTTAGAAGGTTGTAGAGGGTTAGAAAGTCTAACTGAGAGATAGCTCCAAACAAGGTGCAGTAGCAATTCAGAGTAGCTCCATCCACACTAGCCACACACAGAGGTTAGAGCAGGTTGTGCAGAGGTCGAGGGGCCCCTTCAGTCAGCCCTTGAGTGCCAAGAGGGGTGAAGTCAATGCTTTGTGATGTGAACCCTAGAGTGGGGTTCACCAAAAACCACTGATCATCCTTGACTCCACCTCCCCAATACCTCGGTGTTTCCTCCTCTGTAAAGTGGTGAGGGTGGGCTAGCTCTGCCGTGAGTGAGACAGCCTGGGGTTGCAATCCAGCCTTTCTATTATCTCCATGGCTGTGCCCCTTCATGATATCAAGACCTACATACTATCCTTGCTAAGTGAGAGGTATTTAGTCTGTTTAGGAACTTGCTACCATCCTATAGGGTGGCCACTATTTCTTTGCCTTCACTGTGATGGTAATAGTGGCTTTTCTCCATATTGGCAAGGATTATAAGAATGATATATTTTTTTTCTTTTCTGTTTTTTTTTTTTTTTCAGTACAGTTGATTGAACTCAGGGTCTTATACATGCTAAGGAAACACTCTACCACGGAACTATATTCTCAGGCAATAATTAATATTTTAAATTTTTATTTATTATTATTCTGTGTGTATGGTGTGTATAGAAGAGTCCATGTGTCATGGTGCATACATGGAGGTCAGAGAACAACCTTGTGGGGTCGTTTCTCTCATTCTCCCTATGTGGGTTCCAAGAATGGTTGTCAGGATTACACATCGGCCCCAGAATAATATTCTCAATATACTCATCATGGAGTAGGCCTCGTACTCATGGCGACTCCTTGATAAATAAACACAGTTAAGGATTCCTCCTGGCACCAATAGTCAACAAGGCTTGCCACCCTCAAAAGAGTCCAAGGGTCAAGAGCAGAGAGGAGGCAACAAAAGACTCTTTGTGTCCTCTTGCAGAATCTCAGGTAAGAACTGGTACTGATCCAAGGTCACTATCACGCCTCCCATCAGAAGAGCAGGAGGAAGTTTCAGACTGAGCTAACTAACCTCTGGCTGTGCTAAGAATCAGAGCTGGCTAGTACTACTTCCATGTAGTGATTTGGGGATGAGTCTCAGAAGCTTTAGGGACACAGCATGCACAGATGACTGGATAGCAGCTCCCTGGAGCTGAGACTGAAGTATGGCTACGGGTCACAGAGCCATCTGCCAGAAGAGAGCAATGTCCCCGTGTGGGCAAACATAACCCAGGTCTCCACATGCATGGTCAGATATCTCCTAAGCTTTTGAGGCAAGTGAGAAGTGGAAATCTCCAGAGGTCTTTCTGGTCTCTATAGATGCCTGGCAGGAATGCTGACACTGACTTCTAAGTTGTAAGTCGTGTGAAGCACTTACAAGCACTAGGACCTACACACAGTGCTAAGAGTTTAGCTAGGAGAGGCTCTCTTTGTATTTCCCTGCCAGTTCCCAGCAATGCTGCGAAAGCAACCCTCCTGTTTGTGATCCACACACCGCCCTGGAGCTACTCATACTCATAGTTTTCAAGCCTCAGAGCCCTTCATGCAGAACTTTTCTGCCAGGGCAGGAACTGGCAGGTAAGATGGAAAAACTCCTGCTTGCTCTCAGCCAAGAACTGACAGGCCTTGAGCTTCTCAGCAGGCAGATCTCTCAGGAAGCAGAATGGTAATTAAAACTGGTATGAGGTGAGGGAGAGGGGGTGGTTGCTGCAGTGCTTCCTCCTGTCCTGGAAGCTCTGGGGCATCAAGATCAAAGCCAAGCTAGGCCAATGATAAGCTGATTGTACTTGGTCCTGCCCCCTTGGTATTCACTTTCCCAAATACTATTTATTAAAACTGTTTCTGCAGCTTCCTGTCCTGAAGACTCCGGGCTATCGAGCAATAAGTACCCGCTGCTGGAGCACGTGGCTGGCCCTTTTTTCCAGCCTGTTGGGTTTAGAATGAGGAATATTGTTGAATCTATATTTCCTGGGGAAATATAACTAAAGTCTATTCACTCCAGAGAGAGCACCAGTGACAGACCAATTCTCAACTTCACCCAAGTCTGGCTTGGTGAGTTTAGAGGTTAGAGTTTATAAGCACTGGTATGGGAGCGTGAGGATCCCAAACTTTTCAGGTACATCTCTGAAAAGCACCATCCCAACATAGAGAACCATTTCCCCATAGCTGCACAGATGGAGACCCTCTCTCTTCCATACATGCCAGCACCTCCTAGGACTATAACAGGGAGGCAGAATTACATACAGCTAGGAAGAGATGCAGGAAGTAGTCACTGAGATTTCAGATAAGGGTCTATCTGACACCCCTACACACATACATACACACACACACACACTCACAGGCACACACACACACTCACAGGTACACATGTAAGCACACACTTTAATGAGCAAACACCACCAGATCCAGTCTTGAAGGTAGAAACAGCTACTGTGTTCATGATGGCGATGGCTGTTTTTCTCAGAGGACTAAATTCCACCACAGATACAAAGCCCAGGCTGCTGCTGGGATCTGCCCCTCATTGAAAGAGACTTGATATCTTGAAACTCCCTTGAACTGGCTGGTGAATCCTAAGCCTTTTACCAAGGCTGGTAATGCCAATCTCTACAGCTAGGCATCAGCTAGTCCAACTCAGTTTACCCAAGACGATGTACCCCATCACACAGTAACAGTAACACCTACGGTACTCAAGACACATCATGGTTCTTCTCACTTCTATGACTTCATTTTCTGACCCTCTTCTTCCTCCCTATTATGGGTAAAACCTGCAAGGAATCAGCCCTGTCCAATCAAATATAGCAATGGGGGCAATGCTGGTTGGTTGGTTGGTTGGTTGGTTGGTTGGTTGGTTGGTTGGTTGGTTTGTTTGTTTGTTTGTTTGTTTGTTTAAGGAAAGAAGGCAACACACTTATTTTTACTTATTTTACTAAAATGTAATCACCATAATTGAGAGTGGAATTTTGCCCCCTGAGGAAAGACAAAAAGAGCTGTGTCTGGATAGCAAGAAGGATCCACCAAACAGTTTGCAGTGTGTGGGGGGCAAGAGAGGACTCCGGCCTGTTTTCTTCTTTGACAGACTCTGGAGCAGGTATCCTATCTCTAACATCCCCACCCCCTTCCTTTCAGACACCTAATAACCAGATTTAAACAACCTCCCCTCACCCTCCTCCCAAAAAGGTGCTATCTGACTCCAGCTCTGCAGAACATTCCATCTATCTTTGGAGGAAAGAATTTATAAATATTACCTCGACTTTCATGTGCTTTCACTGAGCTCCGTCGTAAATCAGGACTCGAGGCTCCCACACTCCCAGATATATAAAGCTCTCCTCTGACTCCTGGGTTTCCAATTTTAAATCAAACACAAGCCAGCCTCACTGGTTCCTGTTTATCCTTACAGATTCCAGAGGCCAGTTCAAAGACTCTAAGAACCAACAGGCTAAAAATGGCCCATCATTCCTGATGGAGAAACATAACATGAAAAGTCACATACTGAACTAAAGTGTTCTGTGTAGAATGAAGAAATGGGTGAAAACAATGGTTTGGTTGGTTGGTTGGTTAGTTTTAAGGAAGAGAGGGAAAGATGGAGAGGGGAGACGGAAGTAGATGGGGGAAGAGATGTGGGGAAGGGAAGGAAAGATAAAGGAAGAGAGAAAAGAAAGGGAGGGGCAAAATAAAATAATACAGAATCTAAAACAATCTCTGAGAAGGTTTTGGACCCAACCCACATGTCAACCTCTCCGTTATCCTGCCTTTCCGATGATTGTTTCCATAGCAACAAGTCCTCAGCTAGAACTCTGAACTAGACAAGGGAATGAAATGTGGTTGATCGGGGAACCACTACAGAAAGACTCTCCTAAGCCACTCCCATGATGAAGTACAAGTGTGGTTGACAGGTGCTGGGTGTGGGATAGGCTAGCTCAGCTTCCTGCTTGAAGAGAAAGGCATTGTAGTGGATGTAATACGGGAAACAATTGATGTCACCTACACACCTACTCTGGGTCCTTCGCTTCCTCCTAGAGTACTTAGCACTCACTACGCAGGAGGGAAAGGAGCTGAGCATTATGTACATGTGACTGAAAGCTAATGAGACACACTATGAGAGCTGCCATGTCACACCAGAGGAGATGACTGTCTGGGGATGAAGCACAGAAGTCCAACCACAAGTAGCCCTACCTACTCCTACAGGAGACACTCACCTCCCATAGTTACCAACCTAGCTGATTTCATTTACAGCCCACAAAAAGCCCGAAAGACCCCCAATCGACAGTCTCCCATGATGGAAGTAGAGCTTTTACTGGGGCACACTCTGGGGCACACTGACACAAAGCATCATCACCAAATCCTCAAAATAAGTTGATATGGCAGCTATTTTGATTCACTTATTTTAAAGAAGACTGAGACTACAAGACTTTAAATAAGTTTCATCAACGTCTCAAAGCTTACGTTGGAGTTTGATCCTGCATCAGACTGGCTCCTAGGTCATATCCTATACACTGTGCCAAAAAGAAGCCATGAGAACAATCAGCCTGAGAGCAAGTGTATCAGCTCTAAGCGAGGCTGTAAGTTCAAATAAGAGGATGAACAGAGGAGATCACCACGGTAAAGCTTGAGATCAGGGAGCTAGAGAAAAGTATAAACCATGGTCATTGTTGTCAAGCAACTGGGAGGCATCTTGGCTTCTCAGCTTCCAAAGAAGGAATCTAATTCCCACAAAAATATACATCATGAGGGTTCAAATGATGAGCCTGACCCCATTTCAAGGGAGCTGTTTCTCAAACATTGCATGATGGAGTCCCAATAACAACACTATAGAATGTGAGTACATTTGGAGGTAGGGTCTGTGCAGAAGTCACCAAGTTAAAATGAAGTCATTGGAACTAGTCCTAATCCAGTGTTAATGGTGTCCTTATAAGCAAGAGAAATTTAGACAAATATGTGCATTCAGAGAAGACATTGTAAAAATGCAAGAAGTTGGCCATCTATAAGCCGAAGAGAAAAGCTTAGAATAGATTGTCCCATACAGACCTCAGAAGAAAGCCACACACCCCAACCCAAGAAATCTTGGACATCCAGACTCTAGAACTCTAAAAATACAGTTGTTTTTTATTTCTTTCCTTTTTTTTAAAAAAAAGAAAACCAACCTATAGCACTTGGATACAGCAACTTCAGAAAACTAACATACTCACTCTAGGAAGAGTTAAGAAGTATTCATAGTTACTTTTCTTTATTCCCAGGCCCACAAGGGTGGCCTGAAACTTGTTCTAAAGCCACACTTCCTTCATATGAATCAGGCTCTGATTTCATATGAATAATGCAGAGATTCATAACTTCTAGGATGCATAGACTATCCAAAGTGAAGGGAAGAAAGACGTTACCCTACCATGCAGGAAAAAAACTTGGGATAAACTCTAACAAAATTGCCCAGGCTCTAGATGTCAGGCAGTATCCTAAAAGTGACCCTGTTGAGGACCCATTTAGCAACTATGAGAAAACTTGAGCTCTCTCTGCATCCACCCTTCCGAGGAAGTGCCAGGGTATTTGTGTCTGCTTAGCTCAGACTGCTTGACAGTTTGGAATGTACTCCTTCCTTCCCCACATAAACAGGCAACTTGGTATTGTGAACACAGGGCTTGAAAATCGGGTTGAGATATAAAATTTAGGTTTATATAGTCTCAGATTTGTACATTATAAAGGTCATTTGGTTCAATGTCTCCCCCTCCCCTTTTTTTTTAGACAAAAAGCTTAAGAGACACAATATCCCTGAGAGATGATTCATCTAGCCATGGTAGAGAGTTCAGTGAGGTCATGTCCAGCCCAGTGGTTAATAATTCTTATCCTTAGAAAGCTTTTCCTTTGGCCTTTATGTGACTTTACTTTGGTGACTTTAGCCAACTTTTCTTTTATCTCTTATTCTAGATAGAACCTAGAGCATCCAAAGAGAGAGGAACCCCTTTAGCTGTGTGCCAGTGTCTGTGGCATTGTAGATGATGCTATTATGTCCTACTTCATTTTCTCCAGGCCGAAGAGTACTCATTCCCTCAAGATTGCCTTATACAAGCCATTCTCTGCACCCCCTACTATACTAGCTGAAGCAAAATTTAACCAATATCCATGGTGAAGGAACTTCTCCCTGTTCTGAACACGGAGTTTTAAAGAATAAAGCTACCAGTCAACTATAGCATTTACTCAGCAAATGTTGTTGAGCACTGTATCCACACACGTTAGGCTTTTTTTGGAAGACATGAAAAATAAGGTTCTAGTAGCAGTTTTCTCACTGCTATCATGGAGTACCCAGCAAAGCAATGCAATGGGCCATTTGGGCTCATGGTTTGAAGGGATCTCAGTCCATTATGGTGGCAAAGACATGGTGAGAAGGCTTAGTGGCAGCAGAAACACGAGGCAGAGACTTGTTCACTTCTCAGCTGTAGACCTGGATACAGAGAATGTGATTAGCAACACAATCCAGCCATTACCCTCAAAGACTTGCCCCCAGTGACCCATCTCTGACAGCCATACCTACTCACAAAAGATCTCACAGCCTTTCCAAAACAGTGCCACTCTACAGGGACTAGGCATTCAAACATATAGGCCTATGATGAGATATTTCATATTTAAGCAAGAAATATACAGGATGCAATGGTAATAAAGAGGGAGTGTACATTGGAAGCAGAGAGGAAGATGTGTCAGTTCACAAAATGAGAAGGAAGATGCCTGGAAAGAACTGAGAGGTGATTCACAAACTATGTCTTGAAGGCAGCTAAGCAGATGAGGTGGACAGGAATGTCCTAAGCAAGACAACACATAAAAATTCAGAGGCACAGAGCTGTCTTTTTGAATGGTCATTTCCTCCAAATTCTTACTATTTAATTATGATGTTGAGAGTACTGAGAAACTTCCCTTGACTTTCCGATGGCCCTGACTCCAGCCCCAGGCTAGAGTAAAGACGCTCTCTCTGTATTTTCATACTTTTCATAGACTGAACACTCTATCTCATTACTGTGATCTGTGTATTTGTTTAACATCTTCCTCTTTGTGAATTCTTTGCTTCTTTAGTCATCTTCACAGCCAAAAAAAAAAAAAAAAAAAAAAAAAAGCAGCAAGAAACCCAGCTTAGAGTTGTTATTAGAAATAAGCCATCTGATTGGGGCGAATAGAGCAGCTGGGTATGGTCTGTTTAGAGATGTTAGTGGTGACAATGGTAAGATGATCATGTGCAAGGTTAGCAGGAGATTGCCCTCCCTTTATGGAACTCAGAGGTCCATCCATACTGGAGGCAATGGAGAGTCTTGGATTGGCTGATTTAGGAGAAAGAGAAAACACAATGGTAGCTATTGGGAGATTAGGGGTAGAGGTTGGAGAAGACAATCTAGACAGGACATGTGGAAAATAACCCGACTAAAAGGCAGAGCCCAGTAGGTTTGGAGCAAGGATATAGCAATAGGTGAGAAATGCCAGAAAGAGAGACAGTATCCAAACATATTAAAAGATAGGATGTCATGGAGAATTCAGGGAGAAAAGAGACAAGAAAGCAAATGTCTTGATAGTGTCAATCTCTGGGAGTAAAAATTGAGAAAGGGAAGAGTGTTTTAGTGGTTGGAGACTTGGAAGGAAGGACAAGATGATAAATCTCTGTTTTAGTCTTGTTGTCTTTAAGGAGCTAGCACTTACAGGTAGAAGTACAAGGTCAAGACTAATGATCTGGGGAGACAAAGCTGTAGGAATCAACAAGGCATGCCAGGGAGGTTGTCAAGGGAGCCAAAATGAAACTGGAACCTGAGTTCTTTTGCCTTTTTTTTTAAATGCAGCTGCACAGAATCCATTTGCCAAAATTCCCATGGTTTTTTAAAGCTCTCCTGCTATTCTCTCAAATCATGAATGGTTTCTGTAGTTACTCTTTGCACTGGACTGAACAAGATATGCAGCCATGCCCGCTCACTCTCGTGGCCATAGCTCTAGAAAGAGCTAACATGAAGATGTCCTACAACACTGAACGTCTCCACTAGAGCTCTCTATTCTCCATGACCTTTGCCAATGGGCAAGTCTTTATGTCCACCCAGCGTGTGGACACAACTTCAGCCTTTTTTTTTTTTTTTTTTTTTTTTTGTCCAGAAAGCATTGACACACCACACTGTGAATAAGGAGGGCAGATGACTATTCACGTCGCCTGGGAATTCCAGATAATTCAAATAGCATGCCACACTTCCCAACACCTACAGGACTGGTTGGTCAAACTAGACTCAGTTGGTCCTCAGGGTGTCCCTGTCCATATCAGGATCAGAACCACACACTTTCCCCCAGACTACTATAGACAAGACAAAGTTCTAACAGCCCGGAGTGTGAAATCATCCTGCCCGAAGACTGTAAACCCTCTCCTAGCATACTGCACCTTCCACACCCACCACCAAGAAAGTCAGAAGCAGACAGAAGCTCAGATTAAAGGATAGTGGTGACATTGCTTAGGAAAGATGATGTTACTGGAGTTGTTAGTGTTGGTACCTGAGTCCAGGTAGCATTAACAACCTAGTCTGGGTCACCTGTCCTTCATAGCCCAATTAAAGAGACAAGGGATAGTGAAATGTAGAAAAGGAGTTATTGTCTATGTAGCCATATTGGAAAGAGGAACATAGAAGTCCATTGACCCTTGCTCTAATTCCAAGTTTTTTAGGGTACTGGCTTAAGGCTTACATTTAAATAGACAGCAAGTCTGAGCTGGAGAGGTGGTTCAGAGGCTACGTGCATAGAACCCACAAGTGGCAGCCACTTTTAACTCCAGTTCTAGGGAACAAAACACTCTCTTCTGGTTTCTCTTGGCATATCTACTTACACACACACACACACAGAGAGAGAGAGAGAGAGAGAGAGAGAGAGAGAGAGAGAGAGAGAGAGAAGGAGGGCGAAGAGAGAGGGAGAGGAAGAGGGAGAGAGACAGACAGAGACTGAGAGACAGAGACAGAGACAGAGAGACGAAGACAGACCTAGTCCAGTGGCACACGCCTTTAAACCCAGTACTCAGGAGTCAGGCAGATCTCTGCTTGCTGTCAGTCTGATCTACATAGCAAGTTTCAGGCCGTTCAGAGTTACATAGTGAAACCCTGTCTCAATAAACAAACTCATAAATAAGTCCTTAAGTAAAGAGCAAGAGGTATACATAACTAAGCAGTCCTGCTCAGGGTGTGGTCTTGCCCGTCATTGATCCATTGTTTCTGAATGTAGTCTGCCTGACAAGTGGTCTGACAAGCTGCCAGTCACCTCGTCAGAGGCAAGTGTCCTTTCTGATGGGTACCAGGTGACCTCACACTTTTTTCTTTCTCCCAGCATGAGAGAATTACTGGGAAATTTTCAGTTTCTTGGACCCATTATTTCAGTGGTCAGATAGACAAATGAAAGAAGAGGGCACACATGTCTGCTTAAACTCTCTTCATCCTAATCACTTCTCAGCCTTTTGGCCAAGATCGAGTACAAGACGCCTTGACTTCTTCCAGGACAGTTACAAAAATAGTTGAGAGTAATTAGATTAGGGTCTTTGAATTCAAAAAGATAGATTAGGTCGAAGGTGAGGAATACTTCTTCTTTCCCAGAAAGAACTAAATGGTCTTAAACAAACAAAAAACAGTTGTCTGAAACAGGCGAGATTTAGATTAGACACACAGAGGAATTTCACAATAGCTGGGATTTGGAGACAGCTATTGGGGAAACCAAACAGGAGCAAATTACCCAGCTCAGGGGCCTTGGCTGGATGGAATAAAGCACCTTTATGCTTCCTGAAGTCCCTACCATAGCACTTTGCATGGAGAGTTCTTTCCAGCAAGGCTTACAGGAGAGTTATACGAGAAAGCTGTTTTAGAGTCGAAATGGTCCCAAGAGATACTGGTTGCATTTCCAAGAACTAGGCTATCCAAATAAAAATCCTGGGTCAAACTTCTGTACCTAAATTTAAAAAGAAATTGTTGGGTTTTGAGTCAGGTGTCCTGGAAGCCTTGTGCAAGTCCCAGTTCAGCACAGTGACAACTTTTAAAACACAAAATAAGGCAAGGATTCCCAAAGGGGTCTCAAAGGGACAGAGTAAGCCTTTATTTGTAATCTGAAGCCTGTGAGGAAACTTCAGCTGTGCCGACACACTGAAATTTCCACTCAAAAGGAACAAAAACATGCAGAACGATTTGGCAAGGACCAAGCCCCGAGGTTGTTTTTTTAAAAACAGCTTTGAGGAAAGAACAGCTAAGACAGATTTCTTCAACCTAGAAAGAAGGGATCTACAAGGTTGATAGGATGTGATGTTCAATACCTTTCACATTGCCATCCTGAACCGACCCAGGGAAGAATGGGGGGAAAAGATGTGTCTCTCAGGAGCAATGTTGTCTTTGCTGTTACAGATTCATTGAAGACAATGCTATAAAAGGAGCAACTGGATATTTATTTCAATATGTATTTCATTCATTCACTTATTCATTCATTCATACTTTACAGTTATTTGTTAAACACCTGATATGTATTAGGCACTAAAGACAGAAGACTCCTCTGCCTTCAGGTAGCTAATGTCCTAATACTTACTCCATATAAACACACACAGTGTACCATACACAACTCAGAACTAAAATATCTCTAGCACAGGGTGTAATCAGCAAAGTGTTTGCCTCAGACTGAGTTAGAATCCCTAGAGCACATGTATAAAGCCAGGCACAATGACACATGCTTATAATCCCAAGAATGGGGAGGTGGGCAAAGGTAGGTCTCTGTGGCACAGGCAGTCATGGTCTATTTGGCAAGCTCCAGGCCATTGGAAGACCCTGTCTCAAACAAAGCCAGAATGAACCAACCAAATCATTTAGGCTGGTGAGATAAACCAAGCCTGACTACCTGAGCTGCTTCATGCTCAGCTCCACATGGTGGACATACAGAATTGACTTTCCCATAAATTGTCATCTGACCTCCACACATGTTCATGAGACAAGTACACACACACACACACACACACACACCATTAAAAATAGGGATAAATAAATAAATAAGAGATGTAAAACATACTTAAAGAATGATAGCTGAAGTTGTCCCCTGGCCTCCACATGCATGGTCAAACCTATGTCCATGTACTAACAATACACACACACACACATACCTGTACATACATGAACACATACATGAAAGAGAAAAGAAAGAAAGGAAGAAAGTGAAGGAGGAAAGGAAAGGGAGGAAATTACTAGTACTGACTCTAAAACTCAAAAAAGGCATATGGTACATTTGTAATTTATTGTATAAGCCTCGTTACCATATACATAACTGTTAGGCAAGAACTACATCTGCCACCGCGCCTTCTCAAGAAGGAAATTCTCCACCGTGTGTTATACATCAGAATCTCTGCCTCCCTCTCTCACTTTTTCACCCCCCCCCCGTGTGTGTGTGTGTGTGTGTGTGTGTGTGTGTGTGTGTGTGTCCTTACTGCTTACTTTCCTCTGATACTCTGTTTATTCCCAGTACCTTTCATAACTTTAAAAAGCTTTTGTGAACCCTTTCCCTTCATGCTGCTGACCAGGGCACAAGGCCAGAACCATGGGAACTTGTCCCAGAGTTCTAGGTCACACACAGGCAGTGCTCTTGAACAGTGGGTCCTTTGGTACAGTCTGTACTTTAAGAGATGCACAGGTCAGATGTCTGGGAGCCCCCTCCTAAATGGGATTGTCTTTCTTTAATTGTCTGTCTTTCTACATAAATGTATAACATGCATATTTATTACCATGTTAACGACTTCTACATAACTTGAATTTACTCTGACGAATAAAGCAAAGAACTCGTCCTCAAATAAACTCTTTCTCAAGGGTTTATGGACATAGAGCCATCATTGCAGATAAAACGATCTCATGCAAGTAGTAAAGCAGATGACGTTTGCTGTGACGAATGTGCCAGACCGGAGGAGAGAGAGCCTAGGGCCATGGAACTCTTTGCAGAAGAGTGGGGCTGAGTTGTCAACGGAGGGAGAGTGGATTTAACAGAACCAGAAGAGAAAGAAGACATCAAAAATAACAAGTGGAGCAAAGCCAGAACCCCGAGGATAAAAGGGTCTAAGGACAGTGAGGAGAACACTTGATCCACACAGAGATATTCAGCCAGGACAGGCAGGTAGTGAGGGATTCGTATGAAGTGAAAGGCATCAGGTCTGTCTCCTGATGTGCAAGTTGCCATACGGAATACCACAGAGCAAGCAGTTTAAGCGGTAGACAGGCATTCTCGAAGTTCAAACGTTTGACACACCCAAGATTAAAGTACTATCGGATTTGGGCTCTAGTCAAAATGGCTTAAGGCCATTGTTGTTTGATCTTCCTTTGGGGGGCAGAGAGAAAAGAAAGTCTCATTTGCTTCTTCTAAAAATGTCATTAACCTTTTTAGACTGGAGTCCCGTTCTTATAATCCTCCATGAGCTTTAATTACCTGAATAAAGGCACTAGATACAGTTAAGATGGAGTTAGGGATAAAATATGTAAATCTGGGGGGGGGGAACATAGACAGTTAATTCATAGCAGAGACCCATCAACTCACAAAGTTAAGGAGTTGAGGCTGGGAAGACAGTTCAACCTGTACGGTGCTTGCTAAGCAAGCACAAGACCTTCAGTTTGACTTCAAGAGAGCGTATGAAAAAAGCAGGTACATGGTGCACACTAGTAATCCCTGCTCTGGGGAGGGGAATGTAGGCAATCTGAAACTCACTGGCTGTCTAGCCTAGTCAAATTGCTGAATTCCAAACCAAGTGTGAGATCCCTAATTCAGAAATCAAGATAGATGGCACCTGACTAGCAATGTCTCAGGCTGACCTCTGACCTCCGACCTCTGACCTCTGACCTCTAACCTCTCTGGCCTCTGGCCTCCTCGGACAAGTGTATACATACTTGGATATGCAACCACTCCCACGCATGCATGCCATCCCCTCACACCTTCTGGGGACTCCCAGATCTCACCTCTGGTCAATACCCAAGAGGAAGAGAAGCTGGTGAAGCTTTCTCACTGCTTAGAATTTCTTTGGTTCTCTTTAAGTTAAAAATGTAGGTAGTCCATACCCCGTATGGCTGAAGCACCCTGGTCTAGTTGATGAAAACCTGAAGCATACAACGCAGCCTTCGAAAAGGCACTTAGAAGCTATCTCTCTGGAGATAAGGACTCAACTGAGTTCGAATTTCTGCCCTTCAGAGGAGTGAGGCAAATTACTTCCAAACTTTCAGACTCACACACAGAAAATCCAAAGTGTAGTCACACAAAATTGTACATAAAATCACATTGTCCAAAAGAATCCCTTCTTGGGTTTCAGTGTTTGTTCTAAGTTTTAGAACTTCTTTATTTGCCTGGAGAGATTTCAGCCTACTACAGCTGGGTGCCAGTCTTCTCAAGGGTAGCTATAATACCAGAGAAAACACACAAAAAAAAAAGTCCATGCTTTTATGGATCTTGGATATACAGGAGATAATTAGAATAAATGACGTATATAGAAGATTAGAGGTGATAAGAAAAAGGAGAAATTAAGCCAGAAGGACATTGGAAATCTGGTGTCTATTTTCTACTTCTGTAGCAAAATAACTAAGACTGGGCGATTTGGAAGTAATATAATTTATTTGTCTCATGATTCTGGTGATCAGAAAGTATGAGAATATGGTACTGGGGTCTGCTGAGGCCCTTTGTGCTACGTCATAAACAGGACAACAAAGAAGGCAATAGGAACCAAGATAAAGGGAATCAAAACAGAGTCATCCTTTTAATGAGGATTTTATCAGGAGTTCACCACTTGTGCAATAATTGACTCTGTTCCACCATAGACTTTAGTCCTCTCAGGAGAGCAATAACTCCAAGATCTACCTGCCTTCCAATACTGGGCCTCTTACTCCTGACACACAGGCAATTAAATTTCAACTTGAGCTTTAAAGAGTGCATTGCAACCAAGGCACTAAGAAAACCGTCTTTTAAGGAGCAAGAATCTTTGATGGCTCTTACAAACGAAAGATGAAGACTAAGCCACTGGACTTGGACACATGGCAGCTGCTGATGTTCTTGACAAGGAAAGATTTGATGGGGTAGGAGGCTAAGGTCTATGATAGACAAACTCCAAGATGCTCTCCAGTGACCTCAGTCTCCGGGTTCCATACCCTTCTGTAGCCCTTTTTCAGAGTTTATCTATGTCACCAACAGAATGTAACAGTACTGATATATAACTTCTGAGATTGGATTATAAAAAAAAATATGACTCCTGTTTTGTGCTCTTTCTCTTGGATCATTTGCTCTGGGGAAAGCCAATCGCCATACTAATGAGAATTTCCAGCGAACTCTGGAGGGGTCATTTAGTCAAGAACAGAGGTCACTGGCTAACAGCCAATAGTAGCTCACACCTGCCAGCAATCACGTAAAGTAACCTCAAGTGAACGTCATGTGATGTTGGCTCTTGATGATAGCTTTTCTGAAAACTAATAAGAGACCTGGAGTTACGTGTACCCAATTACGCCTCTCTCAAGATTCTCAATCATAAACGATTACGTCCAAGTGGAAGGCAAGGTGGAAGAAAGCCCCTATCTAGTTGGGATTCAGAGGCCTGCTCTTACTGTTCTAAGATATTAAATGTTTGGGATCCTATGTCTCATCTATCAGAATACACTTTCTGGGCCTGTTTTTAAGAAGATTCAAGCATCATGTTCTGTTGCTCTAGTCACCATAATTAAAACCATGACTTCAAGGAGTTACAAAGACGTTTTATATAAAAAAGGACATTTCGATTGCTCTTTGCTAAGTTCTGGACACTCTCGTGGGAAGGAACCCACTGCCTTAGCTTACACTTCATTCACAAAACTATACATATTATCAGAATGGAATTAACTTAATCAGAATTGATGTCATAAATTGTAGAATTTTGTAGTCCAAGAAAGAAACATCTCCTCAGAATGAAAATTGAGGTATTTCTTTTTTTAAAAAAAAAAATTTAATATGCTTATTTATCTTTAAGGTAATTTGAATTATACAAGTCATATGTGACAATCAAATCAAGATAGTAAGCATTTTTATGTATTTAAACATTGTTTTTAGGCATGAGAAAATTCATACTTTCCTAGTCATTCTGAAATATATTAAAGAATAAATGTTTTAACTAGCTGTAAACCTACTGTAATATAAAAAAAAAATCTCCTTTTCTTCTTCCTCTTAATTGAATTTTCTATTTGTTCTTCCATCAATTTCATGCTCTTCCCAGGCTCCAATGACCACTGTTCCAGCCCATTCTGCAAGATCAGCATACTAAGATGAACAAATGAGTGCGAGTGTGTGATATTTCTCATCATCTCTGCCTGGTTTATTGTGTTTACCTAATGACCTCTAGTTCTGACAATGTTCACATAAAAGACTGAATTTCATTCTTGACATAGTTTAACCCAAGAAATTTAAAGTAAACCTTAACATCTAATCCTCTGGCTGTTTCAGCTTTAAAAATGTTTATGTTTCTACAAAATGTCAAGAAAGTTGGTAGGAAGACGACTGTGCATAACTCCAAGGGCATCTTAACACTGTGTCCTGCCTAGATTTGTGCAAGGCAATGGTCCTCAAACACAAGGAAGTTACATAGACAAATAGGACTATTGTTTAATGTGTAGAGTTTTCTTGTGTAAGGATGACAGGAAACGTCTAAAAATGACGTTTCACAGATGAATAAGGTGACAATTTCACAGATGGAAGACATACTTAAATCCCCAGGATCACAGAAATAGGAGCAACCAGTCTATATCAAGTGCTAATTTGTTAGCAAATGATGCATATGGGATAAATAGGGGAGCCTGAGAAAGATTGCACAGAGTCTTCAGCTGTGACCAAGAGTTCATTGAGATCCTGGGATCCCTGAAATTACCTTAGAAGAGCTTGGACCATGCCTTTCCTGGTCAAGGCAACACTATCCACAGAGAAAGTAGTTTTTGGAAGGGAATATCACACACATGGAAAGCAGGCCACTCCCCAAAACCATGAGTGTGGTTACTAGTGAAAGAAGAGAAGACCAACCATGATGGACTGGGGAGTCTGCTCAGTTCCTGGAAGCCAACTTAGCAACAGTAAGAGTCACAGGCCAGGAAAGAAAATGACTCTCAAGTAATACAGGAGGAGACACAGTCACTTGGAAACCCCTTTCCCTGACATCACCTTGCAGGCTCAGGTACAACTCCGTGTCTACAGTAGAGAAATTAGGGTTATAAAATGGATAGCCTACTTCTTAGGAAAACAATTACAATCATTCGCTTTGAGCAATAACCATAAGCCTAACAGGAAGGGGAAGAGTTTCTATGAGGATACCAAGCTCAGGATATAGCTTTTTGGTGTGGCATTTCCCTAGCATGTATGAGGCCCTAGGTCTAATCCCCAATACAATATAAGTCAAGTATGGTGGTAAGTCACTCCTGTAATCTCAGTGCTCAGGAAATAGAGGCAGAAGGAATACAAACACAAAGTCATTCTTGGCTACATACAGAGATAAAGGCCATCAAAAGGAAGATGGAATTCATCCTGCTGTTCCTACTTAGTTATCCTTGAAGATCAGAATAGCATGTCCTCTCTGGAGCCTTTAATAACATGAGCACACCTAGACAGAAATAGGTCTTGCCCAAGGAACTCCCTTCTTGAGAAGCACCGCTGGTTTACCTATCAAGTGTCACCATTTGGGATGAACTCATTCGGCCACCAGTGGTTGATTTGGATTTAATTACAGTCATAGAATTTAAGATGAATGAATAAATAAATAATAAATAAATAAATAACCCTACATTTTTCTAACATGAGTTTGATTGCACTGCATCATTTTGGTGTATTTATTACCAAACAACCACCCTGTCTGTCTGTCTGTCTGTCTGTCTGTCTGTCTCTTTCTGTCTTTCTATCTTTCTCTCTTCTCCTTTTCCCACCAGTGGCCAAATAATGAGGTGTCCGGGGAGAGAATACATCACAAGCGCACACTGCAGCAGTGAAGGTTTTGGTACTTACTGAAGATGGGGGAGGTTCTTCATCTCACGGAAATGGAACGTACTTTTCTAGATTCAGTTATCTGCCCTGTAGTCAGACAGGCAGCCCCATAAAATGATGACTTGTCTTTTTTCTGTTCTTGGGGGATGGTGGGAGGGCAGGCTCTTGGCTGCATAGCCAAAGCTGGCCAAGAAGTTGTAACCCTCTTGCCTCTTCCCCTTAGGTGTTTGAATTCCAGGCATGTGCCACCGTGGTGGGCCCAAGATTCCTACCTGAAGATTCTTTCTACAATCCAAACATTATCTTTTGGGACAGTGGGTTCTGCTCCTCTGCCTGGCCAGCTAAGAGTCCTCACACTATGCCTGAGAGGAACAGTATCTGCTCCTAGTACAACATACCAGCGACCAAACCCCTAGAAAATTACCAATTATCTGTGGATGAACCTTTAAGGTGGTATGAACTAAACAGATATTGCTGGGATGGTAAATAAACTGGGGCCTGGAATTAAGGGCATGGGATTGCTTCAGTTACGTGAGCATCTGGCCTGTGATCCGGAAATGAGTCTGTCAGAGAAAAATGTCTTATGAAACCAGGTCGTGGGACTGCTAGACATATGTGGCTAGCCAGATGTTCTTCTCTGTGTCCTCAATAAGATATGGTGTCCATAGGAGAAGCCTGGGCTCTACTCATCCTCTTTCACTAGACCCAGAAGGCTCCTTTGAAAGATGGTGATATTAAACTAAGTTGGACTAGCCATCAGGTGAAGAGACTTCCTATATTTTCAAACTGCATATTTATTGTAAATCTCGTGACAATCTTTCAGATGAACTTTGTAAGGATGCCACAGATAAAGAACCGAGGTAGCCAGAGAGATGTCTCCGTGGTTTAGAGTGCTCACTGATAATCAAGAGGGCTGGCTGGACCTTGGTTCACAGTGCCCATATAACAAGCTGGGTGTGTTCAGTGCATGCCTATAACTCCAGTTCTGGATGTAGAGACAGAATGGTGGCCGAGACTTGCTGGCAACCAGGCTAGCCAAGAAAACACAATAACCAGGTGCAGGGAGAGACCCTGTTCCAAACAAGTAAGTGGAAAGTGAGAGAGAAAAGCACATAGTACTGTCTTCTTTTCTTCATGCACATGCACCTGGAAATACATGTTTGAATGGTATACACTAAGATAAATACACATACATATTTTTAAAAGAAAGGGAAAAACAGAGATTCAGTGATGTTAAGAAAGGTGCCTGAGCCAGAAAACCAAAATTCTAAGTCAACATATTATTTATCCATCACTGAGTAAGTAAAACACGGCTCATCATTTGTAGCATATCATTTGACAATGAAAAGGAACAGTTATTAATAGATGATACAACATGAATAATGCTTCAAGAAACTAGACTAAGAGAAAGAAACTAGTCATCAAAGACCCCCATATCAGGTGGATCCGTGTGTTTAAAATACACAGATAGGGCAGAGTAGTGAGATCTAGCCGATTCTTAAAGCTACAGCTGTCTTCATGATGACATTAGTGGCCTGGAATCTTATACTAAAGTCTATCTAGGTGGTAATGGGAAGGGAGAGGAGGAGAAGAAAGAAGAGGAGGAGGAGGAAGAGGAGGAAGAGGAGGAAGAGGAGGAAGAGGAGGAAGAGGAGGAAGAATAGAAGAAGAAGAAAAAGGAGGAGGAGAAAGGAGGATGGGGAGATGGAGGGAAAGGAGAAGGAAGTAAAAGGATGAGGAAGAAAAGAAAGGAAGAAATAAAAGAAGAGAAGACAAAAAAAAGAAAAGTATGTTTCTAGGCCAAGAAAAAACCCAGCTGAGCTCTCTGTCCAAAGCACAGACTCTAATGGCCATAGTAGGAAAGAAGCAAGCACTGCTTCATGAGCCAATGATCTAGGGAGAGTCCCTCCCCCAGGCCCAGGTCATTTGGATCATTCTGTGCTTATTCTGGCCCCTCTCCTCCACAATTGCACTACAAAGGCCTTTGTGTAAGAGGGTTTTCCCTCCTAGTTCAACTTCAAGAATGGTGTCAGTGGTGAGAGCCTGTGGGGATCTCTCTGGGTATTTGTTTTTGCTGACAGGAAAAATTAGTTATGAGTCATTCCCCCCACAAAGTAGTGTCTCCCCCACAAAGAGCACTCACCAGGGGACAACTCTGCAGATCTGGTGGCTTTGAGGGTCATCCCAGGCAACTATGGCAACTCTAGGGGGTCACCAGCCAGAACTTTAACAGGAATGTCTAGCCCATCTGGGCCGAGTTACCCTTTTTGTATGGGACTGGAAGGTTAGTTCCCAGAGAAGGAGGTTCAAGTTAGAGTAGAAGCTGAACAAAAATGAGAAATACAAGCTGGGAATAGATCATCAAAGTCTCATTCCTTGAAGGCAAATATAGCATAGCCAAAAGACCCTGCCTAGTGGCCAGTGCAGGAGAATAGCCATATCCCAGAGCAAGAGACAGATGACAGGCAAAGCTGCTCTTGGGTTGAGCATCAGGGCCTTTTTGCAAGGCTGGAGAAGTCAAGCAACTTTAGCTATGAGTATCCTTGGAATGTACTTGGAAGCCTATACAAACTTTAGGAAGACAGAGCTGTGTGTGTCACCATTAAGTGTTGAGTGTTCTTTGTCCATGGCACACATCATTTCAACCTCTCTCCCATGCAAAGCACTGTGCAGGAAGGTACCATGAGGAACAAAGCAAATCCATCCTCAAGGGGCTTATGGGTGTCCCTAACTCCAAATTATACAACAGAGCTCTGCCTCATCTGACTTCTTTCCCTAAGTCTCCTTTACAAGCCAGAGACCATCTGGGGTACCAGACATGTCTCCAAAAGGCTCTGGATGCTGAGCTTGCCTCTCACTCTAATTCAGAGGCCCAGGTCAGCTCCCTGAATGACTAGGCAAGTCCATGACTTCACTGTACCTGGTTATCAAAGACAATTTGAGGTGAGCAGGGACTGTGAAACCCACAAAGCTTGAACTTAAACCTTAGATTGGCTGTGACTAGCAGTTTTCTTAGGTCTATGCCATCCTACTATCAAGCTAGACTTCTGGTCCCTAGACACGGGCTACATCTGCTCACAATAAGCACTGAGAAGATGCTAAGACATGCCTTTTTGTTTTACATATTTAAAATTATCTGAGGCTGGAGCTAGAGAGATGGCTCAGCAGTAAGAAGCACTAACTGCTCTTGCAGAAGACCTGAGTTCAGTTCCCAGCACGCACATGGTAGCTCACAATTTTCTATAACTCGGGTTTCAAAGAACATAATGACCTCTTTTGGTCTGCTTGGGCATGTACACAGTACACATGCATGCATACAGGCTGACATTTATAAGTGCAGAACAAAAGTAAATAATTTTAAAAGATCTCTAGGCTGAGGGTGTAGCCTACCTGGTAGAGTAGCATGCATGAAACCCTGAACCCTGAACTCATCACCACATCAAACCAAGTATAGTAGGACATGCCTATAACTGAATATTCCAGGCCATCCTCCGCTACTCAGTAAGTTTGAATCTGACCTGGGTTGCATGGGACCTTGTACCAAAACAAAGAGACAAAATCTCAGACATCACAATCTGAAGACTGGAACTATCTTTATTTCCTTTTATTTTAGGGTTTGTTTGTTTTTTCTAATGTTGGAGGCAGTTGGCAGTTGTTGTTGCTGCTGCCATGTTCAAGTCTCCTCTTCACTGCACAGCATGCCCTCCCACCTCCAGATTTATCTTTTCTGATTTCGGAAACCATCTCAGTATGTAGCTCAAACTGGCCAGACATGGGGAGTCCTTCTGCTTCCATCTCCATAAAGCATGAAGAAAAAAGCATTAAAGTAACATTACCCATAGTTGACTGGGTATGGCGGTGGGAGAAGGAGGAAGAAAGGGAACAAAGGAGGGGTCTCCTTGGGGTGATGATGCCGCTCACTGTGGCATGTCCAGTGATGGTTCCAGTGTGCTTTCAACACATAGAAATTTACCAAGCTATAGACCACACATTGCCTTCTTGGCTTGAAGAGGCACCTAAGTTGTCAACTCTTAATTCGAACTAATTGACAGTGAACACTGTCAACTGGATAGGATCTATAACCACCTAGGAGAAAAACCTCTGTGAGGGCATACGATAAGAAGACTTACCCTAAATGTGGGTGATGTCATCCCACAGACTGAGGTTCTAATCTGAATAAAGAGGAAAAAACCAACACTCATCTCTCTCTGATTCTTAACTACAGATGCGATGTCAGCCAGATTCCTCAGTCTATGTGAACCAGAATAAACCCTTCATTCCTTCCTTTAGGGGGTTTTGTTAGGCATTTTGCCACAGCAGTGAGAAAAATAGCTAATATAGACCATTAAATGTAAGATAATTCAACAGAGTCTTTTACAAAAGAACGGAGGGAGAGAGAAAGAAAAGATTCTTACTCCCAAAGGACAAGTCACAATCAACAACATATCTTCAAAAGAATGCTATGTGCAGAGTGCCCGGCATGGTAAGATGCCTTTGGTGGTGGAGGGCAGAGCAAGCCTTTTCCTTCATCTTGTCTCACTTCAACTGCGCTTACCAAAGAGTCTGGGCATCATGCCACCTCTCAGTCTTGACATCACACAATGCCCCCAGAGATATTTCACAATCATTCTGCTCCCTTTTGTTCTGTTTGTCCTTATAAGCAGGTACAGGCTGGGCCTGCTCAGCCTGTTTTTTTTTTTTTTTTTTTTTAAACAGATAAGGAAATAGAGCCAGAGAGAAAGGCTGGTAAGCTTTCACTATGCCATTGCTGAGTCAAGGCAGAAACATGTAACTGATGTTTGTTTCCCCCTCTAGAAGCCTAAGTTTTAGGCCTGGCCTGATGGGTAATATTGGATCCCTGGAGCCCCCCAGCAACACTTGTGTGAAGACCTAGTCCCCTGCCCATGAACCCACAGCCTCCAGCCCATCCCCATGACAACAAACCCCCATGACAACACACAGGCTTCTGCCTGCAGCTATCATGTCTAACTTTTTGTTCGTTTGGTTTTGTTTTTGTTGTCTTTGCCCTCTGGATTTGGTTAAACCAGATTATTGGCACCAGTTCAGGAGTTGGTTCTCTCCTTCCATTCCAGAGATCAAACTTAGATCATCGGTTTTGACAGCAAGTGTCTTTATCCTTGGAGCCTTCTTACCAGCCCAGGACCACAAAGTTTGGAAGTAGAGATATAATTTCTCCCTAGGGCCACCATTTCATCATTCTTTCTGGAGGAATGAATCAATAAGACTGGGCTAACTCTGAAAAAACAAGGTTGTCGTGCTCCGTGTCACAGAGGGTACACAACTTTCACGGTCCCACAGAGGTCTCTGCCTAGAGAGTCACTGTGACCTTAATGATTTCATAGGATAAACAGGCTTTCACAGAAATCCTTTCACGTTATAGACGACTCGAAAGAAACAAACAGACTTATCTACAGCCAGCGCCAGAGACGACAGTGTGTGACAACCAGTCCAAGCTTGACCTGAGAAGCAAATGACCTAGTTCTAGGTCCAACCCAGCCAGTAACTAGCCGATTGGCCTTTGACCAGATCTTTAGTCACACCTTCTGAGCATCCTATATAACACAGCTAGAAGTACTTCTGAGATTTAAGTCATATGAATCAAAATTTTATTGTATTTGTGTGTGTGTTCACGTAGATGCACGTGCAGGCATGTGTGAATGTGTTCCGATGCCAGAAGATAGTCTTGTGTGTCATACCTCACGCACCATTCACCTTGTTTTTGAGTCAGGGTCTCTCACTGGTCTGAAACTCAATAGCTCACCAGGCTAGGCTGGCTGAGCAGGGAACCCCAGACACCCTTCCGTCTTAACCTTTCCAGCACAAGGACAGGACCACAGGACCACGCTCAAGTCCTTGGAGGAGTGCTGGAGATCCAAACGGGGTCCTTGGGCTTTCATAGATAGTATTTCATTGACTGACTCATCCCCCTGACCTCACAAATTACTTTTAGAAATTGAGAATTGGCTAGAGTCAGGAATCATAGAAGTCCCCTCTAGCGGGGCATTCCCTGAGTCTCTGGTTTAAAGGTTAGGAGTGTGCCTGACAGCTGATCTAGTGCTGGGGATGGGAAAGAAAGTACAGGTTGAGCAAGCCTTACCCAGCCACTTTAAGAACAGGGAAGCAAACACACACCCTTCTGCTGCTTCTGGGTTTTACTTTTGTTTGTTTGATTGGTCATTCTGTATTAGGCCAGTAGCAAAGGGTTTTGTGAGTTTAAGGGGTCCTGACTTACTGACTTAGCCAATTTTTCTATGTCCTTCTTCTATATAAGAAGAGAGAGAGAGAGAGAGAGAGAGAGAGAGAGAGAGAGAGAGAGAGAGAGAGAGAGAGCGAGCTCTGTCTGGGGGTTGTGGTTGTCATGTTCCTTTTTAGGGCTCATAGCCTTGGTTTAGTCAAATAGGAACCTGGCTGGCACCACCCTGGTAAATTAGCTCTCTAAAGACTCTCCCCCAGTCTGCCCTGTATGCAGAAAGGGGAGGGGCAGGAGGAAGAGGGACATGAAGAACGGGAAAGGAAGAAGAATGGGTGTGCCAGGGTCACACCCAGCACTCACAGTGACATTTGCTGTATCTGATCATTCTAGGTGTCAGGGAGGCACCAGTCCCGGTTAGAGCGCTTTTCTCTGTTGGCTTATTTCATTCACTGGCAATTCTCTGCCCAAGGAGAAAAAGACCCTGCCCCTTTCCCTGGGTGAGAAAATGGCGAGTGCCTGAGCACACAGACAGGGGAAGGACTGCAAAGCCTTTGCCCTTCTAGCTTCTTCTACCACCTTCCCAAAGACCTCCATACTTCCATGTTTCTTTTCTCTGTCCCTCAGAATCAAGACCTGTCAAGTAGGCAGCTGAATAGCCAGACCTGAGTTCCCACCCAATTCAACAACCCTAGGCAGGCTGATATTTCTAGCTAAAAGCACAGACCGGCTCTATGACCTCAAGTCATGCCTCCTCTCCAAGCTGTAAGATTCATTCCAAGAGGTTGGAGGGAGACCACAGACTCTTCTTCTTCTCTTTCTTTAGTCTACACAGGTATGTACATGCATACATTACTACACAGACATACTCATGAGGACATACATACTTGCCTCATTGTGCGAGGGAGCTAAGGCTTACATGATCACCTCCCATGAGCCAACAAGTTCAATCTTAGGGTGACATCTGGCCGGTACACAACTCTCAGTTCATTCAGGGTGACTAATGCTGGGTGTAAACTCTGAGGGTGAATGGGGGTGTTTGGGTGGAGGCATGAAGTCAGTTTAATGCAATTTCCTATAAGTGGGTTACCTAGCAGTTAGGAGGCAGAAGGAAAGTATTTTAAATAAGAAGGAGAGAAGAACAGTGGTTTTTTTTTATTTAGGTTTATTGATATTGTTTTATGAGCATAAGTGTCTTACAGACATGTATGTGTATGCATCGTATACTTATTTGTCTGGTACCCACAGAGGTCAGAAGTCCAGGAACTGTAGTTATAGTCTTGTATGAGCCTCCAGATGGATGCTAGGAGCTGAACCCAGGTCCCCTGCAAGAGCTGCGAGTGCTCCAGCCACTGCGTAATCTTTCCATCCCAGGAAGGATGGCCTTTAGTACCACATTTGATGCAGTGTTTTGTGACCTTTCCTTGGCTTTTGCTGTTAGCCGTACCAACCTCCATCAGACCCACCAATTTCATAGCCACACAACACCATAAACACACATACTGAAGAGACAGACCATAGAGACACAGCCATCACGACAACCAGCATTGACAGAGCTCCTAATATCATACTAACGTCTCTCCACTGCCAAACAGAAATTTCTACGTAACTTCCACAGTGCAGCAAAGTAGTGTCCACTAACAGTAAAAACTGTAGAATTCAGTTTAACAGAGTTCAAATTGAGCAAAGACAGATGGTTGAACCAGACAGCACAGAACCAGAAGAGACTCTGCTGGACCCTGTGGGCAGGAGATGGGAAGTGGGAGAGGAGCCAAAGCAGAAGGGAGGCATAGAAGCACTTTGATTGGTTCTAACTCCATATTTGCCTTATTTGAACATAGTTGGATCAGTTGCCTATTGTGTGTGGTTGAAACTCTGCTGCTGTGATTGGCTGAGACTTAGTTACTTGTTACCAAAGGAAACTCCACAAAGCTAGGCTGTGGTTGACTTACTACCAAGTTTGGTTGCAGCTCCTTATGGAAGGACTCAGAATACAGATGCTTGGGTCTTTGAGTCCAATTATGTTTAATTTAGAGTACTCTCACCCCCATTTTCCAGACGAGAAAATTAAAGCTCAGATTGCTATGTTTCCAGAGCAAGCCAGGAACCAAAACCACAGCAGCTCTCTCCTTTGCCATAAATCCAAGCAAGCCCTTTACCCATGTCCTCTGTGCCTCTCCTTATGCTTAGAAGCTAACACTCTCAGCCTGTATGGACTCAACCTGGAATCCATTCCTGCCCCATTACCATCTCCCTTTCCATCTTCACAGGTTATTGTTGGCAGTACACTGTTGAACTGGGCAGGAATGAGGCCAGGGTGGGAAGCAGAAGCCATTCTTATCTCCTGCCTGGCCTCTCCTTTCCCACGAAGTCTGTGGAGATCTGTGAGGTATGTGCATTGATGGGTAGAGAGGGGGTGTGGTTGACATCATCCTCCAGATCTGGAAGAATGTGTGTGTCTTCCCATGACAAACAAAACTGGGGATGTAATTATGGGAAGGCTCTTGAGATGTGAACATGATCCTGGATTACTGTGGATCTTCATAAGGTGCAGGTAGGGATCAAAGTGAGAGGCAGGGATGAGTGGAGGGAGGAGGAGAAATTTGAAGGAAAGACCATAGCCAAGGAGGTAAGCAGTTTATAGAGCTGAACAGTCACCTCTGAAGTCTCCAAAGGGCATATCTCCAAATACAGCCTTGCTCACACCTTGATATGGGCCTTCTTCTACTAAACTGCTTATTGCTGTTATTGTTATTATCATCGTCGTTGTCATCATTATTGTGTGTGCCTGTGAATGATGTTTGAGTGTGGATGTACATGCCACAGTGCACATGTGGATATCAGAGAACAGCATGGAGTCA
This sequence comes from Rhabdomys pumilio, assembly GCA_030674055.1. Lineage (NCBI taxonomy): Eukaryota > Metazoa > Chordata > Mammalia > Rodentia > Muridae > Rhabdomys > Rhabdomys pumilio. Next base: position 8,782,021 of record JANHMN010000026.1, read on the forward strand.
GTTCTCTTCTTCCTCCTTTATACAGGTTCCAGGAATTAAACCAAGATAGCCAGGCTTTCCTGACAAGCAGCTTTAACCACTAAGCCATCCTGCCCTCCCCCTTGGTTTGGGACTTCTGACATCCAGACTACAGAAGGATACATTTGTTAAGCCAATAATTGTGTGGCTGAGCGCATCAGAAGAACAGGATTCAATCACCTGGAGAAGGTATTGGGGCAGTGTTCATCAGTCATCCAGGTCAGCCAGAGCAAAATAGCCTAGGCTGGGGGCCTTCAACGGCAAAGGTTTCTTGTTTCACAGTCGTGGGTGTTGGGTGTCCTAGATCAAGAGCTGACAGGGCAATGGTTCTGTATCACTTCTCTGCTTGGTTTGCAGATAGCCAGTCTTGCTTCCCCTCATGTGGCTATGGATCTACACAGCTGTCAGGGCTGGCTGTCCTAATCCCTGAAGAAGACCCTGGTCAGAGTCGACTAGGGCCCATTCGCCTGACCTCATTTTAACTTAATTACCTCTATAAGGAACCTGTGTCCTATACAGCCACGTTCCAAGGTACTGCGGATCAGGACTTCAGATGTCACATGATGAACTGGGAGAGGAACTGTGGTTTCCTGGTGAGCCCAACTGCAGCCCAACATGCAATCCTAAACTTACTTAAAACATCAAAAATGAATGTACATGAGTGTAGGGGTGGTAATTTTTGTAACTCAATTGCTAGGTTCTCCTGAGTGTACTTCATAGATGATAACATCGCTTCGTAATATCAAAAGGTCAGTGAAATCTATTACTGGAAGCCTGCACACCAGTCTCGTAACCAGGAGGCCCTAGTTTTTTCAACAACTTCTAGACTTTCTGCCAGGGAATAGGAACAAGGGTAATGGCTTGAGCCTAAGCACCCCACAGCCCAGTAGAAGTATGGGCTTGTCTCATGATTCAACTGGAGGAAGTTCACTTGTGGGAGACTCAGGACCCCTGCAAGAGGGTTCACCCTAAGGGGAGGACACAGGAGGTGAGGAAATCTGTCAGGCCTGGGACAAGCCGCCCTAGTTTCTCTTCCTCATGAGAAACAGACAATAGTGGGGCCTAACAACAGAGGGGACACATATCCTGTAAGAAACAGCCTAGGGCTCTGTAAATCCTGGAGAGGTAGCTCTCTGCAGAAGCTTTAGCAAGGGAAGCTGGAGCCAAAGAGACAAAAATGTACCTGCCCAGAAGCATTCTCCAGAACTCCACAGTCCCAGAAGATTCCTCTCTGCGATTCCTCTGCCCACCACCACTCCACATTCTCTGTTGTGTTCTAGGCCCAAGGTCAAAAGGCAGCAAGTAACTCAGAGCTATTCTCGGAGTCCCTTCCCTGTGCACCATCTTCCCACCTCCCACACGTACCCCCTCCTCATAGGTTCTTCTTTGCTAGTCATATCCTCCTGTCTCCAAATGCTAATCCCCAAATCAATTCTATCTATCTATCTATCTATCTATCTATCTATCTATCTATCTATCTACCTCTATCTACCTCTATCTCTCTGTGTCTCTGTGTCTGTTGTCTCTCTCTCTCTTTCTCTCCCTCTCTCTCTCTCTCCCTCTCAAGCAAAGAAAAGAAGCAGAGGAGAGGAGTGAAATAGTCCAGGTGGAAGACAACTCCAGACTTCCACTGAGCCAAGGAGTTTTCATATAAATCTTCCTGTGGGTAGAAAATCTATGTTTGTAATTGAAAAGATTAAAAATAAAAACAAAAAATACCCTAATACTGAGAGAGTTAAGGGAAGATGCTATGAATATTAAAATTAGCAAACTTGGGGTTGGAGAGATGGTTAAGTCAGCACAAATGTTTGTCTTGCAAGCATAAAGACCTGAGCTCAACCCCCAGAAACCATACAAAGAAGCCTGGCACAATGGCACACCTGTCATCCCAAAGTTGGGCAAGCAGAGGTTGGTCCATCCCTGAGGTTTTCTGGCATGTCCATGAGCCTCCTAGCCAAGACCCAGGACAATAAAAGACTGTCTCAGAAAACAAACTGGGAGATGAGGAGATGGCTCAGTAAATCAGCCTTTGTATCAAAAGCATAAGGACTGGAGTTTTGATTCTCATAGAAAATCCAGGTGGGCATAATGGCCCATCTGCAATCCTAGGACTCAGGAGGCAGAGACCAAGTCGGCTAGTTGAATTAGCCAAATCACTGAGCTCTAGGTTCAAGTGAGAGATTCTGCCTACACATGTAAGGTAGAGAGTAATGGAGAGTGACACCTGATGTCAACCATGGGCTTCTATGTGTACAACACATCCATACCCACATGCAAGCTGGCATACATTCAAACATGTATACACAAATGCATGGATACCATACACATAGAGAAGAGAAGGAGGGGAAGGAGGAGAAGGAAGAGGAGGGAGAGGAGGGGAGGGAAGAGGAGGAAGAGGAGGAGACGGAGGAAGAGGAGAAAAAAAATAAAAGAAGATACATAAAAGGCACCTAAGGAATGGCATCCAAGGTTGTTCTCTGGCCTCATACATACACAAACACACATGAACACATGTACCACCAACATACATCATTTTCATAAACACACAAAACAAACTTTAATTTAGAAGGTAGTATCCAGGCCCTCAGCTTAGAAGGAAGAAAACTCAGCTTCTGGTGTCTGAAGTAAGGCATCATGCAATTGCTTTTATGTGTTCTATATAAAATTGCTTTTATATGTTATCTATGATGTATATAAAGAGAGATATAGAGATAGATCGATAGATAGATAGATGATAGATAGATAGATAGATAGATAGATAGATAGATAGATAGATAGATATGAAAAGCTGCCAAATGGATTCAGGCCCTGCTGCCAGCGTGAGACAGTATGGCTAGCAAGTGTCTTCAGGAGTGGAGGAAAGAAAACTTAATATCTGGACTGGTCTAGACTGGTCTCAGGATGGGTGTCACTCTCCAGACAAGCTCTCCACACTCTTCCAGAGAAGCTGTCTTGGGTCATCTCCAAAGAGACCCTATGCATCCCTCCCTGAACTGACTCAACTGGAGCAGTTTCAACCCCACCCCTGCCCCTGAGCTTCTCTGTGTGTGCAATTATATATTAAAAATTATATATGATCAGTTTCTTCCAGACATCTATTTACCTAGGACCTCTGTCCAGGAAGACAAAAAGCAAGCAGAAATTGTCCTTCACTGGAGTGTCCCACCCTGACCCACAGCCTCTTGGATTCTGCATTTTAGCTTTATGGACTCCTCCAGAAAAGCACATCTTCTGTTCACACTGAAGGGAAAGCTGTCCTTCCCCAGTTCTTTCATTTGGGGTCCTCACTAACTCTGGAGAGAAGGAAAAATAGTTCCTTCTAAGGAGACCCAGCTCTGGCCTTTGACCTTGCTCTCTGTCTTCCAGGTATTGCTGCTCTTCTGCAGGGTCCTTGTGTTTGACTCACACCCTACCTACACCTGCAAGTGGGACACATCAGCTAATTTAACATAATGAACCTCGGAGTGTCTGAGACAGAATTTGCATCCAGTTCCCAGAATTTAGTGAATCTAAGGAGACAAAAAGAACTCCCTTTCCTCCTCTTCCCCTCCTCTCCCCTTCATCTCTCTCTCCCTCTCTCCCCTCTCCTCTCCTCTCCCCTTCCCTCCCCCTCCCTTCCCCTTCCCTTCCTTTTCCTCTTCTTTTATTCCTTCTTCTCCCTGACTTCCACACCCTCTTCTTCCCTCCCCTTTCCCTCCTTCTCTCCCTTCCCTTCTTCCCTCTTCTTTCTGTTCTCTCTCTTCTCTCTCTCCCCCTCTCTCTCCTGTTTTCCTTTTTGAGGTACTGGGACTTAAACCTAGGGCCTTGACCCACACTAACCAAGCAGTCTTCTACTAAGATTGAGAAATCCAGTCCCCCTTTCATTTTATTTTTGAGACAAGTCTCTCCAAGTTGCCCAACGCTAACCTAGTTGTGGTCCTCCTGGCCCAGTCTCCTGAGTAATTGAGACAGACATGTGTCACCATGCCATGTTGGGGGCTGTCATTCTGACCCAAGCCCTATGAGCATAAGATAAGCTATGTTTTACAAGATCAGAAGGCCTCACTACCACACATCTTAGCCCCAGGGCCAAACAAGGCAGTAGTCATCAGTCCTAGAGACGTTTATACTCTCAGACTTTCTCCTACTTACCCATCCAACTTTTGTTCTTTAGCATATGTCTTTGGGGAACTCTATTTTCAGAAAGTAAAACTGTTGAAACTTTACAGACAAGTCAGAAAAGCAGCTTCTGCTTTGCTGGTCAAGGGCCCAACAGGAGACCCTACCAAGTCTCCTTGGGATAATACTAAATGGAGCAACCAAAAAGTGAGCTCCAATGAGGGGGACAGGGTGCAGGGAAGGCAAGAAAGTCTCTAGACTCAACTCATACTGAATTCAGAGACCAAACGAAATGCAGGTAAAGGGTGGTCTATGTGGAAGAGAAAGGGAGAGAGGAAGTACAAAGACCCCAGGCAAGGAAGGGAACAGGTAGACATTGGCACCTCACCCCATCTCTTCCCAGTGGGACTTCCCCATGGGCTTTCCCAAACACAGTCAGAGTGTGTAGGGCCTACCCCAATGTCCAAGCTACTGAAGAATGGAGAACAGTGGATAACATAGGGACCACCAGAAAGGCTCCCAGGATACCTGGGGTAGCTCCCAGCCAGCCACAGAAGTCCCCAGCTTTTTATAAAAGAAGTCCTTAGGAAAATGGGAATTCTACCTTCAAAGCACCCCAAGAGGTCTGAGTAGACCTAGGTAGAGCCCAGGAGTCCTGAGAGAAGTCCCAGGGTACTAGCCAGCAGGGAGTAGGTAGGGCTATTTCTAAAGCTCTAACTATCCCCAGAGCAAGCCTAGGCTGGGAATGAGGGGGGCTTGTCCACTCCCTCTCTGAAACATTCTTGGCTCATGCTTGACATTTTCATATGTCATTTTGGTTTACAGTCAAGTCTGAGGTGTTTCCCTGAGACCATCACTCCCTCTCACTATGTTTCACTATTATACTAGTGACTCCTTCTCTAAGGACCTCAAGTGAGCCATCTCCTATAACACAGGCAGAGACAGAAGTCACACAGCCCCATTTACAGGATCCAACATTCCCATAAACCACTTCTTTCTGATGCTCATTTTTCCCAATGTCTCTTCACACACCCACAATACAGCATGTCTGCCCTCTTGAGAAATTATCCATAGTGGCAGAACTAAATCCTCGTGGCACTGTGGGAAGCAGACACTAACTAGCCCACCCTTCTATTTCCCCCATGTGTGCCTAGCACTGCCTGTCAAGAAAACATCTCACCTCTAAGCAGAGCCAAGCTTCTCCCTACCCCAGGGTACAAGCCACAGAGTCTAACACCACTACTCAACTCAGAACCAAACACCGTCCTGAAGGAAAATTCATCAGGCTTGGCAGTGGGCCAAGCAGTTAAACATGGATTCGGATCACAGATCATTTCTGCTAATTAAACAAATATTTTTCCAGAGCTGTCTTGGTTTCCGCTGTTGCAGTTGGCCCAAGTTGCTGGCACATGCAAGATAGGAGCCATCCCCTGAATGTCTGTGTGGACCAGAGGGCAACAGACGGAGTTTTTGAAGTAACAGCAAAGCAGGTCTTCAAAGTGGAGACACTTTGTCCAAACAGAAAGAAGGAAAAGGGAAGAAAACACTGGCCAGCTCTAATAGACGCAATCCCCTAGACTTAGTGATTCCTGCGCAAGCATGTGCACACACAACGCTCTTAGAAAATTCAGTCTTCCTCCCTCCTACAAATCACACACGCACACACACACATACACACACTCAAACACACACACAAACACACATACACAAACACACACACAAATAAGCCATCTAGAAATAGAATAAATTATTCCAAATTTTGCTGGAATAGAGTTTTTGTTCTTTCCCTGAAGGAAGTATAGGCCAATCCCACGACGTTACTTAAAGAGCCAGACAGCCAGGTCACAAGGTCTCTATATGATGAAATGCACCATAGTCCTTCATCCTTAGAAAATGTATTGTTTACAAAATCCCTTTCACTAGACCCTCAGCTTAGGACAACACCCAGGCATTGCATGTCTTGGATCCAGTTCAAAAAGTTTGTGGGTTCCCTGGAGCCTGCTGAGAAACAACCACAGTGTCCAGCCTTAGAAACTGTCATGGAGATGTCAAGGTGTTGCCAGGCTCTGCGCTGTGTGCAGGGTTGTTAGAGCTGGGGAGATGGCTCAGCAGGTAAGAACATTGCTTCATCCATGTGAGGACATGAGTTCAAACTCCCATGTAAACAGCACAGCCACTCACCCAGCTCTAAGCCCACCAATGTGGCGAGGGGACAGAGGCAGGGAGATCACTGGAACTATGAGCTACTAACTTAGCTCCATGTTCAGTGAGAGGCCCTGTTCCGAGAGAGTAGAGCTAGCAAGGATAGAACAGCATGCATTGGCATAGTCGCATAGTCCTTTGGCCTGTGATTATTATGAGCACAGGGCTTTGATCCCTCACATGCAAACATGTGCATAAGCCCCCAAACACACACACACACACACACACACACACACACACACAGAGAGAGAGAGAGAGAGAGAGAGAGAGAGAGTGTTTTCAAGCTCACAGTTTATCCTTTGTCAGCACTCTAAAATATTATGTAACACTAAGCACCCAAAAACTAGCCTACCATGCCTTATCTTACCCTCTAAATGCACCTTTTAAGCTTGAGCCTCCTGGATCTCTCCCAGAAAATGCTCTACCTCTCATTTTCTCCTCAAGTTTCACAAAAGCAGCAGCTACCTCAACGTCCATGAATAGACAGCCAGTCATTACTCTACATGATTCTAGCAAAGAGGGGCAGCTAAGAGGGCAAGCAAGAAAGAAGTTCACATGCATTGACGCCAGGCTGCTCAATCTTCAGGTTTCTGTCGGTACATCTTTACTGACAAATAGTTCTCAGTCTCATGTTGTGACACTTGATAAGCAATATTGCTTTGGCTTCCTACCTGCTGTGCACACCCAGGGCTTTCTCAGGCTGCCCAGGTGAGGAAGTGTGCAGGGGAAGTTCAGAGGTTCCCCAAGTCCACTCTTGTACCTTCACACTGCTCCCAATAAAAAACTAACATCAAAGAAGCTTTGTGCATTACAGGGAACTTGGCGTCTCTCCGGAGGGCCATGTTCTCTCTAATGACTGGGACTTCCCTTGGAACTCGGCAGTTCTGAGGATTTCGTCTCCCTAGCATGTCCTGTTTTCTGACCAAGGGAAGCCTGTGGGCACACCAGATCTGAGAGTTGTGGAACAGCTGCCAAACAATAGATCAAAGGCAGTTTCTTCTGAAAGTAGAGATTGTCTTGTTATGATTCAGGAGCAAAGTCAACCTAATAGGTCAGAAGGAACGCCAAGCTTGAAGAGAACTCTCTCTCTGAGCACCTAGGTGGCTTAATGCATTGTCCATTTGGCCAGTCAATCACTGACAAAGACAGTTTGTCTTTTAGAGGCGTTCAGAGCATGTCTTCTTTTTTGCCCTCAAGAAGTTCCTTCCCTACCCCCACATTCTCTCCTCAACCTAGGGAAAAGGACTGTATAACATCCTAATGAGTAGGCTGGCTTGGGGGAAAACATTCTGTGCTCACGGCTGCACAAGAGGTAACTGAGTACATCACGCCTGGAAGTTGGGTCTGGGAAAGAAGACTGAAAAATGTGGG